>JACJUY010000399.1:0-43320 GCA_014220935.1 Platorchestia sp. MABIK
GAATACAGAGCTTGAGACAGTTAACTCAAAAACGATGACCAGAATGACGCGTTGCAATTGCCACAATTTAGAAAATTACATATTTAGGAACACTAGAGACGTAAACGTCGTGACTTTCGTCTGGCTTCAGATTATTACATACCTCGAAATGCATACAGTAGCTGTCAACAACAAAAACCCAGACGAAAGACTCAGATGGCGGCATTCAAAGGGCGCGCCTCATAACGGCCAAGTGAGAGCGATAGTCGACGCGTAGGCGACCAAGGACGGACGAAATCCGCGCATGGCAACCAATCTCTGAACGCCAGCAGCGTTTCGACAGAGAACATTTACTAATTTTTTCCAACACTTGTAAAATATTCAAAACCATTTGCAAGCCTGACAAAATCTAGTGATTTAGCCTTCTTTTTTGGACCACACTTGAGTGACTACATGAATACTGGATGGTGAATACATGGAAGAAAAATGAAACATCAAGTTTCAAGTGTCATGAGCTGCCAAGTGAGATGCGTGGAGCCGCTCGCCCGAGCCATGCAGGTAGGTCACTCAGCCAGGCATGGGCGGGCAGACGCACGATGAAGTAATGAAAACGCACGCCGTTAACGTCTACGGTCACTGAAGCGAATAAAAGGAGTCTTAAAAGACGGAAATTCGCAGTTCTACAGAGGGCTCACTTAAAAGCACTCGGAAATTTTCACTGTATTTGACACTAAAAAAATTTCCCTAAAAAACTGAAAATATTCGTTGAATGAATTCAAATTACCAGTTTCGGGAGATGGTACCGAAAACCCGATGAATATATCTCAACCACATCGTTCTTTCACTAATGGAGCTCAATATCGATGTGTGTTCACAAATAACCATACGCAGTATTCACCTACTTGCCATATTATTCAAATTAGGATATTCATGTCTCATTAATTACCACAGAAGAGAGTTTGCCAACAAAAGGAGAAACAACCTCGATCTCCACGCGTCATGAAGATAAGATTAGATTAGATATTAGTTTAAGACTCCCTAACTGCAACAATGGCGTTCAAAAGAGAGGAAAGAGGAGGGCACCATTTAGTCTGGAGTTTAGGCAACGCGGAATCTACGCACACGGTGCATAGAAACAGTAAGTTGAGAATAAAGTTCATGAAATAAGACAAAAGCTGAAGAAGAATGTAGTATGATATGAAAAACAGGGCAGCAGTGAACTGAAACAAAGATGGTCCGTAAGAAAACAAAAAAAAACTATTCTCTATCAACACACAGGACTACCTAACATTTAGCTTGGGACCTCACATATTCTTACTGAAAGTGCTAATTCCCATAGATACAATTTTTGTATCCCTCTGAGAGGACACGTCAGGAAATACTTCGAGCATGATTAACATTTAAATGACCCTTTTAGCGAGAAACCACGGGAAAAATTCAACCATCGAATTTTAAAAACACCCTTCACCTCAACAATTCTACGACCTCTTGGAAAGTTAAGGATCTAGCATGAATAAATTGTGCACTGTCATAAAGCATAGGACATAACCTTACTAAGCCTCATCAGAGCTATTTTGATGCTTACATACTTAGCAAAGCGATGTATACACCAATAACCGCCATAACTAGGTTCCTAAATACTAGCTCCTACTACACAGACAAGCGAGACTACACTACTATTAAACCATGGTGATTCATTGAGTTAGAAACACAGTTCAGTAAAACCATAACTTGCAGAGAAACTTTAGTAGAATCATTCAACGGCGCAGAATTTTAATTATTCGGAATAATGAAAAAGTTCGGGATATTTTGACGAACATTGGGTAACTTACAATAAATTGAGGCTAGTTTAATCCTCCCAACTACAACAAGGGTGTTCACAAAAGAGGATTGATTGATTATAAATTAGTTTAACCTTCCTTACCACAACGAAGATGTTTCAAGAGAAGAAGGATGAAGGTACCATTTAGTATGGAGATGAGGGAACGTCGATTCTATGCACAAAGGGTTTTCCCGCAAAGGATCCCGTGCGCATAGAAACAGTAAGTCAAGAAGGAAGGTTATGGAACAAGATTAAAGTTGAAGAAGAAAGTCGGAGGTGCTGAAAAACACGACAGCAGGGAACCTAAAAAGATGGGCCCTTAGCAAAACAAAAACATTTTATATCAACAAAAAGGCCTACCTAACTCTTCGCTCTGGACTTCACATTTTGCCCCTAGGAGTGCTCATTCTCATTGATATAATAGTTGTACATCCCTGAGGGCTCCCTAAAGAGGAAGGGACCATTAAGTGTGCAATTAAGAGAACAGGAAATCTATGCCTAAGGTGTGCCTTCATACCCTGAACATAGAAACAGAAAGATTGAAAAGTTCACTAAACAAGGCAAGAGTCAAAGAAGAAAATTACAGGTACTGGAAAAAAAGGACACCAATAGGCCGACAGAGGATAATTCCTTATTTACCTTTAGGAGGAGCATTAATTTCCATCGATACAATAGTTATGCCCCCAGAGGGAGGCTGATACTGAAAGCGATGCAGATTCCGCATGGACTTGAAACATCCGCTTGAGCTGAACATGTCACAGCTACCACCGTCTGGTGGAGTAAGCAATCAATAAGCAGAAAAGAAGAAGAGTGTGGCAAGAGGAGAGGAGCATTGAGCCAAATCGACACGTGATGCAGATGCTGTTATCTGCAGGCGCTATGGAGCGAGAGCAGAGTAACACTCTCCTCTATCGCCGCAGCCTGGAGAGGACTAAGTGACAACATGACGGACACCGAGGGGCTTATCTTCATCGGGCCCAAAGCTCTACAGCGTGGGAGCACACCCGCCCTCAAATGACGCCTGGCTTTTGCACTCAAGGCTGCATCGTGCCCAAGAGAAAAATTTGAAACGAGCTCACAAAGTATTATCTCTACAGCTTCTCCCAAGTGAACTTCAGCAGCAAACAAGTCTCCATGGCTGCGATTGCACATGATAAACTCATCCCAATATTCCCCAAATTTCCCACAGGAGAACCACCTATAAGTCGGCCAAAAGATGTATTTGTATGTAAGGTGCAGGGATCCCAGGACAGCAATATTAAAATACTCTAAAGTACAATTAATGCATCATGAGTAACGCCAAGAAAAAGAACCTATCTTAGTATGTCAATGTGTTGATGTTTAGCAAAAATTGGTTAATAAAAAGAGTTCGTTCTAAAAAAATTTCAAACGATGATTAGGAACTGCACTGTGGGACTTGCAACAAAACCAAAAGCCGATTCTATTTCATTAAAATGAAAACCTTCCTAACCTTCTGTTGAGAACCTCACTTTCTCCCCTAAAAGCGCTAATTCCCAGAAATAAAAACAGTTGTATTCCTCTCTTAGAGATACGTATGAGTAAAATGTGTGCGACTTAATTTTCATCCAAACAAACATTTTTTGTACTTAATTGTGGCACTATTTCAAGATTTGCTACGGAAAGCCGCACAAACCTGCCGGTTCAATGACTTGGTGAAATAGCGCCACAAAGAAAAATACATGTCGCACAGTTGCTATCAAGAATTTGGTTATAAAGTCTTTTATAAGTGAGCAAAATGATGATACATCTACCCATAGCGGAATATAAAAAAAACACAATCATCGTTCAGCACCAGAAAACAATGAAAGTGACGCGTAACACCGCTTAAATTTTCAAACCAGTAGAGATTTCATTCTTATGATGGATACAGCAGAGTGATAGTTCTGCGGCCTATTCATTTTTTCAATTTTAAGCCAAACTGATATCCTCTAATGACATTCTGGGCGTCCGGATTGAACAGATAGATCCTTTCACATCCTCATAGAAAATTGTATATATCATAGCTATCTAAAGAATAAGCAACCCAAAGGACATCGGGATCATTATTTTTAGCTGATTTGAAATGGGATGCCTTTTTCATGCGTAACTCACAGGATTAAATTAATGTGCCATTCTTTTACAAAGTTCCCAAAAATAATTTTGTGTTGCTAGGCTAGGTGTAAGACCTCAAATGTATACTTAGTTCTTCATACCTTTTTTTACTGGTTTTAGCAATGAAACAACTCTTATAAATTATGATTTTGTGCTCCATTTTCGCGCATACTAAAGTATTTCATGGGTTAATTTTTTCAATTCCTTCTAAGGCTGAAAAAACTCAGTGTGCCTACTCTTCAGGATGTAAAAATCAGCGCGCCACTGTTTCACGTGTTATTTCCAAGGTGCTCAATTTTTAGGTGATCTGACTTTACATAAGGCCTGACCAATTCCATTCAAACTAAACAACAAATTTACATTAAAATAATCTGTGAAAAAAACAGTCATTATATTAGATACAATAGTTTAGCCCTCTTAAAAAAACAAAGGTGTTACAAAGAAAGGACCCCTCAGGGGGATACAATTATTGTATCTATGGGAATTAGCGCTCCCAGGGGGACAATGTGAGGGCCCGAGCTAAAGGTTGGGTAGGCTTTCCTTTTGTTAAAATAACAAAGGTTTTTGTTTTGTTATGGACCAACTTTTTTTCGATTCACTGCTGTCCTGTTTTTTCAACACCTACTACTTTCTTCTTCAACTTTGATCTTGTTTCATGAACTTCTTTCTCATCTTACTGTTTCTGCGCCTTTTCTGCTTAGATTCCACGTTCCCTTAACTCCATACTAAATGGTGCCTTCTTCATTCCTCTCTTTGGATCTCATTTGTTGAGGATAGAGAGGCTTATACTAACTAATAATCTGATCTAATCCAAAGAAAGGAAGAAGGAATGCAATTTTTGGAATGCAGCTAAGGGAAAGGGAAATCTATCCACAAGGTGTGCTCCCACACAAACCCCAGTGCATGGAAACAGTTAAGTAGGAAATTAGATCATGAAACACGATAGAAGTTGAGGAAGAAGATCTGAGATTTTTAAAAGACAGAACAGAAGTGAACGGAAAAAAGATGGTCGGTAACAAAACAAAAAATCTATTCCGTTCCAACATACAGAAAACCTCTCAGAACCTCAGCTCGGGACCTCACTTTTTACAATTGGGAACCCTAATTCCAATCGAGACAAAAGTTCTATCCTCCTGAGGAAAGATCAGTCGTGAAGCATGCCAAGCTTTAACAAGTAGCTTGCAATACGACCCATCGATGGGTCGTGCTTAAGTCTTCTTCCTGCTGCGAAACGACCCATGAATGGGTCGTTTGAAAAATTTTGACAATCTATTAAAATTAATAGTATTTAATGAACCCAGTTAATGTTTGGTGTTTATAAAATTGTTAACCACTTTTGGCGTTAAATTTGAGTTGAATATTGAACTTCAGTTCAACCCATCGCAGTAAACATGTTAAGAGAGGAGGCGGAGGGGCCGCGGCCTGCCAGCCCCTTCACCGCGTCCCAGCCCCGAGATAAGCAGCAAGTCGAACTCCAGAAAGATGCACTCCGTGGAACTGGCGAGCAGCCAATTTCAGATAAACTTAATGGATCACAGGCTAAAAGAGCCGCTCTTCTCACCGGGAAACATGAGACGGCTATGGGTCCCGAGCATTTTCGATACACGGCAGGTGTGGAGACACTTTATAGCATATCTTAAAAGCTGGTTCGACTATCCAGATGAGACGAGCCTCAACTGAAAGTGCAGGGTTAAAAAAATTAGATTCACGAAGAATAAATTTATGTTTATTTCTGTAGATTTTAGAGAACAATTGCTCGTAATTGTCATTTTGGAAAACTATAAATAATATCGAATTCTAAGCTATTAAATTATTTAAGTTGAGTGATGATACCGTGAATTCTACGAGATCCAGTCAGACGGCATAGCCCACTAGAAGAGGAAGAAGAAAAAAGCACTTCAGCCCTAATGAACAGTTTCAAAATATTTTCCGCGGCTAAAACATAAAAACATTTATACCGAAGCAAAAATAAAATAACGATGACCAGAAGTTCGCCCAGTGCAGGCATCTGTGCTCAGGAACCCTCAACGAGTCAATGTCAGCAAAGAATGTTGGTCTTGCAGAAAGAAAAGCAAGCTGAAACAACATCAATCCAATCTGTACTTCTGGTATTATCATCGTACCAGAAAAACAAACTTAAAGACCGACAACAAAAACGACTCAAAAATGTCAAAAAGAAATCGAGACGAGCCTCGTGCTGCGTAAAATATATCATTCAGAGAAGTTGAGACCTTAGGCAACGTGCGCGCATTGGAACACTGAACACGGAAAACACTATAAGCTTATTAAACTAGACCGATAATGGAAATAAAGCTCCGTTGAAGCAACAGCAAGTGAAATAAATTAAATTAAATTACATAAGCGAAGCGAAATGTTTGGAAGCAGCGGTGCTGCACACGATTATTACATTATTATATAAGAAAGTTTTAGCCTCCCTAAACCACGACAAAGATGTTCCAAGAGAGGAAGGAAGAAGGCACCATTTAGTATGAAGTTGAGGGAACGCGGAATCTATGCACAGGAACAGTAAGCAAAGAAAGAAGTTCATGAAACAAGAAAAAGTTGAAGAAAGAAGCAGGAGCTGAAAAACAGGACAGCAGTGAACCGAAAAAATATGGTCCGTAACAAAACAAAATCCTATTTTATTTCAACAAAAAGGAAGCCTACCTAACCCTTAGCTCGGGATAGCCCCCCCTGCATGGTAGGCTGCACACGATTACAAGCAACAAAATGAATAGCTAAAATAACGTTATTAGAATAAATAACAAATAAGATGATTTTCATTCCAAAATGACAAGCTAATTCATCGCAATTGCAGACAGAAGCAACAAATAAAAGATACGTCAAACTTATAATGATGTAACTCATAAAAGCGATGAACAACACGCGCACTAATTCTATTTAGTAAGTGCAGATGCTTCTGGGAAAAGCTGGTGCTCAAAATATGTTAACAAGGAAGATATTGTCATACTTCTCCTTATCAGCAGGAGCTGACAAATGCAACAGATCTGAACATGAACGCCTCGACACAATATTCTTATTGATGAGCAATATGTTTTAGAGAGCAAGCTACGAGGGTGGTTCTTTTCTTCATTTGGTACCTCTACTTAGTTCAAGTAATGTAGTATACATAGATACAGTTATTTATGTGATGTGTACTAAAAGATAAAAAATTTAATTCAGTGTCATGCCCTGGTCTTGATTCGCATCGCGGTGCACCAAGGGAAGTTCAGTGTTATTGCAGATTTCACAAACACTGAAACTATGACCGAGCTCGTACCACACTGGTTCCACGTTAGAACTTCTGCAGGGCCGTTAAAAGAGAAACGCCACTTCGAACGTAGAGTATTAACGCGACTCAACTGGAAGTGATGAGGAGATTTCAATTCGAAGACGAAGCACAACGCCAATGCGGCTAAGGCGTTTTGACGTGCGAGTGTAGGCTAATCTCAGGGTGAAGACGCGAAGGCGTTCGTCACTGTCACAATGTCATGCAGGACGACTTTGGTTCGCGAGGTTATTTTGCGCGATGAAAGGATGTCTTCATAGCTGCTAGAGATTTACGGTGCATTCTAATACGCGCGCAGTATATTAGAAAAAATGGATTCCATTGCAGTTGAAATGAAGATAAATCGCCTCTCATTAGCTTTACCGACGGTGCAGCTTAACGATTTGAAAGGTCTAAACACATTTTGAAAAATGAGCATCTTCCTGCAAGACTGACTATTACTTTGGAGGCATATTTTAGCGATACAACGAAAAACACGCGAACCATGTAAATGATAATAATAAGTAGTTCCAAAACTGTTTTCTGATACAAAATCAAGAGAATAGTGTAAAGCAGAGCAAAGATTTAGAGTATTACAACTTAATAGCATGGTCGCAAAAAATCAACATGAAGGAGAACAATGAAGGAATGCATGAAATAATGCAAAATCTATTAACAAGACGAGCCTGAGCGTTACATTGCATGCGCTACGCAGCAGTTGGCCGTATCAGGCCTACACAACTGTCACGTCTGACTCATCCACATGAAAGTCGAGGATCGCGGCCTCTTGGCGCAATCAAAAATCACACGTCAAGGAACAATGGTTTACAGATACGTTTTCAAACGGCCTTCTACAATATGAAGATGAGGAAACTTCAATGAAGAATGGGCTTTCCGTAATTGCTATGATGAGAACAAAACAACTCACGTCTCTTTCGTGCTACAAATTACGAATTACTAAAAAATGATAATCCATCCCGAAAATGCGGGAAAAAGCAGCTTGATAACGACTTAAAAACCCAACACATTCAATGGCATGCAAAATTTCACGAAAAACAGCACCACATCGACCACGCATCCTCTGCCCTGAACCAATCGCTGGCAAGCAGCCTCCAAAATTCTCGAGCCGTAACCCTTCACATATTCTGGTTGGAGCCGCTGAATTTTACAGTCTTGGCAAGCACTAAGCGGTCGACCTTGAGAGTTTCAGCCATACTTTCAATGCCGTGCAGACTGAGGCCAGCGACGAAGATGCTGTTATAATTATCCGCCATTACCCAATGTAAAAAGTGGTGCAGCAAAACCTAAATCCATCACTACTGCTGTGCGACAGGTAATTTTCATCCATCACTTTTGAGCATAATGATCATTTCTTAGATTCACAACCTACAGTTAAACTTTTTTTAAAGGGAAGTTTTTTCATGGCTTGTGTAACATTCGTTAGTGAGAGTAAAATTTGTTTTTCTATACTCCGGGTTATACCACTTTTTCCTACTCGTTGAAGGGGAGATAACAATAAAATTCAGCAGAGGTGCAGTTCAAGTAGAAAACAGCGCTAGCCCGGTGTCGTTCCTGGCAGAGCCTCGCAGGCAGTCGGTAAAACGCAAAAGCGCCTCGCATAAATGAAACACTGCATAAGGGCAAAAAGGACGCAGAAATAGCAGACACTTGAGCAAGAGGTGGTCTGTACGGAGCGCGGTCTTCCTGTTCAAGAAAGTGAGAGAAAAAATAGAACGTCGGCCTAACTTCAGAGGCAAATTTCCAAAATCTTCTCCTAATAAGTGGAACTGATTCAGCAATAAGTAGCTAACGTAACCACCGAGGGAAGCTAATTCCTGGAGGTACACTGATGAGGAATGGCGGCAGCAACAACAGCATCGCTCACTGTTATCATCATAACTTCCTCTCTTCAAGGCACCTCCTTTCCGAGTGGAGCTCAGTTATCCCACGTATTATCACAACGGCGATTCATCCTAGAGATGAGCATGAGCTGAAGAACATCACACTTCGCTCTCCCTTCATCAGGATATTACTCGTGGTCTATCATCACAAATGTCACACACGAAAGAAAACATGCTAATCGCCGAAATTTCATTCTCTCATTATTATTTAAGAGGAACTCAGTTTAACAGGGCAGGAGCATATGTTCTTTAACTAATCGACTGGGAAGAATGAATACGTCCTTTCCGTAGCGAATCAAACTAACTTTTAAACCAAATTTAAGCATTAAGAATCTCGAGCGAGCTCTTAACCTTCAACTTCAGAAACACTCTCGGTCAAGAACACTCAGTGCTAAAAATCGATCGACAAACAATATTTGAGCCGTTCTCAAACGAACCCTCCACTCCAAGTTGAAAAACACCCTATCTCAGACCTTGGTAAAACAGATCAGAATTCGCCGCCCTCGAGTCAGCGTTTGACCTTCCACGCTGGAAGGTGCTGAGCGGTACATAAAAAGTACGATAGAAAAAAGTTGCAATAAAATGGCTTCTATTTATTCAAGCTAAGAAGGAACATGGGCATTTGGGTCTATGTTAATACGAACTTGAGCAGAGCAAGCTTATACAAGAAAATTACATGAGAATCAAATAGAATCCTTACGACCTATAGAAAATTCACAAAAGGTACATTAAATTTTTAATCTCATTGTAAAACTTAGAGTCGTCTACTCTCATTACTAAACATAATTTTTACTTCCAATATCAAATAAAAATCCTCCCACAGAACTTGGATATACTTTCAAATTCATGCATTTGAATTGCAGGTTATAGGATAATACAAGCAGTTCAAATACTGAAAGGGATCGTACTATTACATTAGTTAATTTAAAACTCCAAAGCCCCCTCAATGGCTATCTAAAAAGAGCTAAGAGAAGTTACCCCCTAAGATGTACTAGAATACGGGGAAGATATGAACACGACGTGTTCCCGCACAGAATACTTTGCCAATGGAAAGGGTAAGCTAGGACAGAAGGAGAAGAAATGACAAAAAAAGATACATCGAAAAAATTATCAAAACAGAGGACAGAGGGCAAGAGAGACAGAAGTACCGAAAGCCTATCTATGGCTGAGGTAACTAAAAGTGCCTCTTCAGGAGGCGCCAGTCCCCAAAGCATAAGACAGAGAAATCTTAATAATCAGAACCTGTGGCACATCCTATGCCTCCTGAGGGAAGTAAATCAATAAATTCTTGCATGACCTTCATCCGCAAACCAACCGCACAGATAATTGTAGTATGTAGCTGAAAATTAAACCACACCCAAACCAATTTCCAAAAAATAATTTTCGTTCGAGCAAATATCGAGCACGTTGAATGCACAATTTTTGCATTGGCTAGAGGCGGCATTTGCGTCGTTCAAAAGTGAGGCGCACTCAATACCGCGAAGGTGATCTTATTGACACAAGATGTTAAGCAGAACCACAGGCAACACACGGACTGCGGTGCAGCGGTCAGGCCGCATAATCGTTCATCAATTGAGGTATGTTGTGATGTTTGCGATCACTCTGAAGCCAGCCACATGACTTCATGTCGCCTGTTTGTGAATGTAATCAGGTAAACACTTCATAAGGGTTTGAACGTTCGGACAAGTGAAATGTTTGTGTGTTCGGATAAGTGGAATGGTACGTTCGGGCAGGTATGCCTGTTCAGGTCAGGATTCATCAACACACTCGTGAAATTCTTGAATACAACACCAGCCATACGTAAGCATACGAGTAGCTCACTCAATTATTGTCAGTTAAATACTGCACTGTTAGTGAAATGAACTACTCTAGTGTAGCTAGTCATAGCAGAAACCTTGCAGACCCTTTAGACAAGATTGTTTTGAAAATACTACTCTGTCTTTCCCGCACGTTCATGTACAATCTTTATACGTCAACAGAGCCGGTTGTAAGTGTGCTATCATGAAGATTAGATCATAGGTTAGTTTAAGCATCCCTAACCGCTACAAAAAAAAGCGTATAGAAGAGAGGAAGGAGGAAGGCACCATTTAGTACGGATATTAGGGAATGCGGAACCTATGCAGAAGAGGCATAGAAACAGTAAGTTGGGAGAGAAGTTCATGAAACAAGATAAAAGTTGAAGAAGGAAGTAGTAGGTGCTGAAAAATAGGACAGCAGTGACCCGTAAAAGGTGGTTCTTAACAACAAAAATTTTTTACTTCAACAAAAAGAAGGCCTACCTAACTCTCAGCTCGGGCCCTCATACATTTTCCCCCTGGGAGCGCTAATTCCCATAGATACAATAGTTGGATCCCCCTGAGGGGGTGCTATCATGAAGCTCATTTATCAAAGCATATATATGTTAACATGAAAAAATTAACCTATATCGTGATAAATATATTTGCAAACATGTCGGAATTCATAGATTCCAGCATCCGCGCTGGAATAACACTGATGTTAGAATTATTAAATTCCGCAACGTTCTTGAATAAATATATTTATGACGATAGGTTCTTCTTATTATCATGAGAATGAGATTCTCTAAGAATCCCTTAATTTGTACTAAATATTAGTTGTGTATTTATACAAAATATTTGTTGTAAAGGAGCTCCTTTTCAACTCCAAGCGCTTCCACCATTTGGCAGCATTGTTGTTTTCCAAATTGAAGGTAAGTAACGAAGAGAGTACGTTTTTTCTTTTCTTCTCTCAGTCGTTAGACCATTGACGCTATTATATTGCCTATGATGACGTGTTTCCAAGTCGAGAACCAGTTAGAACTAAAGTTTACATCAAATTATCAAAGATGTCTCTGGCAAGACACTCATGGTAAATTTTGAAGATTAGATTTAACACGTAGTTTGAGCTTCCATAAGCACAACAATCGAGTTCGCAAGAAATGAGGGATGAAGGCATGATTACGGGAACGGGGAATCTATGCCCAAGTTGCGTCCCCACATCTTGCGCATAAAAACAGGAAGGTTGAAAAAGTTGATGTAACAAAACAGAAATTTTTGAAGAAAAAATTAATATGTACCGAAAAAGGGGTGTCAACCGAAAAAAAAGAGCAGCGAAGTGAAAAAGATTATTCCTAACAAAACCAAAAGCCTACTCTATTTCAACAAAAGGAAGGTCTACAAAGTCTTCAGCTAGGGACTTCCAAGAGCGCTAATTCCCAGAGGTAAATTTTGAAAACAATTAACTTTCAACTATATGATAAAGTATCTTCAACCAGATCCACAATTTTTCTGTGAGTAAGCCCGATGAGCAAACAGCACCTTAAGATATTTTCAATAGATTCTATTGAACTTGGCGCACATCTAAACTCCAACTCAAATCAAGAGATGCTTCCTACGAGGAACTCATTATTCAACTTGGAACAACGAGCTTATTTTCTACAGATGAATCACACTAGTCCTTGGGCAAACCCACACAAACAAAGACACTCAGACAAATGGGGACCAATTACAAGTACGTATGTTCACTAAAGAGATTTCCCAACTCCCCAACCATCCTCCTACACCTCACGCCACAAACGTTCGACCATCACGCGCAGAGTCAGCGTTTTCTGCCCTGTGCTTTGAGGACTGAAATCAGACGGCAGCTTCCCAGCAGCTCAGGCCGCTGCCTTCGAGCAGGATTTCATTTGATACCAACGAACTATTGATCAGTGTCATGCGTAAAATAACACGCAATGCCACACAAGTCATCTTAATTGAAGAGGAAGTGAAAAGAACGGAAAGATGTGGTGAAATCGTGAATGGTCTAAAAGACTTGCATTACAGTAAGGTTACAGTTTTCTGGCTTAAAAAACACTTTATCTCTCTTTTTAGCTAATTGTGAAGCATCAAGTCGCTAAAGTACTTTCAAGTCGATTTTTATCGCGAACTGCTAATTTCATGTTTCACAGAACACTGAGCAATACGAAGAATTAGTTTCAAAGATTCATTAGGTTTCATTTGTTCCTACGAGCACACACGGCCCTCGCCACAAAAAGCGGGTAGGTGCGTTCAGTTAGAATGTCTGCCACCCTTCGCTCATTTAAGCGAGGTCAATCACATGCACAGCAACAAGAACGGCTTCGTTAGCTCGAGTGCAGGGAAAATGCGTGAATGTACACATTCGTAGCCTTCACTCAACCTGCAATGAAGAATGGAGGGGAGACCAAGGCAAGGAACCATGCATGTAATTAACGCTTCACATTACAAAAATTGATTTATTAGTCGTTATGAAGGAGCCGTTGTTCCGCCAGAGAAGGGACTATAACTCAGACTGCTCAGTCACGCACCCATGAATGCACTTTCTGAAGAAGAACTGGAAGAACAAGCAGCGAAGCAATCGCCTTTTCGAGTACCATGGCAGAAATGGCAATCTGTCGCCTCAGTCATTTGGGAAAAATAAAGTCTCAAGTGCAACACTTGAAATGAGCGGCCTCCCTCAGTAATGAAATGTTACTCAAACAACGTCACGAGATTCTCCTGCTAGTGCGTTGACAAATGGCAGACCAAGCGTCGGTAATGAGCAGCCTGCAATGATGAGGGTGATGCAGGCACTTCATTTTCAGGCTATATTGTGTTTTCTAAAGTGAAAGTGGTGCTCTGAGCGAGAAACAATGATCGTTACATAACAGAAATGAATAAAGGCACCCCAAGGAAGACGTCCATCATTCACGGTATTCGAACGCGGCTAATTAGTGGTTTACCACGGAAGGTTAAGCGAAATTTGATTGGAAAGATAAATCATACAACGAAGCGCTAAGACTTAAAAATACTAGTTGCCTGGAGCTAAAAATTAAAGACATTCGCTCAATACAACCAATTTCCGAGTTGGCACAAACACAAACTGGTAACACAGCTATACATTTGTAAAAAGTTCTTATTTGTGAAAAGTTCTGGCTTTTTGTTGACACGCTGACTGCGATGGGTGAAACTCAAGTTCAAAATTTAACTCAAATTTAAAATCAAAAGTTGTAAGCAATTTTATAAATACTAAACATTAACTGGGTTCATTGAATTCCATTACTTAAAAAAAAATTGCTCTGCAGCAGGATGAATCTAAGCACGACCCATCGATGGTCGCAAGCAACGTGTTTGTTAAGACGTTCGTTGTCAAAATTTACCAGTGGAAGGACTACCACCCGCCTACGTTCACACTGGCCCACTTTGTCTTTGTCAACCCAAAACCCAATACCAAATTCATGTACGGAGGCTCTCCGCGCATGTGCTTGATAACGATATCTGTAATTTTTTACCATTTATTTGAAGTTAAAGCCGGTATATCTCCCACACCCCCGCATATTGACAGCAAGATTGAAAGAAGTTAATGAAACAAGATATAAGTTGAAGTTTTAGGTGCGGAAAAAAACAGCTATCCGAAAACATAACACATAACAAAACAAAAAACTTTCCTATTTAAGCCACAGAAGGGGCTACAAAATTTTCAGCTCGAGTGCTGACCGTCGTTATCGCTGTGAACAAGTAAACAACAAAATGAAATTAGATACCACGCTCTTGAACTCAACTCAAGCATTTGTCAGTACGTACTGAATAGAGCTAGCGTGGAATTACCTTGTATGCACACAATCGTATTGAGATACCAAGAGATAACATGACGCACAGAAAACTTCATCGAAACAATCATGCACAGAAGACCAATAAACTTATTTTGACACAAAGAACGCATTTGTTTTCAATATTGTAGATGCATGTCGATCAAAAATCGATACAATTTCTCAGAGCGACCGGGAACAACACTTTCAAAAAAAAAGTATCGAGTACGGGTACTCTACTTGCGCACAGCATTTAATATACAAAATCACTTCGTAAAGAACAAAGGTGATGCTCGACCTCTTACAGTTCAAAACTTCAATAAAATACGGACCAAGAGAGGCGTGTCACCACGGAAAACCTGCACCGTATTTGGAGAGTCAACAGACTCTCCAGAATCCTAGAGGCGCGTTTGAACAAGTCAATAAAAATGATCCTCGGAAAATATTTCAAACTGCTCGAGCGCCTTGTATACGAAAGAAGCTCAACTCAATATTAACACACGCCACGAAATGCTAAATAATTCAGTGGCTAGAAGAAAAATCTTGATGCATGTCTCCGAATTCCTTCTAGTGAACTTGAAACACGAGAATACGGAAAATTACTTCATTTTTATATCTGCGAGGTACAAGGCCTCATCAACTCATACCAACTGATACGGTACATTGA
Source organism: Platorchestia sp. MABIK (assembly GCA_014220935.1). Lineage (NCBI taxonomy): Eukaryota > Metazoa > Arthropoda > Malacostraca > Amphipoda > Talitridae > Platorchestia > Platorchestia sp. MABIK. The sequence goes on from JACJUY010000399.1 coordinate 15,334, forward strand.
AAAATAGCTTGGCAAATGCAGTGAGAACTGGAGACCAGGTTTCCTGGTTCCCACATGCAGTACGTGTGCGCTGCGTGCAGATTGCTAAGTATGAGTTGATGTAAAAGAACTGGTGTTGTGAAGGTGTAAAATACTTCACGGAAGATTAAATTGAATTTATGTTTTACCCTCTCAACAACAACAACAAAAAGTTCCAAGAAGGGAAGTAGGAAGGCACGATATAGAGTAAAATTAAAGGAATGAGGAATCTATGATATATCCAAGGTATTCGAACGGGGCGTGCATATAAAAACAGCAACATTGAAAAAGCGTAAAAATTAAAGAAGAAAATAAGAAGTGCTGACATAAGGGCCAGCAGTGAAGCGACAAAAAGCCAGATGGCTCGATAAAACAAGTAAAAAGGTTCACCTAACCTTCAGTGTGGGACCTAACACCATCCCCTCGGGAGCGCTAATTCCCAGTAATACAAGGGTTGTAACCTCCTAAGGAGCCCAATTCACGGAAGAAATTGTAAGTTCAGGTAACTTAGTTTTCGGCAAAATTTCTGCGAGATTTGCTCGCTATACATCCGTGATACTTTGTTTTCTTCAAGATATTTTTGTAGAATTATGGTAGGAAATATTCCACTCAAAAAGATACTTGACGCAGACAAGGGTGTCGATGATACAACGCTAGCACTGGACCAGAAGAACATTTTATAAAGAATGCGTGTCACACATTTGAGGTTATCACTCAGGCACGGCGGATGCTTACCAATAAACATGTCAATTTCATACAACCATAAATTAGGCCGCCATAAAGTAAACAATTCATGTATCTGGGATAGGCGAGGTCGTAATGTTCTTCAATCTCACAGGAAATACTAAAACTTCAGTTTCCATGAGCAAGAGTAACTAGCAGTAGTTTCGAGAAAAAAATTCAAGAAGTACAAGTAAAGTAGAGGTTAGAGGCAGAGGGCTAGTGTGCATGTGAGCCAAGCGAGGAGCATGTTAGCGTTATGACCAAATCCAATACTACATCACTGTATCATGAGTGTATATATATCTATATTTTGTACTTTCAAATTGGTCTTATGAGGTAGAGATATTTAATACTTATTTTTGAGGTAATTAACTTTTCAGCAAAGCTTATTCTGTTTCACATAAGTTATACAATTGAACCTATTTCTTATCCATCCTCAAAAAATTGTACTTCAATGCACGACAGAACAGCGCTATTCTATGCAAAATAGCTTCAAAAAAATGCATACGGAAAACATTTTTCCAGTAAAGTTAGACTGCAACAATATTCAGCCAAGGACGAAATTCTAGGAAAACATTCCCCATTTTGTCGGCGTACAAATCTGAATCTCGAAGATGCAAGAAAAACTTGCGGTTCGTCCAAGACAAGACAAAATGTTACTCGCCCTGCAAAGAAGGCGCCTTGTATCGTCCAGTCCGCAACGTCCGCACAAATCTTCAACCGAAGACAGCCCGACATGGAATGATTCAAGACGGACAGTGTTTGCGCTGGGCAAATATTGAAGACGTTACACTTGAGAGACTCCCTCGAGGACTACACTTGGAGGAAACAACCGAGTTTCTTTTAGTGAGCCTCAGGTCGTACTTTGACTTGACATGAATTTTTAGTCCGGAACAAAGCCTTCTATGTAGATAGTTTTTGAATGGGTCTATATCTTTCTGCGATATTGAGGAACAAGCCTCGAGTGTACGAGCAAGAACATTTTGCTATATAATTATTCCAAAAACAAACTTAGACGTTATCGTTTGCGCGCCTCAAAATCTCACAGGGACTCATTCCGAGAAGTAATATTGATTGTTGTTATTTTTTAACACACTTGTTTTCTAAAATTAAGGTCCATTGAATGAGTTTGCAGTTGACGCTAACATGTGACCAACACAAGCTTAAATCAGCAAGGAACGGTAAGTCGCATGACGAGCGGGGCAATCAGTCCCACACGTTCTCGTACATCTTTTACTTGATTTTTAATCCCTTAGTAAAAAGAATAAACCTTAATTATTAAGAAAAGTCTTTCACATAGAAAATAGTTGACACACAAGTCAAAATCATATAACATTTATAATTATAGTATTTTTGCTTATTTTCTTCTAAATTATTTTGGACTGAACACCGCTGCATTTCTTTTTCTTAGCTATTCTTAACTGAATACAGAATGATTCCTGCGCGTATGTTTATAAATTACTCTAATTTCAAGTTTCGGAAAGTCAAATTAAATATGTCAAGCATAGATCGACGCAATAAAATATCTCAAACTGAGGTTAAACCAGTGATCGATCTCTCAAGAAACTCTGCATAGTGAACGTTTTTTGTACTCTCATGTACTCACTCTCATTTTCATTGGAACAAAGTAAAAATTGCAAAGGGGAAACAAGAGACAAAATCAAAAGTCAAGACGGGGAAACAAAGGCGCCAGCTGCGCGCAACGTTGAGTGCGCCGTGTCACCATTACCTGCGTATGACGCGCCCCACCAGCGGCACGGACGACCACTTCACCTTGGTCGGAAGCCCTGGCAAAGACGCTGTCGATCCTTTCCGACGGATTCTCTTGAACATTTCGACAGGTAAGTGACCAGCTAGTTCTCGGTAACAGCGCTCTAAGCAACTACGTATGTGAGATCATAACGATAAAAATGCGTACTTTTCTGATATTATCGAGTTTGTATAAAAATTTTTGTTGTTGAATTGTAGCCGGATAAATTAACAATGTATATTATTATCATGTTAATCCGATAATCTCAATCTTGGGTAGCTAGATTGTCATAAAAGTGCTGATTATTATTATATAGGCTACTTAAGATTTCCCCAGTTAAAACTAAGGCGATCTCAAGACACTAAAAAAGGGACATTTAGAATGGACTGTTGAAAACGCGGAATCTATAAAAGAAGCGACTTCCTACACAGGATAGCCTACGCATATAAATACGAGTTGGGAAAGAAGAAGGGAAAAAAGACCAAGAAGAGACAACGTAAAAAGCATGAAACATGAAAAAAGAAAACTGGGCACGAAAGGTTGAAGCTCCGAAGGTCTACGTCGCTGAAGTACCCTAACAGTACGTCTCTTGGGAGCTACAGTCCTCTTAGCAAAAGATAGACAAGCCTAACAAACCTAAACTTATCGTCTATCCTCTACCACCTGAGTGGATTAAATATGTACCACTTCAAGCTGATAAAGTAAAAATTCGAAATCAAATGAAATTTTAACCGAAGACCTATTTTAATGAAGCAAAGTTAGCAAAATTATTGCTAATCACAATCATCAAGCAATCTTAAAGTTTTTCATCATGATATTATCACGTTGGACATGAAATATAAGTTTTTACACACGAATATCAATCGAAAATCTCTAATTTTCCGACGAAAAAATTACGCGTCAAATCACACCATGCATCTAGTCACCATTTGCTCCAGTGAATGTCTTAATATTTCATATTTACCACCGAAAATGTTGAAAGGAATGAGAATTTTGTGAGTGCAACCTCACTTTGAAATTAACGGGCTTGAGATCCTATGAGGATCATAGCATCATTCGTTCCCATAAGGGAGTCACAACACGACCGAGCGCTATGAACTGCATTGCAGAAGCCATCATTTCAGAAACTGCCACTGATGCAGAGCTGTCTCAGTCCGCTGAGCTCAGGCGATGTTGAGTAGGCGTTATCTTATCTCGCTATCAAGAGAAGGCTAAAACACAGATAGCAAGAATACAAAGAAAACACAGAATACAAAGAAAGTAAAGAAGCTTGATGTAAAAAAGTGTCTCGCTCACATCTACGGGCTTATACAGCAAATTGAGGGCTAGAAAAATGAAGAACAAATTGACTAACATATGCACTGTTTATCATACTCCGCACACTGGAACTCCAAAGGTTTACATAAAATACTGTAATATGTTTTATACAATCTAGTCTGTATTTCAATTTAAACAATGAAGAAATATGCATTATCAAAAAAGTATTAAAATACTTTGTAGCCAGTTGATTATGCCATAAGCAACCTCTCCCCATCACATCCTTCGCGACACCCATGAAACAGCTTTACTTCTCAAACTGAAACAAGCATGGAAAATGCCGGTAGTTAGGCAAAAATAATCGCCAGATAAAATAACACGTCAACTTACATAAAACTACTAGCAACAATTTCAGAAAGAACTTGTGTCGTAGCGCACTGAATATTAACGAAAAATATGTCAGGTGAAACATACATAGATTGATTATTATTATTTAGTTTACAGGGATATCTCCACTCAGCGTTGCGCAGACCCAACACCTGGAGATTCTTGTCACTCTAGTCTGCAATCTGCTTTCCCCTGCCTGCTTATATCTCATGAACGTGTATGTTACTCGGAACGTTGAAGTTACACAGTGAAGACTTACCAGTAGAAGTGAAGAGCCGTGTCTACGATACCTGTAAATATAATTGAGCAGTTCCGCCATGTGCGTTTCCAGTGGAGAACACCAAAACGCAACATCTTATGATGAAGCTGAGTTTGAGAAATGATGTTTGAAAGTGCACTATCTACCTGACATCACTGAATATCAGCATCTTCATCCCATTATGTGAATAACTAATACATAGCCATGTGAATTTTAAAAATTTTCACCTTGAGAAACATTCGTTGAGCGTCTTAAGTAGCAGAGCAAATTTGCATCTGCTAGATGGGCACTCATTCGAGGAGTTCATTGAACACTCTGCATTAGGAAGAATTTGTTTTTATTTGAACTATAAGTGTTAGCGTAAGCTTTCAATAATCTTCGCGGTCCCCGTACGTCAATACTAAGGTATAGAGATGGCTTACCTGGACAGAGTCGGAGTGCTTGCGACAGGAGACGACGAAGGCGTGACGTCAGACGCAGGTTCCGAGTCCGGGGCGAGCGTTACGTCGTCACCGTCTGACTCCTCACACCCACCGCTGATATCAGGCGGGTGGTCAGGCACCATGAGCTGGTCAAGCTGGGCATAGTCGCTAAGTTCACTGTACGGAGATGTTTCGTAACCTGAGTCTTTGGTCAGCTTACGGATGGACCGCCGATCTTTGCTGTCTCTCTCCCCAAGTCTGTCTTGAGGAACCTCACTGTCGTCCGGTGCACCTGAGGAAGCCTGTCCTCCGGTGCGGCAGTCCCGGCCAGGCTGCGGTAAAGTATCGGATCGAATGTCAGGAACTGCCAATGTCAGATCAGGTTCGTCGTGTGACGAATACCGTCGCTTCCCGTCGCTCTTATCGCAAAAGCTATGGCTTCTCTCTTTGCTTGCAGCAGATGCAGACGAAAGTTCCCTTTCAGAAGCCCACGCATTTTTCTTTTTCAGGCCTTTCCCTTCGGAGTGGTAGTTAGGATTGGACCGATTCAAGGACGTTATGGAAGAATCATCTTTAGGAGCTCGGCTCAAATTCCTCAGGAGTTTGGCAGCGGAGGTGAAACGACCGCTCTCCCGTCTTTCGGGCCGCTTTTCCCGCTTTTTGGAGGACCCGACACCGCTGCTGCTGCTGCTGCTGGTCTTGTGTTTGCCGCGGTCGCAGGAGCGGCTCGTGAGGGTACTCGTGCTGCTGCTCACGCTGCTCGCGTCCTCATCGACACTCGCGTCCTTACTCCTGACAGACAAAAATAAAAGTAAATTAATATCTTGAAATCTTCATCGTGAAAATTATTTCCCCGTGACGTTATATTTACAGAACGACAGGGTTTAACTTGAGTCCATTCGATCATTAAAATAATTTGTGTCCAGTGGTAAGTGAATGAAGCAGATAATTTAGCGCACGGGAGTTCATTCTATAAGAAAGTAGTTCTGAACGCTCTCATTAAAACACCATATTTAGGAGTAGAGAACAAACTGATATAAAAATATAACTTTTTACCGTCGGCAACAGCTTGTCAGGTGAGACTAGGAGGCCGGCATTGAAGGATGAAGGAAAAATATTTTCAAAACAAATGAGTGATAGACACTGTAATCAATAATGCACATAAACATTTTGAAGAAGTTCGTGAAAGTCAAGAAGTTTTAAACGAAACTTCACACGAAAGACAAGACAAAATTTCTCAACGCGAATACCATAATATTCACACGCTCGAATTGACAGCATTACGCATGAACAACAATGTAATACACAGAAAATGAATCTAAAGGGTCAAACTTTCAGCGCGTCAAGTTGGGATCTCCCATGCGTGCGAAAACACGGAGTGTATCAGGGAACGAGGATATGATTATCTCGCTGTTCAAACTTATAATCCATGCTCATACTACAGACAACCGATTATCCAAGCTCGCAACAGGCACCATTAAGGCCGTTCTCAGAAGGGTAGCCTGTGCAATGTATTCATTACCACCACAGGGCATCGAACAGGGCAGTGAAATACACAGAGTCATCTTGAAATTCATCAAGTAAAAATCACGAAGAGTTCTTACACTAATAAAAACTTTTCTACAATAAGAACCTCGAAATTCAGGTGCAAAACGTTAGAATTCAATGAGAAAAACTACAGCATGAATTTTCGGACTGACGTTGAATTCCGAAGAATTAAAAACATCAGAAGAGTTACAACAATAGCGATGGCCATCAATTCTTCCTGAACTGAATCTTTCTTTACACACGCCAACTCTGGTCAAAATGACATATCTTAAAATAAAATTCATCAGTCTAAATCTCTGTTTCCTAAATGATTGAAGAAACCATTTATCAACGCCAACGAACGAATACGAAAAAGTTAGTTCAAACTGACTGCCCATAACATGTATCAGTGTTAAAGAACAAGCTATGTTCAGACGAACTTGTCAAGCTTTAAAATGACAATCACAAGTACTACGAAATTTTATTGCAAATATGCTCCTTGCAAGAACACAAACACAAATTCTATAATCAACATTTGAATTCGGCTTCCGATAAACGCCAATACAAATCGCACTTCGAGCAAAAAATAAGCAAACAATCCAAAAGGGAGTATTTCACACAGTGAGCTCATACTTGGGACCCTCACTAAGTCGCTCGTAGCACGGCATTAATGTCGACTAAAGCGCCGCACGCGAGCTGCCCAGACCCACTTTCCATAGGCACGCACTTGGTGAAGCGCGTCTCTGCGTGCAGTTCGTTACACACATTCCCTGCAGGGACCCTCGCTGAGACTACGGCCAATATCGAGCCGTAAAGAGCCTCAGGACTTTATCAAGGGCGGATGATAAGTTCACAGTAACTTGCAGCATGTCGTTAGACTTACTGATGCGCGCGCCTCCACAGGCGAAGAATTATATAACTAGCCCAGCGGGAGATTCAAATGGGTCCGACGACAAAAAAGTCCTTCTTCAAGCTTCAGAACATTAAAAATATAACGAAAGAAAACAAGACCTACATACGCAGTGTTAATATAACATTAATTCCACATGCAAAGCACTGAGTACTGGAAACAGCTCTTACTAAACTCATACAAATTTTGAGGGTCCAAATATTTGCATTAATTGACAAAGCACACCAGCCAGTAAACAAGTGACTCGACTCGTTTCATACACAGCTTCGAATGCCGCACTCCATCTCAAACAAAAAGCGTTGAACAAATCGTCCAGTAATTCCTTGGCATTTTCATCTTATCAAGTGCGGTTTCTTTAATGGAGGGCGGATCCCAAAAGTAAGTGATCTGACTTGCTTATCAAGTGATAACTTTGCAAAAGAATTGTGTTAATAGCAAGAAAATACGTAACAGAATTAATTGAAGTGTGCACAAACGATAATGCGTGAGTGTCAAATAGAAGTTACCATTATTTTACCATTCAATTATTTGAAGACTTCTAAGCCCAAGCAAAATCAATCTCAAGATAGCAAAGACAAGGGACCATTTAGCATCAACTCTAAAAAACGAGAAATTTATGCAAAGAGTGCGTTTCACACAAGATAGCCTGCGTATAGAAACAACACATTAAGAAGGAAGAGGAAGATTAAATAGGACAAGTTAGTTTAAAGCCTCTCTTACAACAACAAAGGTGTTGCAAAAAAAGAAAAAGGAAGGCACCATTTAGGGTGGAATTTAGGGAACGGGGAATCTATGTACGAGGCGTGTTCCTTCACACGAGCCCCTGTTCATAAAAACAGCGGAAGGAAGGAAGTTTTATAAACACTATAAAAGTTGAAAAGAAAGTAGTAGGCACTGAAGAACAAAATTGCAGTGAACCGACCAAAAATGATCCGTAAAAATAATCGATTCTACCTAAAAGAAGGCTAACCAAGCCTTTAGCGCGGGGCTTTATACTTTCTCAGAGGGAGCGCCAATTCCCGTAGATACAACAGTTGTACCCTCCCTGAGGGGAGGGAGAGCACGCGACAACGAAAAGACAGCAAAAAAAAAGCATGAAAACGTGAAGAAGTTAAGAGGGCACAATGCACAGGATTCCCGAAGGCCTGTCTAAATCAGAAGTAACCAAACAGTATTCCTCTGAGGGCGCCAGTCCTCCCAGAATAGGATAGAAAAATAAACTAACCTAAGCCACTTACCTATGTTATGCCCCTTGAGAGGTATACGATCCGATTAGATGATGGTATTTCTGCCAGAATGACATATTACTGCATAACATAAGCTCATAAGTAAAGATCGTGCACAGTACGGTTCACGTACAACACGCAATTCTGAAATCGTTGACACTAAATTCAGTAGAATTTCACACCTTCAATAATCCTAATTCTTCGTCTTTACGCAGTTTCAACAAGCTCTCACAAGACCCAAGTGTGACGAGTGATCGTCATGACCGTAATCCAGCCGTGCAGTCCCGGTCCCGATAAACGGTTTTCAAACTGAACGGTCGAGGCTGAAATGCAACTCAAGCGACGCAGCCACGCACAGAACGGTCGTCTAGCTCCAGCCTTGGCTAAACCTCCTATTGTCCTCTAATGTGCAGGGTCTTAATTTATTTGAAGGACATTATACTCCTTTGGTTGTCACTTAAGGTAGTCACAAGCAAGAATTTGTTTTCTTCAATGATGAGTAAGTTGAAGGAGAAATTATCACTCTTTCACAGTGAGGAAAATTGAATTTATATGGAGAGGAAGGACCTCGTGATCGAAACGTACTGTGCAATACTTTGTGCTACTTAAGACAAAAAAAAAACACTAATTGAACAAAAAAAAATCACTATTAATATACCAAGTCGCACTAATTCATTTGTAATCAGCATTGGCAATCAACTCGCTTGAATCCGATTAAATTCAATTTGCTATCGAGTATTTTATGAATTAACCCAACTTTTACGATGGAAAGCGACTTATAAACCGACTACGAAGCACAACATTTAAATCTCTACGCCTGCAATAACAGAAGAAGTAAAGAAAAAAAAATATCTAAACCTCCTGGTGTAATTATTTAAGGTTGGAGTGCTGAAATTGCGTACTTCATTGCCAAATTCACAACGAAGAGAACGCTTACGCAGACACGGTATAAGAAAGCTAGAAATATATCATAACAATACTAAACATTAATTCAAACAGGAATATCACTGCGTTATTCAAGTCAGAAAAAACTCGAAGCAAGGAAATTTATTCACTAAGAAGCGAACCCCTTCAATTGAATGTATAAACTCATAAATTTTGCGCGAGATTTTTTACCTTCAGTGATTATCACACATATGGTCCCATTATATTCTTCATCGAAGATGATATCTAGAAGCATTACAATCAATGAAGCCATGTGCGATTTGAAAGGGCAATGAATTCAATCATTACATCATTCCCATATTCAAGTTCTCAAAAATTAGTTTACAGGTCACGCAAAGCAGTTTTCAGCACGCAATTGACAGAATATTACACGAATTTATTATATTGCAGCTTATATTTAGTGCTTTACGCAGCACCTCCTTTTAAATTAGTGTAGTCTCCATTCCAGAGCTCCACGAGCCGTTGCAATCGTAATCATAAATCGTCACACGTTAATCGTATTTTTAGGCAGTGCCAAGTCCAGTTACTCGCTGATGAAACACGATAAAAACCTAATGCCCCAGCGACGCCAGCTAATGAGGCCCGAGCCGAGTGACTGCAGTGTTTCAGATGGGAAAACGAAGGCCAGAATTAAGGTCTCGTGTGTTACGCTGCGCAGAGCAAGGCACCACAGCATGCACCAAATTGGTAACAATTATGTTTAGCAGCGCTAGAGCCAGAAGTCATTTGTATGGTCTTCGCAACTTCGGGGTGAGCAGGAAACCGAGGCGAGCCAGTGTTCTGAAATAATTTCACCTGGACTTGCGAGAAAAAATACACGCAATGACATTGCGAAGGAAATACCTGACATGAATTTACGGCTTATCAAGCCACCATTGTTCGAACATTCAGCATCGATGGACGCAATTAAGCATTTCAATTTACGATGGTGAACTTGTCGTCGTCGCCGAAGGGCACGAATTAAAAAACTGGAAGACCTACGATGCTCATGTGACGCTGTTTCACTTTTATCGTGCTGGCACCAATGCTTGAACTCTGTCGATTACGAAATTCATTAGCTCTAAGTGGATGCTGGAAGATGAAATATTTCAGTGAAATTGAAAGCTTGCCTGATAATGAACACGTTTTTGTTTGAAGTTCCATTAAAATCTGCACGCTCGACTGGCCAGCGAGAGGGTTTCCTCATAGGGTGTAATGAAGAAGAGGCAGCCGCGACTTTTCAATAAGTCGAACGATAACTCCTCCGACTTTCATGAGCGTCAGAGCCCCAACACAAAGACGTACGATCAGATACTAGACTCAACGAAGGGATGATACTGATCGAGGTCAGTGAATATTATCATTTGCAATGATTTGCCCATACGGACGGCATCCAAAAGCTCGAAAGTGAGAGGAGTTCTCGTTGCATACCGCTCTAAAGCGCTAATACGAAGCTCTACCAAGCTTATCGTATTGCGTAAAAAGGCTACGCCTCGCTCACACAAACCGCGTGTTGCATCTCTCGGGTATATTCTTGTAACACAAAATCCCACACTGCGTTATCTCACCCACCAGAACGCCAACACAGCAATTCAAATGACGAAATAGAGAACCTTTCGCAATGAATTAACACGTAATAAAAAATACAGAACGTATAACGGGCGAGGTAATGCATTTTGTGATCGAGTTTGCTGCAGATTTACGAGGGAATTAACGAAACAAGCCTTGCTCGCTACCTGCTCATTCCAGGAAAAGATGAAGTGAGAACAAAAAAGGCAAAAAATTTTCAGGAATTCTGGATCCGCTTTATTCGTGAAACCACAAAAAATCCCTATGGGTGACTCGGAAATTCTCCCTAGAGTTATTTTGAGCATTCTTCATAAGACAAGGCGAGGTAAAATATTAGTGCATTGTCGTGGAAATGAGCAATGCTACTTGGGTGAAATTATGCCTGGTCAGAAAAGCTATAACCCAAAATTAGGCTACGAAATGCTAAAACATAAGATTGCTAAAAGTTTACTCCCTTATGAACATCGAACTATTCAAGCCTGCAGCGAAAAATTTGTTACAAGATTTAAAGTTATGAAGTCGCTCACGTTTTTTCATCGATTTAATTCGCTCCGGTAGTTCAAGCAGGGAGCTTGAATAGTTGCATTGTGCGCTGTGGCCTGAAAGATCATGAGACGATTCCATGTACAACTTCTGTTTCATTCTGACGATAAGAACAAAACAAAATTATCGTCAACAATAACAAAATCATTAATCATTGAGATGGACACTTTTTGATATTTTGGCTTTATCGATCAGGATCAGAGGACAGAGCTTTTCAGTCACAATATAGCCATCATAATTTATAGTAATAATCAACCCTTATCAGTGTGTTTGCATATTTGCTTTGCTTTTATATTTCTAGTTCTGAAAATAGTCCTGTTGGCGATCAAATAACTAATATTTTTTTCAGTCAAAAATTTCAACGAAAAATGGAATGATCTTACAAGGACATTTATCAATTATTTTCATGTTCTCATATCATGCATGAAGGTCTTAACAGTGAGAATTAAAGTCAGAGCAATCTTAATTATGTCCTCATTTCTACAACCATCCAACCGAAATAATTTGCGTCCGTCATCAAACATTATCGAATGCCGTCATTTTAGGAGGGCTGTGTACGCAAGCAATTTTACAAATAGGATAGGAAAAATACAGCATCCCAATGGAAGTGCAACTCAATTGAAACCAGCGAAATGAATGAGCAATTTTTATTAATTGCGATCTAAATCGTTGATGTCTTCATAGAGACGCTGTAAATGTATAATTCCGACGTGAAAATAAGTTGCACAAAAGTAGATTCGATGTCAGTTCAAGCCTCCCTAACCGCTAAACAAAAAAACGTTCCGAAGAGAGGAAGGAGGAAGGCACCATATAAAATGTAGATAAGGAAACGCGGAATCTATGCAGAAGGGGCACAGAAACAGTAAGTTGAAAAAGAAGTTTATGAAACAAGATAAAAGTTTAAGAAGCAAGTGGTAGATGCTGAAAAACAGGACAGCAGTGAACCAAAAAAGGTGGTCCTTAACATAAAAAAGAACATTTTCTTTCAACAAAAAGAAAGCCTACTTAACTTTCAGCTCGGGCCTTCACACATTTTCCACCTACGAGTGCTAATTCCCATAGATACAATAGTTGTATCCCCTGAGAGGAATAAGTTGCACGAACTCAAATAAAAAGATTACGACTAAACTCAACAAACTTCAACAAAGAACCCTGAAGCCCAACGAACGATAAAATCAGCTCGGCTCCAACGAATAAACATCGTGTTCTGTACCCGACAATTCCTGAAATTCACCTCGAGTTAATCACCTAAAAATGTTTAAACGTCTAGAACGAGGTCAGGCTTCAAGCATCGAAGAACAGATTTGCTCGATACAACTACAACGTGCGAACAGTACCAGAATACAGCACACAACAAAGCTTATTTCTTGCGTGTCAGAATAATGAAATTAAAAAAACCACTCACGCAAAGTGTGTTCAGTATCACTATTATTTCTGCATTACTGCGATTATTACTTCTATTAGCACGTTTAACCGTCAACACACAAGCCAAAAGCCAGCACGTATTTAATCCATCCAAATACAAAACTCTGAATAAATCTGACACGCAAGCATTCAAATGAAATTAGTTTCTAATACCACTGGGGACCTTCAAAGCGCACAATATGGTATCATTTAACTTGACCTTTGAAATCAATTTGTTAGAAATCATCACCGTCACCCATAACAGCTGTACTATGCGGTGTGTTCGTTCTGCTATTTATAGACGAATAAATGATGCAAGCAAGTTCGACCTTCAAAAAGAATGTACGAAAAAATCCGCTCCCACAAGGAAATTATTCATAATCGTCGATGAAGTTTTGTGTTGATTACCGAAAAGTGTGCCACACGTCTCAGCTCGAAGACAAAACTTGCACATTCACGGATGATAATGTAATATCGCAAATTTACGGAAAATTATATTGAAAAAAAACTCAATTCGCTTTACGAAGCCTTTCTACTCTCAATCATCTACTAGGAACTTTTAATTAGATCATGAGCAGAAAAGAATGCAGCTATGACACGTATCAGCGACAATACGGTAAGAAAGGACGGAACATTTCTTTCATTGCCTACTTATTCTTTAAAAGAATATTTTTCTACTTATAACAAGTAATTCATAGGCCATTTTTATCACACCCAGCATTGAGCGTGCATGCGTCTCATACAGTAGCGGCTATGACTACGCCCCAAAGGTGCCATGAAGGCGTACAAATCTTTTTTCCTATGTGGTTGGAAAGAACGAGCATCAAGATTAAAAACTTCTTTTCTCCCTCAGATTAGAAACATCTTCGGACAGCGAGCATGAATACGAATGTTCCTCTAATGGCAGCCAGATAATTAACTTCTGTCCGTAAAATTCTCCCGTTTGAGATGGAAGTAGTTCGTTTAGTCAATCTTAAATCCAAAACCTCTTAACTAACAATTACTTTTTAACAAAAATTTCACCTTTCACCAGCATAAGAACTAAATCATTTAATGCATTATTGCACTATGTATAAGCTTTCGATATAATGTGACAACGAAAGTTCATTTTTCTTCCATACCTCCCCTTCTCCTCTCTCACTCAAAAGAGTAAGGGAAACGAACTACACGACGAATAGTGCTGCTTTAACTCATGAGTTGAAGTAAAACGAAACTGTATGACGAATGGTTCACAATAAGGCAAGAATCTTTTAACGGCCTTAAGGTGTTCGCGCAGGATACCTGTCGGAGTCCACAAGATAGCCACCGTATGTTGTAGTCCACTGGTGCTATGGTATTTCCGCATGCATGCAGAAAAAGACAGCCCGCAAGCAGCCCTAGACATCGAAGCAAGCACGGCACTCCCCTGGACATTCTGTGCAGGCCCGCGACAGCTCGTATATCAGGGACCCATAAAAGAGTTCACAAGAACGCGTCCGTAAAGGTGAACAGTGCAACAGGACACCCAAATCGCGACACTATCGAGCCCCGCTGCGACAAAACGTGAATTATTGACGAATAAAGTTACAGAGCCCGGTGAATATTCAAATCGCAAAATCTCATGAATTTCTCCATCTGAAATATCTTCAGGAATTATGATTTGGTTAATCTGAGCATGGCAAAAGTCAAAAGTGCGAGTACATATCTGCGGAAGGTGCGGCTGCAAACAGAGTTCTGAGTAAAAGGCAAATTGAGAGCAGTAGCGCAAACAAAGGTGAAATGCTAGCGACCTAAAATTCAGTTGACTCGCCTAACTTGCTACACCAAACATGAATAAAAAGACTAATTGTAGTTTTTCTCGGGATCGCTCACAATGGCTAGCAAGATCAGGTTAAGCTGAATTTCACCGATGTATTTCCATTAAAGAAATAACAACAGCTACAAAGAGTACATAAAAACCAAACGAACTACGCTGAAAAATTTGAGACACTTGAGTAGGAAATCTACTGCAAGTCGGTTGCTGATGTTAAAGGCTTACTTAAAGGGACACCTGTGTGTGGCACGCCTAAACGAGAACAGTATGCCAACGCCAGTGACTGTGAACGTAACGAGAAACAGCAGTCGAAAAATCCTAAGCTGCCTGAAGAGTCGTTAGTCTATAAAATACTAACGAAGGATGATACTTCATAGTAAATAAATTAGATAAGTTAGTTCCAGCCTCCCCAACTACAACAAAGATGCCTCAAATAGCAGATGAACAAGAAAGCCATCACTAAGTATAGAGTTACGGGAACGGGAAATTTATGCTTAAAATGAATCCTCACAATAGAGCTTCTGTGCCAAAAAACAGTAAATTAGGAAAGGAAATTAAGAAACGAGATAAAAGCTGTAGAAAAACGACAGAGAAACTGGAAAAAAAACGGACAGCAGTTGACCGAAAAATGTTTGCCCGTAACAAGACAAAAACCTATCCTATTTCAATAAAAGTAAGTCTTGCCAAACCTTTAGCTCGGGACCTCACATTTTCCCCTAGAAGTTCTAATTCCAATACATGCAATAGTTGTTTGCTCGTGAGGGGATGGAAGGAGAGCAATGAACGTGAATCATACCATGCAAGTGTGGCTGTTGTAGAGATGAGGAGTTGAAAACCATGATTTGAGACTGATTTTAAAAATCATGAGTTGAAGGTTGACGCGAATGAGTGCATTCCTCGATGTGTTATCTACTTTACCACGAGACCATACCACGACGCAAAGGAAGCAGTAGACATGCTACGCACCTTTTGGTGGGATTACTTTCATTAATATTCACGCAATAAGATACACACACGTTCATACTGTAAATTGAGCCATCGTCGTTAACAATTGACATGTCACAGTAGCACGGTATTTATTATTCTGTCTAAAGTCTTGGCCTAAGAGTGAAACTTTATCCCTCATTGACTACCATTAAAACACACTTGTTAAGACTCGAGCTAAAATTAAAAATGCTGCCTAAGAATAACCATCATAAAAAATGACCGTATAGTAATTATCTGATGACACGCCTCAAAAAAATTGATATTCGCAGGGAAGTGCATGATTCCATTCGCAAATCTCTCACGAATGGAGTGAGGAAACTGATAACATATTATTGACTCGGGCTGCAAGTTCGGCTTGAACGTATTGAAGACAAACAACCAGACGAGCACGGTTTGGAGAGACGAATCAAACCAACGGAAACAACGCAAGTGCGGTGATCTAGAACTCCCTTGCGCTATAAAATCGCACACGAGAACGGACTCGATCATTTTCCAAACGAACGTAACTTGACTCAGAAGCACTTGTCAGTTTTCACAAGCGACGCATGCTGGAGCTGAAATTAATCACGCTGGATACAGCAGCGCGCGGTGAGGCGCATCGGTGTAATTCACTCCGGTATGATTGGAGCAACAATGAACAGCACGCCAGGATTGATGAGCGTTCTTAAGGGACGTCAGTAAGATAAAGCCTTCAAAAGCCGGCGACCAAATAATATCAAGTAAGCCTGCAACAAACACGCAGTTGCGACTTCTAGCAAGCACGAAGCTTTAGAATCTTGACTTCATAAACCATAGCGAAAAGACGACGAACTTCCTTATCAACTTACTACGCTAATTGTTATGCAGATATAACCATGCAAACTCGTAAACTGTGTGAAGGAAAACCAATAATGGACGATTTCTGTTTTTTTAATTATGATTAGTTTTTGAGTTGAAAAGAGTAGTTGAAAGAATCGAGAATACATTCCTTTCTCTCTTCCCTAACTTGAAGATTAGATGAAATGTTAGTTCAAGACTCCCTCACTCCCTTCCCTAACCTTCCATGAAAAGAAAGAGGACGGCACCACTTAGTATGGACTTGGGGGAACGCAGAATCTATGCATAAATTTTTTAGAAACAATTATTTCAGAAGAATTTTAGGAAAAATAAAATTCCAAGAAGAAAGTAGTAGGTGCCAAAAAACAGGAGAGCGGTGAACCGAAATAAAAGCCCTTAGCAAAAAAAAACATTTAACTTCAACATCAAGAAGGCCTACCTGACAATCTCGAAACCTCACATTTTCGCCCTGGAAGTGTTATTTTTCATAGATACAAGAGTTGTATCCCCCTGAGAGAATTCCAAAACTTGAAATTTACAAAATTTCCGAGTAGACACGTACAGTAAGCTGATGATGGAGCACAGCTTTTGGTTTTTATTTGAATACATATCACTCGCGACACACGTTGAAAGATGCGCCTCACAGCACACGAGGCGCCACCTTTCATTTTACCATTTTTCCTAATCCATCACTAACGTCTCCACTTCACTCACAATACTCGCATCAAGTGGAATGCTATTAGTTAGTCACAAGGCTATGAACTTTATTGCAATCCAAAAAGGGACATGTAAAAAAGTATTATGAGTCGTTTTCTTATTCATGCTTGATTCATTTCCAACGAGTGTTTTCGTTTTTCATGTGTCATTTGAAGTCAGCAGGCAATGTACAGAGCCAATTCAACAAAAAATTATTACGTTCCCGCAATTTTCGATACGAACACTAAGCAGCCGGAGCTCGCGTTCTCCCGTTGCAACCGTGTTTTATTCCACGTATATTTGTCTCTGTTTTGAAATTAATCTTCAAACATAACATTGTTCCATCTAGTTTCAAATGCTGGCTGGTACCTACTTAACAGCGTTGAAGGACGCATCCACAAGTGAAGAAAGAAGATAGCAACAAAAAAACGATGTGTTAAGTTGATCATGAGGAAACATAACTAAGAAAAAACAAGTTGAAAAGAAGCAACACTCGTTCTTCAACAAATTTCTGTCTGAAAGTAACATCCTTCTTATGCCTCAAGGCACAGAGTCGTCATGGTCATTTTTGAGGTTCAAAACGATAGACAAACCTATTCATTTACCTCTGTCTGTAGATGTAGATGGTCTAGTTGGGGTGGATCATTCGAGAACATGGTAATCTGATTGTTCGATTTGTGGTATAAAACTACGCCATCGTTAAACACTTTTTAAAACCATGTCAACTATTTTCTTGAATATCATTTAACAAGTTACGAAACAAAAAGCTCAAAATTAGGTCGGATAAGATTACATATATACCCTAGTTTGGGTAACATGAAATGTTTTCCAAATAGATGAAGGCGGAGAGTACCGTTTCGTATCAAGTTGAGGGAACATGGAGTATATGCACAAGGAGTGTTCCCACGTAAGATCCACTGTGCATAGAAACAATAACATTTAGCCAAGTTTATGGAGTAAGGTAAAAGCTGATGAAGAATTATGTGTAGAAAAAAGGACAGCACAGAACCGAAGAAAAAATGATCCACAGCAAAACAAAAAAGTATTAATTTCAACGAATTATTAAAGACTTATCTAACCATCAGCTCGGGACCTAACATCTCCTAACATCTCAAATTTCTTCTTATACAATAGTTGTATCCTACTGAGAAAACAAAAAGCTATTTAAGGCTTCTCCGGCGAATAATTGTTTTTCTATAGCAATACATGACTGAGATAAGCAAACCGTAGTCCCCCCCTTCCCCTGATACAGCATCGGTTTACCTCACCAAATTTGTAAAATAAACGATTCCGTTGAGGCTGATATAGAAGCCAATCACAAATACTCATCAACCAAAGTATGCAGCTACTTCAACCCACACGAGCCTTCCTGCAAAAGATTTTCAGTACCTCAAATAGTGTGGTGATCCCTCACAGCAACAAAACGAAAAAAGTAAGCAAAATATATGCAAAATGCGCATCAGCCAATCTACATCTATTCATTAAGAGTTCAAAATGGGTCTCAAGGCCATCACGGTATATCAGTCCAGCCTATTTACTACGCCGCCGCACTCTGAAGAGAGAACTGCTATTCTAACTGAACGTAAATACACTATGATGTTAATGAAAGTACGGCACAAGCAGCAGGGGTATGCCATATACTAAAGAACACCTCCGCTGAACGAAGGCATTCTGATACAGTGAGGGCCGTTAATGGAGTACGGCGCAAGCAATAGAGCCAGGCAGGCATGACTGCTATGGCTGCCGTTCTAGGAAGACGGGCTCCAGTGCTCCAATGTTTGGTTTGGCGCAGCTTGGCTGCAGGACTCCCGATGCCAGCGTGGACAAATACCGGGGCCGTCTTCCATCATCATGGGACGCTGGAGTGTCTCGTTAAAACACACAATAGAGATTGTAATCACGCATAATACAAGGTCTTGAGCGAGCTCGCTAACTTAGGGGATCGCCAAGAATGTGTTTCAAAGCCTAATACTATACTGAGCGGTGATATGCGCATAATTAAACATTGATTACCATCAAAAAATTCCGTTCTATTATTTAAAAGCAATAACATTGCCAAGCTTTGAACACAAGTACGTCTAGTGGGAAGTTACTCATGCAGTGATCCATTAGACGAACGCATATCAAGCATATATGATGCGTTACTCTTGATCGCGATATTTCAAACTTGCCCCAAATTGTTATTAACGTGAATCACTTTTTTTTAATTTGCTATTTTATATTTCCATGAGGACGTATCTCAGTGAATTCTAGCAGTCAATTACCGTATTATTTGTCGTAAATATTGCCTTAATTCAAGGAAGGGCTCCAGGATAACTTACTCCAGTACAAAATAATTACAGAATTTATTCACCAACTGATTTCTCAAAATCTAGATTTTCGGGACAAATTTTATAACCTGGCAGTTACATGAAGGCATGAAATATCGTAATTCATCAAAATTTCTGAAGCCATCCCTCTTCCGGGTACCAAAGAACAACATAATCACAAAACTTAGCTTATTTATATCAATAGCAGTTCACAACATCAACACCAAATGACCTACCCAAACCAACGCTTTTCTTCCCTATTTGATTCTTCAAGATTTTAGATGTCCGTCCATCAGGTGCTCGAATATCCGAAATTTGTTTCGCAAGCCGACAGGTGCAGTAATTGAGATTTTTTAGAAAAAGGCGCACATTTATTAGTGAACACATATGGATCCTTTTACACGAGTTCATAAAGGTATGTAGAATGAAATATCAGGTGGTAACAGAAGTTCTGTCCAATTTTTGAGCTATATGTTTAGGGAGCGATTACTTCAGTTTAGCTTGTTAATGTTGTGTGCTTATGGATGGTAATTAATAAAGTATTATTTCTTCTTTCAGATTGTGTGATAATTATCGTAATTAACAACTATTTTTTAACCCTGGTATACACTCCAAGTATAGGGCATATCAGGCATATTTTACTGTTTGAATTTTATAAAGGCAATACGGCAAGCTCAGCAGCCAACACACCCAAAGACAACTATGGAAATGATGTTGTGAATGATAAGATCTGCAAAAGATGGTTTCCACGTTTCAAAAAGGATGACTCCAGTCTGAAAGACGGACCGAGAGCAGGATGCTCAAAAAACATAATTCTGAGCAATTACAAGCTACCATTGATGAAAATCTAACCTGCAAAGAAAATCCAACCTACTAGAGAACTGAGCAAAACCTTTAATGTAAGCCATATGACCATATATCGGGAAATGAAAAAACTTGGCAAAGTCTCAAAGACTGGGACATGGGTCCCACACGATTCGTCAGAAATCAACAGGCAACAGCGTGTGACCTGTTGTGTTTCACTGCGTTCTCGTGAATCTCAGGCACCTTTTTTAGGCCGAATTATAACTGGCGACGAGAAGTGGATCCTTTACAACAATGTTAAGCGCAAAAAACAGTGACTAAGTCGTGGTTCAAAGCCATTCCACAGCCGAGAAGTGAACTGCATCCCAAAAAAATTCTTTTGTGTGTATGGTGGGACTTGAAGGGAATTGTTTATTATGAACTTATGGGTGACAATCAAACAATACCATCTGAAGCTTGCTGTCAGCAGCTAACTCGTTTAAAAGCTGTTTTACAGGAAAAACGGCCTTCTTTGATCAATCGAAAAGGACTGATCCTGCACCATGACAATGCCAGACCCCACACTTTAAGAGCAACCAAAAATCTCATTAAAGAATTTGGCTGGGAAGTCATGCAGCACCCACCATATTCTCCCGATCTTGCTCCAACCGATTTTCATCTTTTTATGAGCTTAAAGAATCATTTAATGATTCAAAGGCTTACTTCAAAAGAAGAGGTCGAAATGAAACTAGTTTCTTATTTTGAGTCCACACTGGCTAAATTCTATGAAGAAGGAATTCAGAAGCAAATGGCAAGATGGGAAGATGTAATTAATAAAAATGGTGACTATGTTGAAGACTAAATAAATATATTTTTGACAGGATTTTTACTTTATTTCAAATTAAAAAAATGGACAGAACTTCTGTTACAACTGATACTTTAGAGCCCAGGTCACCGATTAATTCGAAGCAAAATGTTAATTAAAGACGAAATGATCGCGTGTTCAGCAAGGACAGACTGGTTTCATGGATTTATCGTATTTTTTAAAATTAAATCTTTCATTGCCTAGAATATAGAATGCTTGTTCTTCAACAACTGCAAGACTAACTCTGTGAACTGTACCGTGTTTTGGCGTTAGATTTTACACTTCAATTCGCACATCAAACAATTTTTCTCTCGAGAAAAATTGTCTGATGTGCGAATTGAAGTGTAAAATCTATCTGTTTTGGCGTTAGACTTTACACTTCAATTCGCACATCAAACAATTTTTCTCTCGAGAAACAATGCTCTTAAAATGCAGTTCTTAAAAAAATATTGCTAACATCTTTTTAAATGAGATTTTATCAAATAAATGATGATTAACTTAATGAAAGATACTCAAAAGAAAGAATTCCCCTCCAAATTTCTGAAAAATTTCGACACTGCAATGCGGACTAAAACTGGTGAAGATACCATCAAAACGACCGACAAGACACCGACCGACATTCGACGTGAGCATTTCGAAACTGCTAATTACTTAACTTGGAATCAAAATTAAGTGCACCAGTTGAGAGAGAAGTCACGCTCTTGAAACGCCATTAACTTACCCAAACGTTTAAAAGCGTGCCCAAAGGTGCAGAGAGCGTTCCGAGAGACAGATCGCGGAACACCTTTGCTCTGGTAACCTTTGTGAGCCACAAGGTTTGCTTGCAATGGAGACAACGGCAACAATGGAGCAAATGCACCGTCTTCCGACGCCGTACTAAATAAAGTCAAGGCTCGAGACCATTTGCCACGCGCAAGTTGAAAGATTTTAATTGATCCGGGGTCCGATCGGAGAAATTATTTAAATGAAGAAGAAACTCGTCTGTTTCAAGGCATTCTGGTCTGGAGGACGACGACCTCAACATTATGGGATAGTTTTGAAATTCTGGAGCAATTTCATTATTTCAAAATTCCATTAGAGTCGCACAAGACCTGTAAAGGGCACGACAAGCGTCACTGGCAAGTGCGTTTGGAACGTGAATGTACACTTGAAATAATAATGCAATAGAAGGGGCAACTGTCACAAGCTGAGATCAAAGAGTTAAGCTCACCTTGGACAAAAACAAAGGATAACCATGAAGTATCACGCTAGGAGAACTTGCACTTCAAATTAAAGTTTCAATTTTGAGGCGGCTAATTATTAAATTTATAAAGTAAATTTATTAAAGCTTTGATCACAAAGATTAGTAAGAAAAGAAGTTGGCGAATATTTAAAGGAAGTACAAATAAGTAACAATATATGAATACCATGAGATAACCTCGCCCCTGATGAAGTAAGAAAAATTTATGAAATAAAATAAAATAATTTATGTTGCAAGTATTTTGTTCCATAAAAGAACCTTGGGAGCATCAGACCATTTCAGCCTTATTTAGGTGCAGCGTGCAGGCAGATGCACCTTGACGCTGCTCATTTACAGCGGCAATGAGTCAGCTTCACAGGTGCCATATTTTCAGAGCAGTAACGCTGAGGATGAAGCCACCCCAAAAGACAGGAAATTTCAGTCCTCACTCAGAGTGGGACGCAGATTAAATTAGACCAAGGTATAAATTCCGACATTTCGAAAACACAACCGGTGAAACGCGCATAAAAACAGAAGTGAACGGGAAATGACAAAAATGTCATAGAATTAAGCACCTAACGCATGACAACTGTCTTTTTTTAATAGATAATTTTATAACCATAAAATGAATAAAAATAATCTCTGCTCATTTGAGAAATAAACGAAGTAAATGAATCGCTAGCCAATTTTTCAGAAAATAGAAGACGAAAAATTTCCCTTTACTGAGGAAAAATCTTAGTTTAGTTCAAAGTGTAAATTTGGTTGACGGTGATTTCCTTCAGCAAAGATGAGATTAACATAAACTAAAAAAAGATAAAGTTAAAAGAGTACACTCGTATAGAAATTCAGCGATTTGAGACATAAATTAGAATATTAACCTGACAAGCTTCAAACGACAACGGCTTGTCAGATTGGAGAAATCCAAAGCACATTTACAAAGCAAACATCAGAACAATTACACTATTGTCTGTCTCAATACTTACAAATCTTCCAGGTGGATCCATCGAGCACTGTACGTTCCATTAGAAGAAATTTCAGACGAGTTCTCAGGCGGTGGTTGCACAGCACCTTCCATGGAAGAGGCGGGCTCAGCATCCACAGGAGCAGCAAATCCACGCACTGACCTGTTCACACCGACAACTTCAGCTCTGCTCGCCGTCACGGGTTTGTCGTGAACAATTCCAACTGTCACGGAAGTGTCGTCGGACTTCGGAAAGGTGCAGTTCTCTTGTTCCGCAAAATGAAGCGAGTCGTAAATATCACCGTTGACACTAAGGGTTCTTTTCAAGTGGACTTGACTAGTTGCGCTGAAGTACTTGGCTATATTCGCTCTAGATCTAGCCCCAGGCTTGATGCGAGGCAGGGAACCGTACAGTGGGTTATCTTGATGGAAACTTGAGAGGGTTGACGAGGTGGTGGGCAACAAGCGTAAACTCGTCGATGATAGAAAGACTTCGGAACGAACCTCATTGCTTTGGTTCAAGTTTAACGATGTGTCGCACTCAATAGTGCTGGAGTCGGATGCGAACCCCGTATCAAACGAATTGCTCAAGCATGAAGACCTCATCGACGATGACCGTGAAGGTGTCACGGAGGAACTGTTCTTGAAAGCAAAAGTACGACTCCTAAAATCTGCCACATCTAACCGGTCGCTTGATAAATTCTTGTCACCTACTGATGAACCGACAATTTCAAAATTTTTTATAATTTGCTTCACATTTAAACGACCTGAGGAGCTGGTGGTTGATGATGCAAGCGCAGAATCTGGGCACAGATCTGGCGTGGACGAATACAAAGAGCTTCTTTTTGATCTCAAACTCTTCAACATTTCCCTCTCGCACGGAGGAGTTCTAAAACTAGGAGAACGGCGTTTTTGACTATTTTTCCTGTAAACAGAATGACTTCTCGTTTCACTACTTCCTCGCTCTAATTTGTACTGGGTTTGTGGCACAGTCCTGAGATCGGACAATCGATCCCGAGGTTCGAAGGGTGGCACAGACATCTTCAAAAATCATTTAGTGAACCTCGGTTGCACGAAGAGTTTTCCTCAAACACAAGAATAGCACAAATGTTCTAAATTTTGAAGGAAGAAAGCAAAGTCTCTACCTGAAGCTTCATTACCGATACTTGACCAACTTTCACACACTCTGTGAGATAAAATGAAAGAAGCATAGCGAAAGACTACCAATTGACTTATTGTTCTGGAATTGACACCGTCCATGCATCTGCGAAAGAAACGAAAAAACCAACACGGTGAGGTACAGCAGCAAACACAGCGCAGGCTGAAGGGATCATCAAGGTAGCAAGAGCTAACAAAGCAGTCACTCCTGAAGCAGGACTGGAATGCTAAGCATCGTTCTGCAAACACACCAAAGGTCAGCAGACAGCACGCAGAGCTGCACCGATGCATTTTTGCCAACGACAGCTGCTGCTCAGTTTTTCTCACTCGCAACGAACGAGCTAGAAGCCACACTATCTTATCATAAACCAGGATACTCAATAGAAAATATTAGGTTCAAGAAATAATTTCGTACGACCAAATCAAATACGCTTATTTCGCGGAGCTGGGGAACTTGGGCTCTTTCATCTACTTGTTTGTTAATCTAAAAGAAAAAGGGAAAAACATCGAATTGAGCGTACTTTCATCAATAACGTAAAGCAAATCATTTTCACATAAGACAGGATAATTTTTGAAGTAAAATATCGCAGTAAATATTCAAGGGAGATAGACTGCGTGCATAAAAACTACCCCACAGAAACAACTCACTTGACAATTATACGTATCGTAATACGCATCGTTACACCGATTCCAATGAGCTTTAAAGCAGGAAACATCTTATCGTCCCCATCGTCTCCAATTTTCCTAAGGTTAAAAAATGGTTAACAATTTTAACCGAACTGCTTAAACCACATCACCAACTGCACGGCGTCTAAAAACAAAAGGAATATATCAGGATTTTCACGAATGCTGAATACCAGAAATTTTCAAACGAGGAGGTATCAGTCGAACATGAGCAGAACGACTGACCAGGCTGTTGTGAACTTATGAAACAACAAGAAGTTAAAATCACTTTTTGATGAAATACAAATATTATAATACAAAAAATTTAACCGCACACACTCATGGAGTTATCATGTATTCGTAATGATATTATAATTCATTTCACAAATTTCATTCAGGGCGTACTAAGAAACCTCAGAGTACCAAAGCCCATGGTTCAATTGCTAACTTTAAAAGCTTTTAAATTTATTAGAAGAAATGAAATCCAACAATATCAATGAAATAAGAGAATAAAATGTTTACGAAATAAATATACCCCATGGCAACACGCCCAAAAACAACAGCATAATTTACCCACGACATTATAGTCCAACGTACATTTTTTCCAACTAGGCAGCGCCTAAATTTAACCCATGGTTTCATAAACATTCTCTTCCCTTAGGTGCAAAATGCCGCGTCAATTAACGACTAAAGAGTTAAGGAATGCCGCGATAGCCATATTAAAAAGCTTTACGCATTAAGAGATGGATAAGCACTGCAGTAGCACTCAGCGGAAAGCGCAAACACAAAAACACAATGCCCTTAGCACGTTTTCCCTTAATGTTACATGAATAAATTCACATTATTATTTTCACCTCGATTCAACTTCAGTTTTCAATTTTATAGTGTTATAAAAAATATTCTCCACAATTCTAAACCAAATTTATCTGACATCTGTCTGTGTACGGAAGTCTGAAACTTTGTACCTTGAAGGGGCTTCTAGTCTAGTATTCTTGCCTTCTTATGAATAGTACAAGGATGCGGGCATCGCGAGAGGAAATTCCATGAGGGAGTATAATGACCCCCACGAGCGTCTCACGTCAGAAGGACCTCAAGATTCTCCATATTCGCGGACGCTCTGCAGACTGACCAACACCAGACCGAGGCAGGCCTGAGTTGGGCGCCTCGTTAAATGCTTATCGCCCTAATCGAGCCACCCAATTGCTCGGACATAAACACGCGATAGTGAGTTAATTAGAGACATGAACAAACTCTCAGCAGTTGAGCGATGATCGCATCTCACACCCTCCGTGTGTAATCACAACCTTAGGCGTTGGACAGATATAATTAATGGAGCAATGCTGATGTAACTGATGAATGCACTTGCGAGTGTTTAGAGAAAACTGGTCAGCTTAAGAGTAACCTGATCGAGAACTGTTATTGGAGACGCTCCGAAATTGATAGGCATTTGTTACAATGGCAGCAGGGCATCTGCATCCAAGAATAAACACATGACCCGATCGAGTAGCGCGTATAAGAGCAGTTGTTGACTTGATTTGCGTAAAACCAGAAAAAATTATTCGAAAAAATATTCGCAATACCACAAGAATGTTTCGCAACTAAGGAAATGGAATTGCTATACTCGTACACTAAGGAAGTGAAACTCTTAGCGTGAGAAAATCTTAGACACTACAACACTTACAAATTGCAGTGGTATGAAATAAAATACTTATTGCATACTAGCATGCCTTTTCAGTGTTTCCTAGAAAGTTACTTTTCCTCAAAAAAATATTTCTGCTTCTTAATAATCATCAAAAAACCTCACCGTCCTAAAAATTCAAAAAAATGTTCCAAATTTCCAAAACGAGCTTGTAACCAGCAAACCAACTTCAATATAAGAATTCAAGTTGCTTCAGCAAAAATTACTATAATTTCCACATATTTGTTAGTCCCAATCAGTAAGGAGCCAATCATTACCCACAAAACATTCATCGCAACAAAATTATAGCATCGTAAAATTCAACTCGCAATTGGGAATGCCAGCCACCGACAGAAAAATTGAACTCTCGCTAACTCACGCTAGGAACGAACAGAGCGGTCTCTCACCCCACTAGTAAGAAAACTATCAGCGCCGCTCTAATTGGTTTTTGCAAATGACCTCACATTTTCCTCCTCAGAGCGCAAATGCCTATGGATACTCTAGTTGTTTCCCCCCTGAAGGGTTTCAATAGCTTATTTTTTGCGCTTTAACATGAAAGGAAGTAGTTGTCTTCCCAACCTTATACTGACCCAATACTACACTAATTGCTATGCTTGAACTAATTTTTTCCAGAATTTCGCGTTTATCGAGCAATTTTAAATCATCTTGTTTTCCTTTTAAATTAGACGCCACGATTACGGGGATATTACTAACACTTTATGTATCAAGTTTTAAACATATTCTATAAGGTAGAAGAAATATTGCAATTAATGGAGCTTATAAAGATACTCGTAATGACATTTTTTATCGTACTTAAATGCAATGCATCTTCAAAAATGTTTAAAGTGAAATTTTGGTTGTGAAGGTTCTCCAATTCAAGAGGCAGTTGTTCAAGTTAGAGGATAACCAACTACAGGAAGTACTAGTAAGAGCATGTTCCAACTGAACGAGTTTTAGCGTACTTCGATTTCGACATTATGAAATTCAGAACGTATTCGACTACCGCACAAACAGAAGACCAAATATGTCTCCTAATTACTCATGTAGTTCGGAGCCGTCGTACATTGCTGTATTGAACATGAACGAACACTCGTTGCATTAATATTGTTGAAAATTAAAAAAATGCACCGTACGTTCACTT
>JACJUY010000399.1:43613-106490 GCA_014220935.1 Platorchestia sp. MABIK
AAAAAGTGCTGTACATCTATTGCATACTGTGAGCTATTACTCGAGTGTCATCAATCCAAAATCAGTGAAAGTAACGAAAAAACTCAGAAAACTAGTTAAAGGTGAACCTCTGTTCACAAATTGAGGAGCACTATAGTGATGCTTGTTTAGCACTAGCACGACACGCACAGGTCACATTTCACCAGTGGGTGCAGAGTACAAAACAGCCGTTTAGTTTCGTCAACCAAAAAAAGGTGTGAATGAAAACCACTTAAATTGTAGTGCACCCAAGAAGTTGATCCTAAAAGCTTGGCCTCAGAGAGCTATGTGGAGCAGCAGTTCAGACGATGAAGCTGTCGTGCGTTTCCTGCCCACGACAGAGACTTCGTTGTTAGGTGAGGGAGCCTGCACTGCGTCTGCGGGGCCGGCAGGGAGGCCGGCAAGATGATAGGAGAGAGGAGGCGAACTGCACAGAGGAGACCGCCACTGGAAGAGTCAGCTGAAGTCATGGGAGGAACAACAAATGCCGAGATGCGCAGAAACAGCAAGGTGTAGAAACATACACAGCAATGGACGAGTCGAAATTGTAGCGCATGGAAGTGAAAATTCGTGGGAAAAGAGCATGAAAAAATAAACGTAAAAATAGCAAAGAAATCAAAAATGAATAAGTAAAAGTTGAAAACAGATTTGGAATCCTAAAGAAGACAAACCTCAAGGCAATAAACAAGAATAATGGAAACGAAAAGAAGCAGAGTAGTACGGGCGAGCTAAGGACGAGGGACCTAGCAATTAGAGGGGTGAATGTCCCCATGCCACACCAGCAGCCCCAGAAAGCGAGCTGCTGAGTGCCAGGCAGCGCGCACAGCTCGGCCGCCGTGCCCCGCCGTCAGAAATGACGCAACGCGCGCTGGCACCCAGCTGCTATTGTGCATTGTTCACTGCCCCGCACTAAAATATCAGACCCTCATTACAATGGCATGCATGGAAGATCAGGAATGAAGTTCCATCGATTGGGCAATCAAAAGAAAGGTGGTATTGTACAGCAACCAAACCCACTTCTTCGTCGACTCTCCCTTTTAGTTGAGGAACACGTTGTGGTTTAGTGAGGGACGGAACCGCCAATTCTTTTCTCTAGGCATAGAGTGCAGTTCAATGACAGTTTTAGGACCAAATATATGAAGGGCAATAAAAGAACTATGATTTGATTCCTCAATACAATGTGTGAATAAAATATTTAGGATTGGTCAAGCAGTACACTCAGTTCTTCCTTAATCCAAAAACTGAATGGAGCTTTTGTATATACTATGTATAGAGCAGAGAGTTTTCTTAAATCCACTGAGCACATTGAAATCAATATTGTGGCTAGATATTCTGCTCGATAATCGACAGGAAAAACGTTTAAACCTTTTCACATAAGAATAACTTCTTTCTGCTTTTCCGAAGACTGAAAACAGTTCAATTTAATACGAGTTTGAAATTTTCACCAAAATATCTACTTCAACTTCTTTATCATGAAGTTTATTAATATATCTGTCTAAGATGGAAAATAATTACTGATCTTCTCACCACCAACGTAGAACAAGAAACACGTAAGATCCTCAACAAAAGCACGATGCTTGCATCTTACACTGAATAGTACATCAAAATTAGCAGAAAAGATGAGCTAAATGTGCGTAGAATGAGACATTGCACAGGCCACCAGACGACGCGAGCTGTGACGGAGGAGCGGAGGACGGAAGCTAGGATGGTAAACTCATGAGCTTTTATCGCCGGCCACCCTCGGCCAAAGTAAACGGAAGAAGAGCGGCGCTACACACTCGGCGCCGGCAGAGTACACACGGAGATAAGCCGCGAGGAGACTTCCCCAGAATACTTCACGGTTCGACACTGAGCAGGAATGGTCGACCCATATGGAATAGAGGTTTGGCGTAAAAATGTAAAAAAAACGTAGAGCTATTATTACTTGCGATAAATACTGACAAATACTTGAAAAAGAAAATAGAACGACAGTACCCTTTCGATGGAAATCAGCTCCCATTTCTAAAGCTAGGAATTGAAGTACTGATGCGGAACTGGTACCGGTAGCCAAAAGTTTTGATGCGAGGGACCTTTGAATTTTCAGAGCTGAGTTGGTCACTTCGTTTCATGCTGCATATTTACATCAAAACTTTATATTCACTAAATGAAACCAATCATTTCATAAATTTAAGGTGTTACTCAAAGCGTCGGTTTAGCTATGAGTCGGCTTGTTACCAAACCGTCGATGCAAAGTAGAAATTAAGTTATTGTTCCAACAGCCCACTGAGAATGAGTTCGCTACATGAACAGAGAAATGAAGATTGTAACAAACATAATCGAGGGACCGTACACAATTGCCAATACAAATTTAATCCTAGAAAATATTTCATCACACTCGCCGTGCTTTCATTTTCTGATCACATCAGGAATTGTACCAGCATCAGCATATGTATCCATTTACCATGTTCTGTAACCAAAAGTTATAAGCAATAGTGGCTTACCCATTGTTTACACAACAATTAAACACGTCGTTTTAAACAAAACCGCAGAATCAAACCGAATATTCACGTAGAGCTCGTCAAAATAATAATAATCCGACATACTTCAATAAAATTGTCGTATACATGCATGCAAAGTCACACACGCAATTGTACAGGATGAAACAGTCCGGCTCTAGACATTTTTTCAACACGAGGAAATCACGGTTCTTCAAACAAAGAACGGCATTACTAAATAAAATGCAAAAATTGGACAAAAAACACGAACAGCACAAACACCCTCGCTAGGAAGACAATTGCAGGCCTCACGTGAACACAAAGAAACTTGAGGAAATGAACTGAAAGGCAAACTTGAAGAATAGAGTCTAAAACTTTTTAACTAGAGGAAAAATACCTCAAGATTTGTTCGGTGGAAAGGAAGATCCAAGGTACACAACTAACGTAGAAATTCAAAAACGAACCTTTCAAGATCAGCCACATGAGACCAGCTCTGATCTAGCAATGTGTTGTTGCCTCAGAAGAAGACATTTCAACTTCTCGTGCTCATGTTTATACCGCTCGTGGGAAGACCTTCCGAGGCAAGAACGCAAAGAGAGAATCTCACAAGTCAAGAATTCAGGACCTGACATTTCCTGGTTTAATTGACTGAAAAAGTTAAAGTCGCGTGATTGGGATTTTAAAATAATTTTTTCAAATAATTTCACCTTTTGCCATTGTAGGATACCGCTCAGAGAACATGCATCCTTCTGTAACATGCATTCATTTTTTGTCTTTTTTTCGACGGGAGTACACTTGCGTAGTTGAAACGAAAAAACAAATCAAACACGCAATAGAACGTAAGGTTTCAAAAATTTGGAACACAATTCAACATTACACAAATGTGGCACACCATGCGCCAATGAATCGAACAAGAAACGCAGTTGCGGCAGTGCTCACTGAAAAAGCGGAGTTCCGCGAGTGGCAGCGTAGGCTGAGACCTTTAACTTCAGGCTTTGGGCCAAGAGGGCAATCTGAGCAAGAGCTCCAGATAGTCCAAGACACTTGGAAGCGCGCACATGGGAAACGTGCAGCCACAAGTGGGATGCTGTGATGAGACACTTTCACCGCCCCCCTCATCGCCAGGGCAACTCCATCACTCCCCCAACCCTCCTCGAATGTGACCGCGACCCATGACCTCAAGGAGGCCACACCTCCCTCACCCAACTGCAGAGGGCTTCCCGTGGCACCATTCACCACTTTCCATGCTCGCTTCTTTAGCGCCTACCATATCCGCCCAGTAGCTCTGTAATGCACCAATAAGTAGCGATGTTGAGCTAGATTAGATGTTAACTGAAGCCTCCCTAATCAGAACAAATGTATTCCAAAGAGAGGAAGGAGAGAGGTACCATTTAGAATGAAGTTAAAGGGAACAGAGTATCTATGGCAAAGGTGGCAAAGGTATGTTCTCGCATAGAAACTGTGAGTTGAGGAAACAGTTTATGAAACAAAATAAAAATGTCAGGATAAAGTAATAGGTGCGGAAAAACAGGACAGCAGCGAACAGATAAAAAGACAACCCACCACAAAACAAAAAACAAATTCTATGTCAACAAAAGGAAGGCTTACCTAACTTTCAGCTCGGGAGTAATGTTATGTTTGAAATCAAGCGACAATTTATGAAAAAATTAGAAATCAAATGAAATATTTATTTCATAAAGAAATAATGGCGACAGCGTTCGAAAGTTTAAACCACATGAACTAGTAGCTTACAAATGCCAACTGGGTCGCATAAGGCAGAGGAACGATGCAAAACCAACGATTATACTCGTTAAACTGGAACTTGAGACCTCAAGTGGGATTCCTACACAGCAGCTTCCTCGTGTGTCACGACTTTCATATAGCACACCACTCACACGTTACGTTCTTTTGATACAATCATGAAACGCGTCGTGATGAAATATTCTAGTTTGTTTCGTGATGTACACTAAAATATTTCCAACAGTTGCAGTGTCTCTCTCAACAAGCTGAAGTTCGATGAATGACGACATAAAATCTCAAAGGCGCTCGTGCAGGGGATTGATAACACGGAACACCATTGTGAGAGAGTTAAGAAAATTAGTGATACCAAGAACAATTCCAGGAACACTGCCTGTTCATCTTATAAACAAAAATTGAAGCAGCCTCTAACATACCCGGTTTTCTTTTAGCGGCAAGTTACTGAAGCCATCACGCATGAGTGAAAGTTTTTCAAAACACATAGACGACGACGAGCAATATCAGCAAACCCATGGACCGGAAATGACCCTCAGGAATCCTTCATATTGTCTGCATGAACCATCATGAAAAAATACGGAAAGCCTGAGTTATTGGGACTCAGTTTTATTGATAATTTGGACTCGAGAACAACATCAAGTTCATTGGTTTTGTGAGATAAATTATATAAAGCTGTTGAATTGCTCCTCTAGCCACGTGTTCCGGTGGTCTCCCGATGTTTGTTCTTTGGTCTCCCAACAAACATCGGACCAAGGAATAAATACGAGCTAGGTATTTTACGATTATGCTTCATTTCTGGAAATACTTAACTACTGAAGTCTAACTTAATTATTTTCAGAATGCTTAATTCCACTGTAGTATGGCATAAAAATTTGCGTTGCTGTTCTTATTCAAATGTGGGATAAATAATTCACTAACCCCCGTATAAGTTAGGGTATTGTGGTAACATTGTTCATTTTAGGAACACAAGCCAAACACACTAAATTTTGGCGATGCTCAGTGTCCTAGTTTGCACGCGAAAGCAGAAGCTCGCCACTAACAAGGCTTGCTCGAACTACCAAAAAATGACTGGTATTAAGCTCAAGGAAGCAATGATAAAAACACATCAATGAAGATAGAAATCTAGCAGCGACCGAAACAGTCGTGTGGAGTTTGAGCGATGGTCAATTCCAGCCTACGCTCGATCGTCTGACATTTCTACGCTAGCGTTCGGTGATATGACGCGGCCTCGTTTACACAAGGACATCTGATACTGGAAATAAAATCAAGATAGAGAGTAAATGGATCTATTTTCGTACAAATTGAAAAGAGGTCATGTCGTGAGTGCAGTCATTTCCTTATGGGCCCTTCATATATTGGAGTCTTTCTATGAGACCTTGCTTGTGGTATCATACAATAGAAAATTCAAGCCAGACGATACGAACGGCATGGCGCGAATTCAAGCATTAACGAATATATGTTACTCGCTAAAAGTTAGGCATATTTACTTATAATTCACCTTCCTTTGAAGATTAACAGTGAAGCATCGAAGAAATTTAATTTACTTTAACGATGACAAAATAAAAACTGTCACATATTAAGCGCATCTCGCACAAACGCACGTTTGCTTAGATGTCTCACGCTTACTATAAAATAACAAAACCTAATGCTTTTTTTTCCAAAGAAACAATCAATGACTTTACAATAATTCTCACTAACAACCAAACTACAAGCAAAAGAGGTAAACATGAGCTCCAAAATTCTACATAAGCTAAAATATTTAAAGAGCGAATCAGACTAAGCACCAGAAAGAAATAGAAAAGTCATGTAAATGAAATTGTGAGTGGAAGACAGAAACCGATTTGTGGAGGGAAACGTATCGCCAACTTTATGGCTGAATGATGATCTAACTGAAAACATAACTGAAATTTTAACAACCAAAAGTGTTCAAATTAGTTAAATAATCGATTTCTTGATAACAAACTCACCACCACGATTTATTTTGGACCTGCAGTATTCTTAGGAGTGTAAGTTGAATTTGAAGCGCGTTGCAGGGAATACGACGATTTCTGAAGAAAAATTATGCAAAAACTGGTACTACATTGTGTGAACTATTCGGAAACACTGAAGTATAAAAAAGAAGTATGCATTTGATTTCTCCATACTCTGATAAGAAATGCCTATCATAAACTATGAAATAGGTACATAGAGTAAAAACCTGTGAGAATGGTCAAAAATATTAATACAAATAGGTGTTCGGCCTCCCCACAATGTTAACAGAACAGGAAACTCTACGACTGCTCAGTCATTAAACTACTTCCAGAACCAAAGGCCTCCTGTAACATGTGCTACTGATGGGGGCGAACAGAGAGGGATGTCAGAATGGAGCGATAATTTTCCAACGTAATGCAATAAAAACAAAAAACCATCAGCATGCGACGGAATGCTAGAGAATACTGTATGGCACCAGAGCAGTACCAAGTTCGCATAAAGAATATAATGGAAGACAATCGCCTTCGTAACATAAAGTTTTGAAAAAAAATTTGTTGCTTCCATATAAACCAACAAAATTTCAGTTACAAGTAAGTGGTCGACATTTTTCTCTGGGAAAGTTGAGTCAAACATAAACTTAAAACAACAAACAGATCATTTCGCTAATGCCTAGAAAACGTCGAAGTTCCTTATATCAAGGGATGATTTATATCAGTAATATGGCATGGTTAACTTTCGATACACTCAAGAAACACTTGACACATAATTGAATACCAGCCAAGGTTAATCAGTAGGAAATCATTTTGAAACCAGGTCTGAATGATACATAATAACACCGAGCCCCTATCGACAACAGGAAAGAAAAGCATCAAACTCTTCTCAGTGGCAGTTTGCGGTAATCTCATGGGAGGAAATAACCTTCGACTCACTCCCACTCAATAAATGCTAAGCAATCAAATCTATTCTTAAGCAACACCCGAGAGCAGGAGGAGGTTGACCTCACGAGTTACGTCATCCAGCAAGTTGTACTCGAAATCCGTCATTTTTCGTTGCTACCGTAAAAAGTGAAAATAAATACTATAAAGAATTACGTGAAATCAGATAAAACATTACGGGGAAAGCGTTTTTTGAAATTCACTAAAAAAATTAGATTTAATTTTAGCAAAGAAATCATTCTTTTGCTGGAAAGCAAAGAGCACGTCAAGCGTTCAAATATTACTAAGTGCTAGGCATGTCCCATCCCAACAGCGAGGGTCGGCAAAGGAATAAGCGCATGACCACATAACTCATTTTGTTGAAACACGCTGCGTGTTGAAAGGTATTTCAGCAGTGTCTTTCCATTTCAAAAATTAAGTTTTAACAAAAATAACACCAACTCCCCGAAGATTTACGGAAACCAACTAAAATGAAACTGAAAAATTCTTAAATCCGTTGACGAGAAATTATATTAAGTTGACTGTAATCTTGTACATAAGCACTTAGGTGAACCGATAACTGATTTGTTTTTTCCAACTGGAAAAAAACAATTAGCCGATTAAAAAAAGCATAGGATTTGAGCACGTAACTGGCGGGGCAGTGGCGAGTTCCGCGTTTGTTAACGCATAAACGACAATATGAAAGCGGTAATAATTGAAGTCCTAAGGAACTGGGCTTATACTTTATAGCGCTGTAGTGTTCCGAGTGCGTGATAGCACCGAGCTCGTGCAATGCATCACCGGACAGGCGTAATTATTGCAAGAACAGCATAATATGAAAGAAAATCATGTACAACAAGAAGAAACTCCAATTTTGACGACGTAAACGTGATAGCCCTACACCTCCGCACGTTCGCATATTTTGATGGAAGCAATTATAGGAAGCACGACATGAAAACACGGCACGAAGGTGCTATCAAGCAAGCGTAACGAGGAAGAAGGAATGGGCTCTCCATAAAACAATCCAGTGCCGCTACACAGAAGCGAAAATTAAGACCAAAATTGCGAGAGCTCGTGACGTTCGCAAGCTAGGATGTTGAGCCAGTGGCAAAGAAATGCATGCGCCTCCGAGCTCATGGAGTAGCCAGTAATTTGGTTGCTTTAAGCCAAAGTCGTGGCCAGACGTGGTCATTCCCGCACCGACCACGCAGCCGCCATACCGTGGTTTAGAGCTCCCATGAAAATAACCGGTCGAACTCGAGGGTGAGCTCACGCAACCGAAAGATCAGCAAAACCAAGAAGTTTGGCGGTGATGGAAGGCAGCGACTACGCTGTGGACCTTCTAAAAAAGGAAATGTGCTGTAACAGGGTCTTCAGATTATGGAGCTCTCGCGCAACGCATGCCTTCAGATTATAAGACATGAGAGGCGTTCACGAGTGTGCACAAAGAGACGACCATCAGCACTGGATGAATTAAATAGAAAACTTGCAGCAAGATACGGTTAAGTTAAAGAATTTGAATTCCTGAACGAGCAGCAAAAAAATAGGTGAGGGAGGAGTTACTTGTGACGGTAGATGGAAGCAACGAATACAAGTAAATTTTGAAGCAAATGTTGAAGTAACCTAATGCGTATTTTGGACCTAGAGGTCGCGTGACAGCAGCTCATCAAATACGTAGAAAAAAATGCACTCCGAAACACAAACACAACGAGTATCTTCATAGAAATACACAAGAAACAAAGTTGAAGAAACGCACATTACTTGGATTGTGTTCAGCATCAAAAGCAAAAAAAGTCGACTAATATGAGCGGATAAAAGCATGTTTTGCACTACGCTCGAGTGGATGGAATACGTATTTTACAGCGTACATGAGTGAATGGGAAGCATAATACTTCAGAAGTAGGTCAAGAAGCTGAAATAGTAATTATTAAAAAGCGACGGATGCAACGCACATGCAAGTTACCGCAGGCACACGAGCCACGAGAATGTCACACCTAGGAAAACACCGGAACGTGCTGAGGTAAACCGACAGTATCCATCCCTGCGATCCGTCATGAGCGGTGCGGCGGGCGCTGCAGCTGGTGCAGGCGAGCGTGACCTGCCTGCCGCGTGCCAGCTGTGGCTCAAGGCGCAACACACCGCCACTCATCTCAGCACACCGAGAGGGAAATGAAACGCCACTTCTGGAACGCTGGCATTTAGAATATCATTCATGACCACGGCTGCTAACCACGAAGACTTGTTTAAAAAAGGCTTGAGGAAGCAAGAATAATTCAATTTGAAAAAACCCAAATCAAGCGTAAAACAAAATTTGACGCTCGTTGGCGGCCGAAAGAAACTTGACGCTTGTATTAGGAGACGCCATTTTCCTATTTTCTTCCTATTCGCACTTCTACGTAAATGAACTACAAGGAGCAGCATTGAAATGAGCGCCCCTTTAAATCGGAAAACTGTAGAATTCTTGAAAACTCCGCGAAGAAAACTTAAGTATTAAGTAATTATAATTAAGTGCGTGAGTATCGAAGGAGCAAAAAGTGGCTTCCCGCACGGCAGCAGTCGACGTCGGGACCATATTGTGCAGCCCGTCCCTCAGGCACGCGCGTTCGAAACCCACGGACACCTTCGTGTTCGTGTGCTTTGTCAGTTGTCATGTGATTGATTGATCATCAGTTAGTTTCAGCCTTCCTTATCACAACAAAAATATTCAAAGAGACGAAGGATGAAAGATTAGATTAGATTATTAGTTAGTTTAAGCCTCCCTATCCGCTACAAAAGCGATCCAAAGAGAGGAAGGAGGAAGGCACCATTTAGTATGGAATTTAGGGAACGTGGAATCTACGCAGAAAGGGCATAGAAACAGTAAGATGAGAAAGAAGTTTATGAAACAAGATCAAAGTTCAAGAAGAAAGTAGTAGGTGTTGAAAAAACAGGACAGCAGTGAACCGAAAAAAAGAGGGTCCGTAACAGAACAAAAACCTATTCTATTCCAACAAAAAGGAAGCCTACCTAACCCTTAGCTCGGGCCCTCACATAGTCCCCCTGGGAGCGCTAATTCCCATAGATACAACAGTTGTATCCCCCTGAGGAGGAAGGATGAAAGTACCATCTAATGTGGAGTTAAGGAAATGCAAAGCTATGCTATGGTGCTATGTGCCAAGCTATGGATAAGCTATGCACAAAGCTATGCACAAAGCTATGCTATGGTGCTATACTATGGTGCTATGTGCCAAGCTATGGATAAGCTATGCACAAAGCTATGCTATTGTGCTATGCTATGGTGCTATGTGCCAAACTATGGATAAGCTATGCACAAAGCTATGCACAAAACTATGCACAAAGCTATGCTATGGTGCTATACTATGGTGCTATGTGCCAAGCTATGGACAAGCTATGCACAAAGCTATGCTATTGTGCTATGCTATGGTGCTATGTGCCAAACTATGGACAAGCTCTGCACAAAGCTATGCTATGCACAATGTGCCAAGCTATGGACAAGCTATGCACAAGGTGTGTTCCCGCACAAGATCCTCAGCGCATTAAACAGTAAGCTGAGAAGGAAGGTTAGGAAACAGTGTTAAAGTTGAAGAAGAAATTTAGAGGTGCTGAAAAACACGAGAACAGTAAATCGAAAAAAGATGTTCCTTAACAAAAGAAAAACATGCTTTATATCAACAAAAATAAGGCCTACACAGCTTTCAGCTCGGGACCTCACATGTTCCCCAGGCAGTACTAATTCCCAGAGATACATTGTTTTTCCCCCCTGAGGAAGTTAGTTGTTGCATTTCACTGAATAGATTATGGTTGCTGATACTTCATTTTGTTCTTCATGTGCTCATTCACGCAGGCGTGTCTTCCACTTCACCTTGCTCTTGCTGGTCATTGTTGCCACTAGAGACGATCATGTCATTTGTGTTCCATTAAATGGCATTTACTTATTTCCCTGCACTTCAAATTAACTTCTAAAGCTGTAATTACCCACCTATTATTAGGTAACATTTAAAAATCACTAAAATACCGATACCGAAAACTGCGTCTTTCTTTGATGCAAAAATCCGGTCTTCCCTTCATTGTCGTGCAAGCCTCGAGTCCCGTTACATCACGGCAACAGAGTAAGAGCCCCGATAGTACCGCGCGTTTGAAACAATTCAATCTGCTGTAGATTCGGCCGTTACCCAGGCATGCACTCCGGTTGCCGCTGCTGGGGCTGCATGCGAGCCCCCAAGCACGCAGCAGCTCACGTTTACATGCCCACGCTGCTATTATCAAGTCAATAAAATGGTCCAAAGAGCTACCACTGGCGCATGAGAGCAACGAGTCCCCCGTGGCCCATGAAGCTTATTGATTAGATTCGCCTGAGTGCACGGCGACTAATTTGCAATCGACGTGATGGTAATTCCATGGTCCGACCATTACGTCGACTGCCTCTCAGAAAAATGCAGGAAGAAGGAAGTTAGATCTCATATATCTCCGCGTGTGGTTCTTATAGCAAACCAAAAGCGAATCACTTTCCCAACCACAAAAAAAAGAACAGTGATTCAATTTGCATGGACAAAACTTATCAAGCCCAGTCACAAGTGCCTATGTACGCTAATAATTAACCTTTCAGTAAAAACCCTGCCTTTCAACTTTCTTGGTAAGGTAGTAATTAAAACAAAATTGATTGAAGTAAACATAATAATTTCGGCATTTTTGTACGCGAAAGCATGTTACAAGATTTTGACATCCTCCGTGGCCATTCCAGTTTAACTTTCACGATTCGATTATTTATGCCCTCGATGTATCATCTTGTACGGAGCATCGCCTCAAAGTTCATTATAACAAAACCAGAAGTACGCTCAGCTAAATGAGCAGGAGAGATGCAGGGCAGAGAGGTCATTCTTTATATGTTACAGCGGGAATCAGAAACAGGATTAACATTCACAAGTACGACAGCTAAACGAATAGCGATGCTCTAATTTCAGTGTGGCACATGTGATGGAAATATACGACCTTTATCTCATAGTTTCAATGACTTATGATTGACTTTTAAGGGCTTAACGACCAAGACCGAGTCCGAGGCCACTTGTAGAATTTTCTGAAAGACCGCACCATCGAGTAGTAGCTTCGCCAGCATAAAAAAGAAGCCCTTCGTTCTCGAGATTCCGGTTTCTCGGAGCTAGATACCCACGGGAGGGGTATCAATTTAAAAAATAAAACACGATCTTATGCAAGAATTAAACGAAGCTTAGCAATAACTTTTC
Source organism: Platorchestia sp. MABIK (assembly GCA_014220935.1). Taxonomy (NCBI): domain Eukaryota; kingdom Metazoa; phylum Arthropoda; class Malacostraca; order Amphipoda; family Talitridae; genus Platorchestia; species Platorchestia sp. MABIK. The sequence continues at coordinate 55,986 of JACJUY010000399.1, forward strand.
GTTTATTAAGGAAGGAATCCGTTCGTAACTTGCCATTTGGTACATCTAGCAAATATTAACACGCCGTGTTTTCTCCAGCGTCAGCGTCCAGATAGGCGCCTGTGAGGTGTGTCAGAGGCTGAAAAGAGGTCAGAGCGGTCCCTGATGTCGTTGCCTGGATTCACCCACGCAGCATAAAATTTTTACTTTCACTTACTGGACAAGAAACTTCAAAGGCCAACTGTCCTTTGCATGTCGTCCCAAGTCTAAGCTTTTGTAAAATTGGGCGAACGTAGCGGACACAAATCCCGTTCTCTTGACTTTCTTGAGCTCCGATGACAGTGAAAAATTGGTCCCGGTGAAAGGTAATTCTCTAAGCCTGAGAACATTTCACTTGAATAAACAGTTTATAATTAATGATAGTACCATGTTCCACGAGATTAACAGCAAGCAAGTTTTGTTAGAGGTTATCCTTTTTAATTAAATACACAATACACAATTTTTTAGTAAGTTCTCTCACTAAATAACCCTAATACTCAATATTACAACCTAACACGCAAGACCAAAAGTGAACTTCTTTCAACACTATTTAACAAAAATATTTCATTCACGGAGGAAGCAAATAAGTAAGATGTGTCTTATGCTATCCACAAGAAACGCATATAAGGAATATGCAGAATGAGTAATAAATACAAATACGAGTACAAGTCTATATTGAAATAGTCTGACGCGTTTTTCCCATTAAGGTACAGCACGCGTCGCACGGAGTAACGGCGGCAACATCACACCAGTGATCACAGACGCTCTCAGTTCAGCGCTGCTCCACGCGCCGAAATGTCAGCGGCAGCTCACGACGGGAAAGACACTTCCCGGAAGCGTTTCAATCGGCCGTGAATGGCCATTAGAATTTGACCTGCCAATCAAAATCAGGAGCGGGGGATTATGTGCCGCTGAGACTGACAGCAAGAGGCAAGAAAAATTGGTTCGCAGAAAGCATTGAGTTCAGGCCGTCTTGTTTTAGGATGGATGAAATGAACGCTCGTGCAGCACAGCGCTGTAGCCAGGAAATGTTCAATGGATTCTGAAGGTAACACAAAAACGGCCGAACGTAAGGTGTTACTCACACCTTAAGAACTCATAGAAATTAGTTATTTCGCAAAATTCGAATGTACGTAATCTCTTTACTTTCCTTCTGCAGAACATTTCACATTCTGCATGACATGTTCCAGACATTACGGTGTTCCCGTTGGAAAAAAGGCAATAAATCAAACAAAATTGAAGCAAAAAATAGATTAGAGATATGAAAAAAATTGCTCCAGTTGAATAAATAATCGACGAAAACTCAAACCTTTTTCATCTACAGGAAAGCAACAAGCAATGAATTCTCTCCATTTCTGAAAGTTGGTGATCCCCCACTATTGCCATGGCGTACGTCAATTGAGAATGAACGCTTTAAATTATTTAACTGCGGAGAGAGTGGTGCTTTTTAATCTTTCAAGGAGGATTTCTCTTAATATATTTGTCACTAGTCACTAATCTGAGGTTCTTGTTTGGGTGGGACATAGTATAGTGAACACTCGCTGAAAATTTGTGATCGTAATTTCGTAAGAAATTCAATTTGAATGAACCTAAATTCTTTCGATGAGTATTAACGATACTGTACACTTACTATTGAAAACGCGGGCAAATAAAACTGAATTCGACTAAAATCCCTTTATCTTTGAGAAACATCTACTTTATAAAGAATGGCTCCCCCCCCTTTTTTAGAACACGAAATGTGAGACTCAATCTAAATGAAATGTCAATAATTCCTTGAAGGATGTCGTACAGATAATTTTCCATATTAAAATAGCAATAGGAAATTGAATCAAGTTAACGCGTGATTCAATTATTTGTTCTACACTACATTTTTTTAAACTCAAATTGTAAAGGATCATTCTGAAAGTTAAAAATTAGCTTGAGCTTGACTTTTTGACCTTAAAAATCAACATGAACCCAACACTAAAAGTTACACATTTCATAAAATTATTAGTTCTCTAATCAACTCCGTTCAACGTCGTGAGATTTTATTCAACTGAAGTTGCAAAAAAGAAAACTCTTTAGAACGTAATTCTGCTAGTTGTTCTAGGTAAGGTGTCATGCCAAAACTTCCTTCAATTGAGAGCCTTATAAACACAACCAACAAAGCTGCTGCACCTGCTGTACTCAATATTTGATATTTCAATACCATAGTGAAATACAAACATGTGACATGGTGATAATTTTGAAAACAAAATTATTTCTAAGAGTAGCAACACGAAAATTAGACGGGGCAGCTCGACACAACACGGTATTTAATTTAATCCGATTAGATGGGCATATAAACGGATTTTATTACCTAACAATTCAAAGATTATTTCTATCTCATAATAGCACTGAGCTTATCCATGCCACCAAGAACAGGAGAGGAAAAAGGCATCACGTCCGAAACACTCCGCCTGTAGCTGTGCAGCTCGCCTGCCTCTCCAGTGAGAGAGAAAAATCAGAAAAGAAACATCAGGTCTCACAAATTGCAAAAAAATAGCAACGCAAAACAACTCGTTGCTACAAGCGTGGCTGATTCTTTTATAAGCAGCTAGGGTCACTTCTGAGAACAGTAAATCTTCAAATTATTCCGACTAGAATAAAAGCTATTACCATTCCAGAAGAAAAATGGTCAAGAACTCCGTCTGTCACATGAAGAGGTAACCTTCTAAGATATGCTGAAGTGTTCTTTTTTTAGCGCTTGTACCCGAGTGTGAGAGGATTACGTCCCGTCATTTCGAGCTTTATCACTGAAAAGCCAAACTCGCCTCGCGTATGTCTTGACGCAAATTTATTAGCCACATAGAAGCAAATTTATCAGCCACATAGACTTTAACCTCGCGATTTTGTTATAGGACGTTGAGACACTAAAAATTTTCATAACGACTCCAACTGAAATACAACAATGCGTAGGCCTCGCATCGCACAAAAGGATGTTTCCTTGCTCGCTGCAAAATGCGAGCATTCGCCAGGCTGAGAGGTAGCCGCGTCACCACTTCGGGTAACCCGAGCTGCAGGAGCCCAGTATCAGCGGCGCTGAGTGAGGCTACAAAGGTGCGAGCGCTCATGACTCATGCCTGGCGTATGTTGAGAACGGAGAGGTACTTGGTGCCTTCTACATTTGGCTGGAGCCAGGATACCGCTCACCTTTTCTTGCTAAGAATACAAGAACAGAAGTGTTTCAATCAAGGATGTACACTTGAAAACACAGCTATTGAGAACATAAACAGGCTATAGGAGGCAATTGTGTTCGGAGGATTTGAAAACCACGTTTAAAGCCGGCGATAACCAAAAACGGGTTAGGATTACAGTAAGCATGACCAGCGTAAATGACAATCTACTCGAAAATTTCAAAAATACACAAGAGACAAAAATGTAAAGCTACCATTCAGAGTTTGTTCTCAGCTTGAAAAGTACCAAATACACGAAGTCTTATGACGATTCAATTTTACAAAACATATCGTAACATGAATATGACAATAGTGAAGACTAAGGACCAGACTTCTTGGAAACTTCCTCTATCAACCATTGTTTCTGCTATAAAATTTTGAGATACCCTAGCCACAACAATAGCGTTCTCGAGAGAGGGAAAAGGAGAGATCATTTATTACATGTGGACTGCAGAAAACAGTAAAGCTAGGCACAAGGCGAGTTCTCACACAGAATACCCTACTCATATAAACAGTGAGTTAGAAAGGAAGAGGAAAAAAACAAGAAATAGCGAAGATATGAAAGCGGAAGAAATGGGCACCAAGAAAACATCCCGATGGCCTATCTATAGCTGAGGTAACCTAGCAGTAACTTCCCTGGGATTCCGTGGCAACCATTTCTATTTGATACCTATTCATACGTTGTACCATAAATGTCTTCGAGCCTGATTTTGTCACGCGCATTTCGTTTCTGTCATCTACCCAACATTGAATTTGGTGAAAGCATCGGCGACATGAACACTAAATCGCACTAAAATTATAGCGGCAAGAACGAGCCTCACATTGATAAAAAAAACTGTAAAAACGCATAAAGAGAAGAAAGATGTTGAATTTCCAAGCTTATTTCTGATATCTAAGGCTCAATTCAACCCATCGTTATAATTGCTGACGAATTACGAAAAAATATCGTTGCGGTGTATTCAGTTCACTGATTGCACTGAACGATATCACAGTCAACACACAAAGGCATTTTTGACGAAAATCACGATATAACTCACGTACAAACTTCATTATTAAGAAGAATCAAAGAAGAATAAGAACACCTCTCCATGGCGTTGTTACCATTCACTCGTTGTAGAAGGAGTTGCGTCTAAAATTTCACACGAGTTTTTTTACGACTTTACTTAAAGCCACGCAAGTCATGAAAAGAATTGTAAATGAAGCCACATATTTGTCACCAAAAATACATCATTCAATGACAAGACAGTGATCTGCTGGAGTTCCCAGCAATAAAGCAATGTTTGTTAGACTGCAGACCACCACCAGCGCCGAGCTCAAGGCCTCCAACACGTCAGGCACAAGTAAGCGCACTTGCCTAGTATGGTCACCACCGGAAACGGACGCATTCTAGCCGGGTAGAAGGAAGATGCTGGGCACTGATGGCTCATTATTATTCCCTCCGTCGGCCGCAATCTCGCTCCAGCGTGACGTCAGTCTGCTCCGCCTTCCAAACCCAAACCGGAAGATTACGAATCCACAGATTAGATAAGAAAAACTGGAAACGGAATTTGATGACGTAAAAACCTTCCCATATTTCATTGTGCAAAGACTCTGCTTCATCTACAGTAGAAGAAAGCGAATACCGAGTCAAAATGAGGTAATTTTTTTAACTACGCACGATTACTAAAGGGCCTTTCCGTTCATTTCTTCAGAGTAGCTCTGTACAACGGTTTCATCAGCTTATTTTTTAACGAGAAAAATAATTTACCACACAACTAACGCATAAATCATCCATATCATTGCGTTCTCTTTAAATTTCCCAGAAAGAAGTTCGACAACGAGCTTTTCGCAAGTGCCATGAGAGGCTTGCAAGACAGAAAATATTAAAAATCACCGACAGCGCCCGCCACAGAACAGAAAAGAACAGGACGCATCATACACTGGGTTTCGCTGGTATTGACCCAGATACGTGTCATGATTAGCTTTACAAACAAGGGCAGGTAAAATTCCTGTTTGTCTTTTCTTTTTGGCGTCAAAGTTTAAGATAACTTACGAACTTCTCTTGTTTGGTGTAGCGTTCAAGCGCTGGTGAATAGCTACATTCACGAGAAGAGAAACTACCACTAAATAGTGGCTACATACGTTCATATTTGTGCACCTTTCCAGGTATCAATAAACACGTCAGAGAAGTATATTATTGATATAATAGACGTTAAGCCTGTGAAACAAACTCCTTCTACAGTCAATCGTGAACTGCATACATTTCATTTTGCACTCATCCAATTTCCTTCAAAGTTGCAGGAGCTCATTATAATTTACATAATAGAATTATAAAGACGCATTGAGTTTTAAAATTAACAAACTCAACCTATAACGTAGTGTGAATTTACAAAATAGGAATCAACCGTAATAATAAAGGCTACATTATAGACGCAGCAAAAAACAATTACAAATTTACACAGATGTTCACTGATTGGGAATAAAGCTAAAATATTACGAAAGGCTCACTGAGTGATGCCACAACAGAAACACAGTACATCTGATACGTGGCAAGCACCATTTTTATCGCGACACATGAGCCTATTACTGGAAACGTAGCGAGACATTCACGACAGAGATCACCAAAGAGCGCAACAATTCTTCATTGTTCACGAAAACGTGCGACTGCGCGGAGGGTGAGCGGCGATCAGGGGTCAGAGCGCCCTAACGGAACGGGTTTACACGGAACGCCCGCGACACCCACACCCTACCCTGACCAGCGTCGGGCACAAACTGCCTAGCCCAAGAGTGCCTCACTGCGTGCCTTGTGGTTGACCACTGACGAACAGTGCCGCGCCACCTTCGGGTACGACGATGCAGCTAGGCTTTTCTGCATCCACCCATCGTAATGGCGAGCTCGCATTCTGTCTTACCGTCTACAGAGAAGAAGTGCGCCTTTCGCAGGACCTACATTAATTGACAACACTACTGTCAATGGAATTATATAGCAAAGAATTCTATTCATGCAGTGACACTAGCGATCGACATGGATCGTAGTAAGAAAATGAAAATCATAAAAATAAGAGAATAACAGTAGAGCTTAACACTTTGACTGCGACTACTAAATATTAAGTTCAACACCAAACTCAAATTTGAAGTCAATTGTAGTAAACCATTTTGAAAATACCAAACATGAACTGGATCGTGCCTTCATTTAGCTTTGACTAAGTGTTGATGAAAATTGAATTTGCTACTACTGGTCGGTCGGCAGCATTATGAAAATTACCTCCGTGTACCATCGGTGGCGCAAGTCGCAGTCAAAGTGTTACGGAGAAATTTTGAAAGAACATTATAAGTTTCACGTAGGGTTTAAACGCAGAATCTGACAGTAAGTTGAGTTTCAACAGCGGTTGGGGGAATCAATCATCATATGACAAAATATTTAATGAGACAATCTTTATTAAATTAAAATTAGTTAAGTTAAAGTCTCCTTAATTAACCACGACAACAGTGTTCATAAAAAAAAGAAGAAGGAAGGCCTCTTTAGGAAAAAATTTAGAGAACGAGAAATCGACGCACAAGGTGTCACACGAGCCCCCAGCGCATAAAAACAGTAAATTGGAAATGAAGTTTATAAAACAAGACGAAATATGAAGATGAAAGTAGTAGGTGCTGGAAAACAGGACAGCACTGAGCCGAAAAAAATCCGGTTCATAACAAAACAAAAAACGTTCTATTTCAACAAAAGGGACTTCAGAACTTTCACCTCGGGACTTCACATATTCTCCAAGGGAGTACAAATTCCAACAGAAACAAAAGTTGTATCCCTCCGAGGGAAAATTTTGCTACCACTCATCAACAATTTCTCACTTGACGTAACTTTTAGACGAAGACCTCGACACGCGCACGCATTGCGACTCCCGCCAGTCGCCCAAACCTTGAAAGGGAAAGTGGGAGCATCCGCGGGGTGAAACTGAAAGAACAGAAAAAAACCTATCCGTCCTCCAGTAATAATTTTTCTGTAGAGAAGTATGAGAGCTTCCGTTGTACTCGAAACTTTTTGTATATATATATTCTACATTTAATTGGCTAAATTTGATGAAGAACTAACGTGATGTCCAATTAAGTCAATTCAAGTATCCCTCATTCTACTTAATTCTTCGTTAGTTAACGTATTCCATGATTCGTGTCCACACTTGATAATGTATGAAGTACCAAAGGCTAAAAAAAAGCTTATTTCTTTCTACTCTTCCAGCAAACGAATTCATGTCCGGCGTTGAACTGGTCACTATCATGGACTAAGTGAATAATTATCATTTTCTTATTCGCAAGATGTCCCACTATTAAGAACTTGAATTTGCTTAGGAAAACCTGACATGTAGAAACAAGTGGAAACTCCTTTGATGATTTCAAAAATTTCACGCACTATACAGTAGAGAACTTAAAAACTCACTCATCGCATGCTATCAGCTACTTTGAAGTTTACTCGTAAAAATTAATAACTTTTAAGCATGATACCCAACAAAAAATACTATTTAGAGTCCTGAATATCAACAAAATACTCATACATATGACGTGTTTCAACAACGATGTAGGTCAAATTCGCGTCTGTATCCTGATCGTAATTTACAGTCGCTTCAGTCATGCATCACCGATTTTTCTCGCAGATCAGTTATTCTGATCCTCATTTGCTTCGCTCCTGACAACATTAATTCAAAACGAGAATCTTGAAGATTTTGAAATTTCATAGAAAAAATAAGAATTGAACTACAGCTTACAGAAATCAGAATTCGATCATGTTTGTGTTTTAGCCAGTCGTGTCCAAATATATTTGTTCGAATCTTTTGGAACCGTAATTGCGTATTACGTAACGGAGAAAAAATTTTTCAACTGAAAAGTGTAATTCGTCAAAAGAACAACTCGCGAGCTGTAGAAACTGTTTGACCCCTAAAAATCTCGTATTTAAATTTTTCAAGTCTGTGCACGAAGCACACAGCTCAAGGTCGCAAGTATGTCAAAACAGCGACAAAAATTCAAGCAATTGGCGCACGAGTACATAATAGGAGTGGTGCATTGGCGTAATTTACTTTTTCGCACAGATTATCCAATGAGGTGAAAAAATTAGGAAACAGCGCAACAGATGTACGTATAAAAAAATAATGACCCAGATCTTGTTTGTATTGCCAGGCATCTCACAAACCATCCACAATGAAACACGACAAAAGATTTATGGGTGCGGCCACAGCACAAGTCTTCTAATTGCGCATTGTAAATGTCGACAATGAAAAAAATGCAGCGTAATTATAGGAAGTGTCACGCCAATGGGGTGGCTTAGAGCGCGTGCGGGACGACAGAATGACTTTGGAATTGATGAAGCAGCCAGCGCGATGAACTCTGGTTCCTTCGTTTGGGAGCGCTCGCTCTGCTCTCATTTCTGGTCAATGCCAGCCAGCCTACGGCACAAGTGGACACCAACGCCATAAAAGAAAGATCTACGAACTCCACAGAGTGAATTGTGTGAGACGTTTTATACGAAATTGGAAGGAATGCACACGCTTTGAAGGCATGAACTAGCGAACGAGTTCGAGGTTTGTTCATCCAAAACCATGACTCAAATCAAACTAAGTCAAATTCTGTTTTTCTGTAGTTAAAAAATTATTGCTTTTCAGTAAGGAATTCCATACTCGTAATATAATTTCCTTTGACTCTAAATACACACACTTAATCTCATACTTGACATAATGTACTCAATAATTTCATTGACACAGTCAATATTTGGTAAAAAAAGTCCCGCCTTTCAATCCTTTCAGCATTTACTGTAGAAAAACTTGCGTGGTTTGATTTTTTCGCGATATTCGGTACATTATCGTTTGAAGCACACGTGAATTCGACAATGTATATGTCTGGAAGAATGTAATAATGAGACTGGATTAGACTGGATTATAATAAGTCAGTTTTAGCCTCTTCTACAACTAAGGCGTTCTCAAGATAAAAAGGAGCTATTTAGTGTGGAATTAAAGGAACGGGGAATCTAAACACAAGCGTCCCCTTATACTCAGCGCACAGAAGAAGCGATTTCGAAAGGAGTTCATGAAACGAGGAAAAAATTTGTCCGTAATAATTAAAAATTACCTATTTAAAAAATAGGAATACCTGCCTAACTTCAAGCTCAGGCCCTTACATTTTCCCCCTGGGAATGCTAGTTCCCATAGATGTAATAGCTGCATCCCCATGAAGGGTATAAAATAATAAAGCTTACGAGAAGAGAATAATGGAAGAAAAAATACTGTCTTTAGACCTCATGAACAATTGCTTGATACAAAACCTCTTACCTTCTTTTATGAAAACACTAACTTCGTGAGGGCCCGGGAAAAAGGATCTCCAAAAACTAGGAGCTTGTTGTTTAACAATTGCTAGCAAGCACTCATTTTTCGATGACACTATTTGAAAAAACAGCTCTTGTAGGTGGGTAAGTCTGATGACTTGCTGTAAATGGAAGCACTATCTGAAAGTCGGTGTGCGCTGTATTGTGCCGAGCACTTCTGCATCACCCGCGACTGAATTACAGCGCAGTAAACACAATGAACAATATTTAACTCGTAACAGCGAGTAAATCCCATGGAAGCGAAGGATTAATTGGATGAAATATGAGCAAGATAAATTTTACTACCGTCATACAATTGAACCTCTTCTGACACATTGAAACTTGGGATCTATGCTAAACAGATACCGTAAACGAATTCGAGCTAATAATGGGACTCCATAAGGAGTTGAAGGGGTTATAAAAGAAGTCTTCTGCTCCGGAGCGCCTTACACCACTTCTTCAACCTCAAAAAAGAAGCAAATAAAATTATCATGCAAGAACAGAATGCGCTTCCCGAAAAGAAACTGTGGAGGGAATTTTCACACAGACATTGAGCAGGAGTGTAGATGAACATTGAAAAGATGAAGGTGAAAACGATGACGATCTGTCTCGTTTCGTTCTTTGTAAGGTTAGGTTAGGTTAGATGTTAGTTTAAGCCTCCCTAACCGTAACAAAGGCGTTCGAAAGAGATGAAGGAGGAAGACACCATTTAGTATGTATGGAGTTAAGGAAACGCAAAATTTTTGCACAATCTTTACGCAGAATCTTTACGGTAACTGTTTAGCATAGATCCGAAGTTTCAGTGTGTCAGAAGAGGTTCAATGGTATAAAGTGCATAGAAATAGTAAATAGAGGAAAAAATTTTTGAAAAATGATAAAAGTTGAAGAAGAAAGCAGTAGATGCTGAAAAACACATCAGCAGGGAACCCAAAAAAAGTCCGTAACAAAACCAAAAACCGTTTCTAAATCAACAAAAAGGAAGCCCGATTTAATCCTTAGCTCGTGACCTCACATACTCCCCTTGGGAGCGCTAATTTCCATAGATACAATAGTTGCATCCTCCTGAGGGGTATATAAATGTAGAGTATGCAGTGAGAAAGAATGAGATCGAAAAAGAGCATTAAAATTTATTATTTACGTCGTTTAATTCAATTAATTCATGCCAAACATTTGTACACAACATTGAAATAAAATCTGAAAACAGTATTCTATAACCCAAACAAAAATATTTTAAATGTAAACAAAGTAGGCAATGTACATGGCACTTCACAAGTACAAGAGACAATGGGTAAAAATACCCATGATACTCATAAAATTGGAAATATAAAAAATAATTAGTTACGTTCCAAATAATCTCCATGAGAAGCGTCAGGGTAAATTCCATAACCTTTGGGCACCGAAATTTTAATCAATGAGAACGACGCAAGTTGGGATAATACACACAGTAATGCCAGAAATTTACTCTCAAGTGGAATTCGACAATGTGAAATGGCGACAGTTCTTAAGTAATTAGCTCCTCATGGTACTGCAGAAGGAAAATTCACTAACAACTATCACTGAGAAAAATTTTGTCACAAAACCCGCACACTTTTGCGCATCCCCTTGCACAATCGACTCGCGAAAATGTGCCATCAATGTACATCAAAGTGTCATGGTTAGCGTCCTATCTCACATGTTTCACTTCCCCACCCTTGCTTGTGAATACACGGAATGACTATTATTATTACTACTTTATAAAAAAGCTTTAGCCTCCCTTTACCACGAAAAAGATGTTCAAAGAGAGAAAGGATGAAGACACCATTTAGTATGGAGTTGAGGGAACGCGGAATCTATGCACAAGGTGCAAAGAAACTGTGAGCTAAGAAAGAAGTTCATGAAACAAGATAAATGTTGAAGAAGAAAGTAGTAGGTGCTGAAAATAGGACAGCAGTGAACTGAAAAAAGATGGTCCATAACAAAACAAAACCTATTCTATTTTAACAAAAAAGAAAGGCTACCTAACCTTTAGCTCGGGCCCTCACATAGTTACCCTGGGAGCGCTAATTCCCATAGATACAATAGTTGTGTCCCCTTAAGGGGATACGGAATGACTAACGATATCCAAGAATATGAAGCAAAAATCGTAAACATCTTGAGAATTTTGTACCTTTCACAGATTTCAAAAACTGGCCATTATCTACCGAATACTTTATTCCGAAATAAAGCGTAAAATTATGATTTGACTTCAACTCCTGATGCACCCAAACGCACCAAGATTTCAGCGAAAAACTGTTCGACACACACAAGTGTGTAAAAATTTCTCTGAGAGTAACGCGATAGCGGTAACCCATATTGTATAACGAGTACATTTAATTGCGCATCATTTTTGTGTATGTTTCATTGATGCCCAATTCACTTCAGCCTCGCGAAAAACTGTTGCTCTATTGTGGTGGAGATAAATTCTCGAGCAGTGAACGAAGAAAACAAAAACTTAAAAATAAAAAACCACTTTGAAATATTCGTCACAGAACGAGATTTCCACAAAACAGAATAACTTCAACACTGAACACTTACAAAATATAACCAGAGCTATTTAATCAAAATGAATATGCATTGAGTAATAGCCAAAAATTCCTCAATTTATTAATAAATGCTGACATGCTTAAAACTTCATGAAGTCTCGCTAATCTATCTGAAAAGACAGGAAATATGCGTTACAGCGACATTCATGTATTTACTCGTATGAGATGATAAAGTTTAAATGTATTTTCGAAACGAACTACAACAGACGAATAAGTTTCTTTTCCAAATGGTTTTCAAATATCTTCTAGTTTTTACTTTTGCGTAGAAAGCTCTTCACTTAGTAAATAATAAGCAATTGAAGGCAAACTTTCTACTTTGTCAATAATTTTTCCCAACTAAGGCGACTGCAGTAACTTCAAACCAAAATAACTATGAAAACCAATATCTATTTTTAATGAAGACTTGATTATTTAGTGTTTATGTACGGTACTCAAGCAATGATCCATTAAGCAGGTAGTCATGCTCCAGACAATTGTATTCACAAGAGTGAAAAATATTAACTTCATGTTATTGATTTCCTTTGATTTTAAACTTTTAGATGATGAATAATATTCTCAAAACATGACACCTAAATAAAAATACCTTCCCTGTAGGTGCTCGAAGCACAGCTGTCAGTTGCAGGAGTTCTTAAAAAAACTTGCATGAGAATCACCGTATGGCGCCTGAGCGCCCAACACCACACATACTGTAGAATGAACGACAGCCAGGGAGGAACATTATTTCACCAGAGGATAAATGCATCACATCTCACCCGATTAGGAACGAGATAGAATGAGATCAACGATAGTATCGCAAGGCTTGTGGCTGACCCTGCTTAATGAAAGATAAATCGCATTCTTGAAGGACGCGGTCCACGGCAAGAAGCGGACTACGTGGCGCGAAAATGGGATGGCATGCTGTTTACGGATCGTTATCTCACCACCTCCCGGTCTCGCCTTGCGAGAGACGAAAACAATCGGCAGGCAGCAACTCGGCATTGACTAAAAACATGGAATCATTCGCACGATGGACGTGGTAGTAAAAGAAGACAAGAGGGAGCGCTTGAGCTCCAGACAATCCTGGGCACCTATCGAGGCCCTCGAGAAGGTCGCAACTATCTCCTGGCGAACACTGATTGTTGAGACCGAAGAGTTCAACAGACGCTGGTGAAATTGTTTGGCTTCTTTTAAACAACTTGTACACAGGATAGATTACCAAAGGGCTCTCAGTCCACTCTATCCTGTTAAGTGACACCGGGCATGGATAAGAGACACGGTGGACGCGATGACGCTATTCAAACATTGCATCGCTCCCAAAAGGGTCTGGCCAGACCTGTCTCTATTTGTTCTCGTCATGGAGAAGGAGTTGCTGTAAGGTTCACCCTCTCACGTTCTCTCATAGAATAAGGGTGAGCGAGACACTTTTCTTGCTTGACAACTCTTGCGCCGCACCTGCATCCGAAAGAAACATTGACGAACATCAGTGGTGACAGGTTCGTCCACAATGTATTGGTATGCAAACCAAAGAATTTCTAAAACCTCGGTCACTTTATATTTTCGAGAGCGTGATTCCCGCACAGATGGTTACGAGTATAAAACAATTCAGCAGCAGAGAAAGCACGAAGAAGAGCTAAGCAAAAGATACTCAAGAGCCTCCAGGTGTGGTCGTGGCTTAATGGGAAGACTTGCATGGGTACGACGGCCCTTGACCCAGTCTCTCTGGTAGAGGTGGTGATGTCTCCAAGGAGCAACGTCACGCTTTGCAGAATAAGATCATCTTGCAAAATCCTAATCGTACACCAAAACTAGAATCATCGGGCAAAATCCTTAGCGTACCCCAAAACTCTTTCTGTGAACATGGCACGATAACTAAAGCGAATCAAAATCATTCAGTTTCTGTAACCAGTTTTATGAATATAAATCGACTACCAGATGGTTAACACTTATGCCAGCCCTCTGATTTATCAATTTTCAACCGAAGGAAAAATTTTGACGGGAATTTGATCGAAGAACTATAGCACGTTGCCTAAACAGCGTGAAATGCGCGGGGTTCACCAATTTGTAATGGAAAAGGTTGATTCATTCCATTTATAATCACTAAATATTTTCTCCAGCGTAAATGAAAATTGTATGTTGAATATTACTGAATCACACTGGATAAAACACAATAGTAGAGCTTAGAATAGCGTTTCGTTAGGATATCCGAGACGTTACTGAACTTATTAGGGCCCACAAGTAACTATACGTAAAGCTAACTATTGCAATTGACGCAAATAATAATCCTCACTCATCAATGGTGGCAAATAAATTGTGCAAATTTCAGTTTTCATTTTCAATAGAACCATATAATTCATACTTCATTACGCCGAGCATCTCATGACAAATCCCTTAGAGACTTAGTTGTCACACGACTTGAGGCACATTCCTTCGTTTTTAAATTCGCTACCATTATTTGACTTTACACGCAACGGTATCTGTTATTCCCTTTATAAACTCTAGAAGCAAAGAGGGAAGAAAATAGTTCGCAGAGACCAACCCTGACGCGAGGAAGGCTGCACATGGGAATGACGTGCACTTCCCTGTCGTCAAGTGCTGGTCATCCATCACGGCCCAATTTACATGTCACTCCTTATCGGCAGAGCCATAGCTATAACAGGCGAAACCTTCGTATATGGATGCTGTTAATCTTCAAAGAATATGAGAGTACGAGCGGAAAAATGCAAAGTACTTCCCTGAGCACGAGGCTCACAAGCTTTGCGTTTACTGCGCATGGATGAACGCTCGTTGCCTTGAAAAGATAATACAAAGCAACGCATGCAGCGCCTTCTCACTGCGTCTATGGGAGGCTCAGAGTTCAAAACATCATGGAACGATACCCTTCAAATGAACAAGTACTCTATCCTCTCTAATAGTTTAAGACGACTGAACAATTTTTAACTCATGAGTTCAAATTTTGGCAATAAATTTGATTTGCAGGCAAAGAGAATTACACAAGCAGCGCGTAAACCAGAAGAGTCGCTCCGAAAATAAGTCAGCGAGGGACAGGAGGGCTAATTAGCTGCAAGTTAAGTGGCTTACGCCGGGTACTAAATGCCTGCCCTGCGTTGCGCGAGCGCTCTTCTCAAATGGAGAGCAGTGCAGTCCCACTCAAATATAGAGGAGGGTCAGAGGTCGAGGACACGTTTAGCTTTGCAGAGCATCTCACTGCATGGATGGTCGTATTAACCCAACACCGATCTAGCGTTATCAACATCCAAATGGGAGAAGTGCTTTTTCTTCATTTCTCAAAATACAAGAGCAATCAGACTAAAATACCAGCGTGGAAGTGGTTGCCACAGCTGCTTCGAAACATCCTTACACACTTGTACACGAACTGCCCGAGTAGATATAGGATGCCAGCTGTTGCATAAACGCCCAACCGATAGTAAAAGTTGGACTCGTACCTCGATTTTCCTTCTTCGCCGAGGCTGCTTGTTAACTTTTGTAACACACGGCATTGAACTGCAAGTTCGAACACGTCTCTATTACCCCCATAAACTTGAAAAGATCGAACATAACTCAGAAAGAAAAGCTTCGTATTAGAAGCACACAGATTTCATTAGAAGAAACGCGCAATGCAGCTCTTGTGTCAGCAATAACTTTCCTTGAAAAGAATAAAATTAGTCACGATCTTCCTGAAGCCAAGAAGAAATTGCTAGTCACCGCCGCCGAGGATAAATCAATTCGCCACAAATTGAACGGCTTCAGACCAGATTGTCAGAACAGACCATGAGGAGAGTCGGAGAAAGAGACGCGCAAGACACAAAAGCACACACGAAACTAAATAAATGCAAAATATAGTCTACTTAGTTAACAGTGAGAAAATTTGCTATAAATACGAGTACAAAATAAAATTACGTTGAGTATGGCTACCCAATGAAACAAAAAGATGAACACAAATTCCAAACCAAATAGGCTTAGATGGTTGCATCCATCAGTGACCGTTCATTTCACATGGATAAGAGACTCGGTTTTCCGTTCTTATTTTACACAGTTACACGTGACGCAAGTAACGAGACCAGCAAGGTGTACATATATACTGGAATTCGTAAAATTATCCAACTCAAATTTTACATCGCAGCTAGATGCGAATGTCTTCGCAATTATCTGTTTTTTCACGTAAGACATGATCGAGCATTCTGAATTTGCGTCACTATTCTCATCATCATCACACTACTATCATCATCATCACACTACTCTCATCATCATCACACTACTCTCATCATCATCACACTACTCTCATCATCATCACACTACTCTCATCATCATCACACTACCCTCATCCTCATCACACTACTCTCATCATCATCATACTACTCTCATCATCATCACACTACTCTCATCATCATCACACTACTCTCATCATCATCACACTACTCTCATCATCATCACACTACTCTCATAGTAGCCTCCCCTATGGCTTAGCAAAATCCACGATGGATCCAAGAACTTTTATTATGATCGCTATTTAAGAAGGAAAAATTGAACACTTCATTATTACCCATTTCATTATTACAAACGGTACCCTCATATTTCAAGTGCCATCAGGTATTCACAAGCAACACTTAAATAAAATTCAAAGCGACGTGCATGATGTGTTGTGAAAGCTTTAAAATAAACTATGTATATCAGAAAATAGAATTCATCGTGCGGTAACACATACGCTGGCAATGCAAGTAATTAATTAGGTCTGTTAATGAACAAGGAAGACGCCGAATGCAGGTAACTCGACGGTACTATTTTAATTAAGAAAGCGAGATTCAACTAGAACTCGTCAATAAACTCAATCGATTGAACATAACCCAAGCTAGCACCAAAGGTCATTGTAATATTCACGCGTTCTGAATATAGAAAACCATGCGGTCATGCATTAGGTGACCTTAAATATTCACATTATCTTTGTCCTAGACACACACAAGAGAGCAACAATTTTAATGTATGCCTCGAGTGTTCGCATGAAATCAAACCTCAACGAAGCTCGCCAGTTCTTTGTCGTCGGAAAAACTATGCTCCGATTTGCTAGAGAGAACTTATTTCTTTGGAAGACCCGCATGGCTTGGTTCGATTTGCATGGCACTCGTGAAGTGGATGCAAGCAATGCACGCACGCACAAAGGAAAGCCGAGGCGACCTTTGCTCGGTCGGACTCAATCCCTGCTTGACCAGAACCTTTTGAGCGAGACCCACGCCGGTCCCGAGCAACAATAAATGCTTTCGGAACAATGCCCGTCAAAATTTACTGCCGTGTGAGTGACCGAGAGCGACATCATGGCGAACAAGAGGTCATGTACTTCTGTCGTGAGGAGCTGGCAGTAATGTGCGCCCACCTCGTGAACGTATTGCAGGCAGGTGTCAACTTCGCATCTTATGGGAGTTGGAGACGATGAAGTATTCAATTAAAAGGTTTTCGCACTGAAACTGACCATCTGCAAAGAAAACTTGTGAGCTATTGACAGTGAGACATGGAAAATACTGAGACAAAATATACATCGCGCTCTCATTTGAAACGATATTTTTTCCGTGAAATACCTAACGGAAAATAATGTAACAGATCGAGAGTAATAGTAAAAGAAATTCCTCACTTCAACATTAAAATTATCCTGAAATATTCATCTCTTTAGAGCTCAACTTTTCGCATGACTCGAAAACTTCACGAAACAAAAACCACACACACCCTACAACAAGTTCCATGGCATTACAAACAAGAAACTTCGTCTCACAGATCACATTTCATCATTACATAACGAGGCAACAAGCCCATACATCTCATTACGGTCATTCATTGCCGCAGGCAAGAATTGTTTGTGATCAATTCAAGAAGTAGATCATATTGTGCAAATTATCCCGAAGTTATAAATTATTCCAACTCGTGTTGTAGGTATCCAACTCCAGTTTTTCGTGATCAATTTAAAATTTAAAAACTCGTGTAAATTGTTCTAAAATTGTAAAGTATTCCACTTGTGAATTGAGTATCCAGGCTGAGTTCTTTGTAATCAATTTAAAATTAAAACAATTCATGTGAACTGTGAAGTGTTCTAAAATAGTGAAGTACTCCGACTTGTGATGTGCCCGGCGCATGACAAGCCTCGGTGCGAAGGGTCATGGACCTCTACGGGCACTGCACGGGCCAACCGTGGCTGCTTATCCGGGCTCGTAAACATCAGCTAGAAATAAAAATCATTTTTGTTGATAATCTGTACGTATGATTGGCACACACTAATTATTCCAAAGGGTACTCTTGCCTTCACTGTGCATTTTACAGGGAGTATTCAATATATCTCTAAATAGAAAATAAATAATCAATATTGTTTAACGTTATGCTCCATTACTTACTTTTCGTACGAAATTCAGTGAGCGAAAACAGAGATGCAAAATTGGAAATGAAAATGTGATGCACAAAATTCAATATTGCTGCCTCATTCGGACAGTTACAAGATGCGAAGCCACTAAACACGGAGCCGAACAAAGCATGGCACGTTTTCAGACCTCATTTATGAACTGCAACGCAATGTTCGCTGGGCTAAAATGCAAGTAACGGAGACTGAGGCAGGAGTAAAAACCATCCTCAGCGAAGCATGAAGGCTGCGAAGGGTGCTGCGACATGGTCGGCGTTCTCATAAATAGCCAATAAATTACTACAAGATTTACATGCTCAAAAAAATAAGGTTTTATCGTGAATCAGCAATAAACAGTAGTGATACCCATTCGTTACGCTGATATTCACCTGCAATCTGAGAAGAATTATTTCACCGAAAAACAAGGTGCCCAGAATCAAGTATTTTTTTCCTCGTAGGTCGTTTACCCACCTTCATCAGAAGACCAATATGGATGTCCATGGTATTCCATAAGTTAAAGGAACAACTTATTGACCAAGATGCAACCGAAAGTAAAGGTCAACTCTGGCACGGTCCGAGATATTTCAGTTCCTAAAGTTTCAAAACCGATTATGCACGTTCTTCATGGAGCACACGCATTGCATAACAGCTCGGTAGTCCAATGCGAGCTTTGTGAGACCATCCAAACACTTTTTCTTTTTTAAATACAACAGCTTTGCCATCCATTACTAATTTACATGCACTTCGTCATGCCGACAGTCTCTTCACAGACCGAGCAAAAGGCGATTCACTTAGCGGCGCGCGGCATTCAAGGTGCAAACAAGACCGTTATTAGATTGCTCAAGCTGCAATTTCGAGCAATCATCACACACAGAGAAAGACTGTTAACAAGCAGGAAACCTGTCGAAAATAATCCACCTGACCCTGACTCCCAGTAACGCTTGCCCTCAACAGCGCGATTGTTCTCGATTGCGAGTTCTCAAGTCTCGTTTCGAAAGGAGTGACGGCATTCCTATTCCTAGCAGCTCTTCTTTGTTCCAAATTTGCGGCCAAGTTTGCGCGTCAATAGTTCACCGTCGCAAATCAGTGACCATACATGTAAATTGGAATAGAGAACAAAGCGAGCATGGCTTTGATAACATAGATGCGTTTGAAACACGTAACCCACAGTCGTTTAAATCACTTGATGATGTAGGATTCGTGATGTAAATTGATAGACAGCACTCATGTTTATATACTAAACTCACCGTAAATTGAAAGTACTGGCGGTTGTTTCTTTCAACTGAAAACGCTCATCAGACTTGCATGTTTTTAACACAATCATTCATCGATTATATGGAAAACGAAAACCAAGATCCATCATTCTTAATTAATTGGACACGTTAACATTGTAACGATGAAGAACCTCTCTCCACATCCGATGAACTCCGATTTCGGTCGTTATAATTAAACAAGTGCTGCCTAATTGAATCAGATTAATTTTTATACCTTTCCAAGAAAAAACTTTCGAATAGATTTATAACTTGAGCATTTCCCATTCTTCTCGTCAAATGCGTTTTCCACAAATCTAAAATCTTGACCTTTTCACTCGAACGAAAAATGCCAATTAGTGCGAATTCCTCCCCTTTCTTCAATCATGGACCAAATGCAGAGCCAATTAACGTGGAATGGTTAGCTAATGAAATGCACAGTAGAAGCGGCCTTACGAGAAATTAGGCTAAGGTTGCGCTCTAATCGTGCACACAAGCTCTCTTTATACCACCCTATGCTCGCCTTCAACACTTGTTTATAGCAGCCGCTCAGATAGCTCGGCTTGCAAAAGGGCCCTGAAATGACTACCTCCAGCCGTCAATAACAGACTTGATCGCTGTTTAAGGCAATGGCCCTTTTCCAATAACGCCAATATCACGGGTGCTAGTTTTAGGGGAGCATTTTGCGCTTTTTAAGGAAACGTAATGGGTCAGGCTTCGCGTGTCTGCAGAGTTTACGGCATCGACGCCCGGCGCACCTCGGCTTCCTGCGCGGCTCTCGCTGCCAGTCCCAGCGTTGCTTGAGCCCTCCATGACTCGAACTGACGTTTCCATCGCAACAAAATTAGTCTCCCCGCTGACATTTGCTGAATGGCCCATAAGATCCAAAATAGGGCACTGTGCGCATTCGGATACGGGGCACATGGGCATGGGATGTTGAAATACGGGCATCACATCTGGAAACAATGATTCAAGTCATCATAACCAAGCCTGTGAGCACATTTCAAAAGTCATTATTATGCGAATGAATTCCGCAGATGCAGTACGTAGAAAGAAAAAAATGTGAAATATTTTATTGACGAAACATAGAAGTAAAGAATGAAATTTTTTCATTTAGAAAACTGAATACTCCCAGCTGGATTATTATTCCAAAATTCCAACTATTTCAAGGAAATGTAGAATACATCAGGAGCCAACTATATATAACTATTAATTACAATACACAAGCAGCAAATAAGGCTTGCAATAAAATTTGCTACATTTGAAGCACATGGAACTGTGATAGCAAATTCAAAACAATAATGCTTATAGGAACAGTATGGACAACTTCAATAAAAAGTTCTTATAATTAAAATCCAGTGAAACTTTTTCACCGGAAGCATCTACGATTTTAGCTGCCCACTTTACAGGCTTCACTTGGACGGCTAAGATCATACAGAGGCTTCGGTGAAAAAGTTACACTGAGAACATTATCTGATCATCAAAACGAGGAACATAAGTGGACACAATCGAAGCAGAAGTTACATTTTTATCAGCGCTGGAACTTGACGAAAGTACTGCAGTTGTTGAAACGATAGTTTTATCAACCATTGCAATAGCCGCAGCAGAAGAATTTGTAACAACGACAAAATCATTAGCAGCAGCAGCGAATGCGGGAGAAATAGGAGCAGAAGTAATGTAAAAACCAGTGGCGGTATAACAGCATCTATGCAGACACCGATATATCAGCCATCCAGACTCACCACGTGCACCAACAGCAACAATACCAGGTACGAAAGTATCAGGTATTCCAGATGTAGCAGCGGCGGCAGCATGACTTGACCAATACCAGGTACAAAATACCAGCAACACCAAAAGTAGCAGCCATGCCTGCGGCAACACGACACAACCAATACAATATATAAAATACCAGCAACACCAGCAGCAGCACAACACCAGCCTGACGTTGACAGACAAGGACTCATGTGCTAACGCTGCCGTTCCCCCACCAACCTCGACTTTTTCTCGCACGCACCCACATGTCACTTCCTGTAACTTCCTAAGTCGCCTCTCAACATGACAGCCCATTTAGTGTCAATATTCTATTTTTATTCAGTGTTTATCCATCGTTTTCGCTTAACTCTTTGACCCTACAAGTTTCTCTGGAGGAAACTTTGAGCCAAAATAAAAAAAAACACATTTTCTCGACAATGTCACTCCCCCTACAATTCAAATTACTTGCCTGTTGCTAAAAGGTGTAATGCACTTTCTTCAAAAACAAGTTATATTTTACCAAAATTTTGTGGTTTTTAGCACTTGAGCCGCAATTGGTTAAACTTAAGTTCAATATTCAACTCAAATTTAAAGTCAATTGTTGTAAGCAATTTTGAAAATAGAAAACACCAATTGAATCAACCCTTCATTTAGCTTTAGCTAAGTATTTATGAAAATTGAATTTGTGACTAGTGGTTGGTCAGTTGCATTATGAAAATCTCCCCCGCGGCCACCGGGGGTGTTCGTTGCGGTCAAAGTGTTCAGGTGTCACTCATTAGGTAGTTGACCATCTCAATTCAGTTGCGGGCTCGATAACTCGTACAATTCCAACATTATGAAAAAAATATGAAGAAATCCCACATATTTTTCAGCACACTTTCGCAGCGTTCCGAACAAAATTTAGAGCCGCGTAGGATCTCCACTGCGACAAGTTTGGCGTAACAAAGCTTATGTATTTTTGATTTCATGTTTATCGCCAATATAGTACCAGATGAAGCAAGTCATATATTTGAAAATTTAAAATTAAGATGTAATTCAAACCGATATCCTCATTTGTTTAAAAAATCCGGGTATTCCAGAAAATTGGTATGTGTAAACGTATATTTCCTTGATCTCAAAGGAACTTCATCACTATCCAACTAAACGCTGGCAAAAATAAAAAACTGTTCTCACCATTAATCACAATACAATGTAATGTTCAGTCATGTCGAATATTTCTCAGCAAGCTCACAAGTCTGTATTCAAAAGCAAACAAATTTCCGTGAATTAGCCATTCAACCAAATACTTTTTCAGGCGTACAATACAATTTTTAAATGGAAAGAAGCAAAATTTGCATACAGTGATATTCTCTTACGTGATGTTCTGACGCAACATTTTCAAGTGAACAAGAATCGTGAACACGATATAACAATTCAAACTGCAATTATTTAAGCAAGACTTTCGAAAGATTTTGAAACAAAGCGCAGCAGAATAAAATACTTCCTGAAAGTTCTTCAAGTTAAAATAAATCAGCAGACAAGCCCCTGTTACTCACGCAGCTCATTATGCCTCGCACATCCCTGTCCACCAGTTATGTGCATCCTCAGGTGAGAGAACCTCCACAAGGCAACATTCAGCCCACATTTCAAAGGAAGGTGACGACCGTGTCCCAGAGTACACACAGATGCACTCTGACGCAGCAGTGCCATGGGAGCGTCCCGAGTTTCCTGTTTGCCTAGGGAAACACTCCCTGTACGGAGGTGCTGAGGCCGTGGGCGTTGCTTGCTTACTTTCAGTCACCGTCTAAATGAGAGACTTGAAATTTTTATCTTCTCCGCACAAGGGTGACAATTTTTACGGTTCAAATCCCATGTAAGAAATTTTTACGCGCATCGACTTCAAATAAGAGTTTTCAAGTCTACATAATCGAAAAATTTCTTCCCTTCGTGTTGACGGATTCGGCTGCAATCTATTGCCATTAAGGTTTTGTGTAATATCGTACAAAGGAGTAAATAATATTACCTAAAGTGTGATAACGCATATTAGATTAGATGATCAGGTTGTTTCTGCCTCCCTACCCACAAAAGTGTTGCCAGAGGAGGACGAAAGAAGGCACTATTTAGTATGAAATTTAAGAAAAGGGGAATCTATGCATGCACTGTATCTGTTCCCGGACTGCGAGCATAGAAACAGTACGATTGAAGTATCAGGAACCAAGTACAAGGTGAAAAAAATACAAATGCTGAAAGAAAGACAGCAGTGAACCAAAAAAGATGGTCCGTGCCAAAACCAAACAAAAAACTTCCTATTCCAACAAAAGGAAAGCCAATCTAACCTTTAGTTAATTACTTTAGATACAGTAGTTGTGTTCCCCTGATGGATGCCACAAATACTAATTGCATTAGCACACAAAGTTTCCAAACTCAGCGATGAAAAACTGTTGAGCTCTCAGAGCTAAAGAAATCAAACCGCGTAAATATAAAATATTCGAGTGAAGTGGTGGGCAACAAGCAGAAAGAAAAACATCGCCATTTAAACCCTTAATTCGAATACAGCGCAGTCACGAAGGGCATAAAATTGGACCAGTCGTGACAGGGTTGCTCATGTGCAATTCATGACACCAACGAAAATGCTATTGAATTTAAAAGCCGAATCAACGGTTCCGAACAGAGAATAAAAAAGCTGGGCTCAGCATTGAGGGAAAAAGTGAATTACTTACAACGTACTCGCTAAGATCACAACCATAAAATCTATTCACTGAGGCAAAATCCCCACATTTAGGGCCAGTTGAGAGTGCGATCACGCATACTTTACAGCCTCAAAATATTACTGAACGAGAAACAGTCGAATCAACTAATCTATTGGAACACCTTCAACGAATCAATTTGTGTAATAACCACCACATGATAACAATGACGGAATCTAAACAAAAATTGTACCAGTTCGTTCGGTAACTCTAATCAGAATCTATAACACGTAGTAAAACTCTAGAAAAATATAGGAATAGCAGCTATCAGCTACAAAAAATAACGTCCACTCGGGATTGACTGGTACCTTTCATGGTGATAAATCTTGACGTTGTTACATTTACAGCGTACATGAGCTAACATGCAGTCTTCAGTGGTTGGTAACCCCGCATGGCAGCGCAGTGGTACACAAATGAAGCCGAATGAAGGGACTCAATAACAACTGCGAGTGAAGCATCAAAGAAACACTAACTGAAAGCTACAGTGCATATCGTACACCAGATGTTGGGGAACTATACACTAGGTACAGCCCCTGTTCAGAGGTCCATGTTCCAGGAAATATAGTAAATTCTCTCAACAACATAGGTGCCAAATTTAGTTTTTGCACTTAAATATTAATCTCATTTCTTAATAATGGAGATTAAATGTATTCAATAATATTATTGCTAAATAATGGTATTTTATGACTTTCAATTGTTTACTTGCAAATCAAATAAAAATCTAAGGAACAACTATTAATAGTTCTAAATTAAGGATTAGTTTAATTAATAAAACCTTCACGACAGCCATCTAATTTACTACCCATTCCGTACAGCGAATGTCAGCCCTAACAAAGAATTATAAAATTATCGTTGAACTACGGAGCTACGTAATTACTTTTCGAGAAAAATTTCGACAGAAGCTTTCAAACCACCAAATGAGCGAGTTTATAAACAAGGATATAAACTACACCGGAGGACGTACACAAAGTACAACAAAGAAAAGGTTTACTAAAGCTCAGGGTTCACGCCAAAAACTTCAAGTTCTCCAAATTTGCCAGTCACGCAGACATGAACTTCTGAAGTAGCTTCAGAAAGCGGATGAAGAGGCATTCCACCATGCCCGGAGATCTTGAAAGTGGCTTTTTAGAGCGCTTAATCTGGGATTGATTTCCGAAAGGAAATGCTTGAACCAAATCGTGTTCACTGCAGTAAGCCAGAAGATCTTGACCTTGAATTGCCAACCCCTAAAATTCTTTCACAAAGGAAATACACAAAGGCTCGGAAAGGATACCCACAATTATTCGCCAAACAACGGCTCATTTCAAGGTAAAAGTAAAACTTGTATCACATGCGGCCACCGAAGCATGGCAGAAAGTTCGAGCGAACATGCAAGGACATGAGCCCGGACGTGAGATGCTCTTATGTCCGGCACAGCACTACGACCTTATCCCCGGCCCGCACTAGGTGGCAGGGTGAAGAATGGGTGATACAAGTTACAAGCTAACATGAAATATATGTAATGAAAAGATGGTATAATGGATTCAATTACCCAATTTGGATTTATGGCGAAATTATCACATACGTTTTAGTAACTAAGTAGGTAACACCGGTCAAATAGCCCAAATTTGATAGTTTAACAATATTTCGACTGAGAGCATGAAAAAATAATAACAAAAAATTATGAAATAGTAATAGATCGCAATATATACTCTACTCCCATGCATTATCAACTCCGTCAAATAATTTTATCATCAGTTATCAAATAATTGCGAGATCATGATTAGATTAGATCATTAGTTAGTGTAAGCCTCCCTATCCTCAACAAATGAGTTCCAAAGAGAGGAAGGAAGAAGGCACCATTTAGTATGGAGTTAAGGGAACGTGGAATCTATGCAGAAAGGGCACAGAAACAGTAAGATGAGAAAGAAGTTCATGAAACAAGATCAAAGTTGAAGAAGAAAGTAGTAGGTGTTGAAAAACAGGACAGCAGTGAACCGAAAAAAAGTTGGTCCATAACAAAACAAAATCCTATGTTATTTTAACAAAAAGAAAGCCTACCTAACCTTTAGCTCGGGCCCTCACATTGTCCCCCTGGGAGCGCTAATTCCCATAGATACAATAATTGTGTCCCCCTGAGGGGATTGCGAGATCATTCCCAATAATAAAAACTAAATAAAACAATGATCTCGCCGAGCGTGAACGAACCTCGCTCAGTGATAATTTCGAGTATCAGCACGAAAACCCAGATGTACGACCATCATTACAAGATTTGCAGCGTAGGTGCCGACTTAAAGACTTTTAATCGCATCCCACAATGCGTGTGAATAGCATTACTGTCGAAAACACTTTCACCTTCAAGGCCTCGAGAGGGGAAACATGCTTTTTCATCTTCTGAATGCATCTAACAAAGAAAAACAGGTCTCACTCTAAGCCAAGAAATTCAAACTCCATTTTCGATGCAGAGCTGATGAATTTCACGGAGCGTACAAGGCCCAATAAGTCTCGCCCTTTCACTGAAGTCGTACGTTAGACAACTTACGGTGTCCGTGTCTTTCTCACAGCAAATCAACGCGTGGATAGAATAGCGGCTGTGGGCAGCGCATGCTCCACCTACCTCCTCGAACGGTTCACCTGACGTATTTGCCGTGACACTGATTAAAATTTCTAGGCAAGGAAATGAATTGAAATGATCTTCGGGAACAAGCTCTTATTCCAGCTTGCTATTCAGCCATGGTCCCCTTTTCAGAATGTAACACGGGTATGAACATCGGAAATACTTTCTTGAAATGTCAGTCGCTATTGACAGAATACAAGCAGCAACAAAATAATTAAAAACTCCAAATACTGAAACCAGTCCTCCGTATTATGAACTTATTGTATCTAGCTATTCCAACATCTCTCCGATGATGTTTCGGCTAGGCTTCATGCTCATAATTTAGAGGCTCTACTGCTTTTCTTAAGTTTTGAAATCCTAATGCAAAGGTACTCAAGAAGATCCATTCAGTACTTCTGGTTCAGCCCAGAAAGCTGGAGCGTAAAAAATCACCTGGCCACTCATTACCCTCAGCATGAGACGATAATTCCTGGAACGAAGTTGCAAATTTCAAAGGTTTGGCGCTGCAGACAACAAACGTTGACGCAGGACAGCGCCGTTGGAGGCTCTAGTCTTCGAACGGGACTAATGAGAATTCCGGCGAAGAAGTCATTCGTTAGTCTTGCCGGGCGTGCGTCAGGCACGAAACCACGAGCCCTCCGGTCCCGTTTGTTTCGAGGCTCCAACGCCTAAGTTTGTGCACGACTGCAGGATTTATTCCCATTGAGAAATGGTCTTGTAGAGTCACCGAGACAACGAACGGGACTGATGAGAGAGAGGAAGGTCTGTTCAGTCGCCTAGGAATACGCTTTCGTCGATGTAATTTCTAATTTGTTTGGTATTAGGGCGCTCGCATCGCGGAAGATTTACAATATTAAAAAAAAAGGTGACATCAAACAAAAAGTAAAGAAAATGGCGCTACAATGCTCCTCAATCAAATTAACAAAAGTGTGTGCAGGTTTGTTTTAAAAATGCATGACTGGGACCTAATCGTAAGCTAGCTGCAGAAGTTAAATTAATTAAGCTTCGAACTGCAGTATCCCACAACTAACATGTTGACTGCCAAACAGTTTTCTAGAAACAAATTGATGGGGCCACAAAAAAAGTTTGCAGAAATTTAAATTAATTTTCCTTAATGATACATGCTAAAAATATTTTTTCATTTGATTTCAGGGTTTTAGTGCTAATATAAGTTATAGAAAAGGGGGTTGTAAAGTCTCACTTGCCCTGTCTGGCCGTGTCAACATACATATGCTGTTCACACTTTTTTAACATTTCTAAGTAGTTTTCCCATTAGATTAGATTATTTTTAGTTTAAGCCTCCCCATTCGCCACAAAGGCGATCCAACGAGAGGAAGGAGGAAGGCACCATTTAGTATGGAGTTAATTAAAGGAATGCGGAATCTATGCAAAAAAAGCATAGAAAGAGTAAGTTGAGAAAGAAGATTATGAAACAACATCAAAGTCGAAGAAAGTTGTAGGTGCTGAAAAACAGGACAGTAGTGAACCGAAAAAAAAGGTGAACCTTAACATAACCGAAACATTTTATTTCAAGAAAAAGAAGGCCTACTTAATTCTCAGCTCGGACCCTCACGTTTTCCTTCTGGGAGTGCTAATTCCCAAAGATACAATAGTTGTATCCTCCTGAGGGGCTTCGGTTACAATTATGAAAGTTTACGGGTAAAGATGAATTTGCCATTCTGAAATGGATGAAAACGCTACATAAGTACAATAGTTCTATCCCCCTGAAGGGGGTTTTCACAATAATCTAATTCGAAATATTTAATAGAAATTCTTTACAATAGTTTTCATGTGCTAGCAATTCCCAAGTATCAACCTGCACCAGGCGCTATGGGTATTTATTGTCATAGAAATAAGACGGGGTGTCCATAAAGATTGTTGGTAGCCTTGGTAATGGAAAAAAAACGCTTACAAATATTGTCGACACGGCCTCATTGCAAACTGCCATGTCAACATACATTGTTGACATGGCAGTCAACGTTTTAATGCAAAAAATGCTGTAGAGCATAAGAATAACACATTACTTCTTAGATAACATTTCCGTCCTAATATCATTTATATACGATGGATGGAGCACCTAAAAAGTTAAACGAAAGAACAAGCACAGATAGACTTCTCTCTTGTTCGTCTGGTTATTTACTTTTAAAATTTCACATTGACTCGCTTAATGCATACGAAAATGCTACTAGAAGCAAAAGATAAAATCGAACCTAGGGATCGCATAAAAATTAGATTTGAAGTTAGTTTAAGCCTCCCTAGCCGTAACAAAGATGTTTTACAGAGAGTAAGGAGGAAGGCACCAATAAGTATGTACTTGAGGGTATGCAGAATCTATGCACAAGGTGCATAGAAACAGCAAGTTGGAAAAGAAGTTTATGAAACAAGATAAAAGTTGAAGAAAGTAGCAGATGTTGGAAAACAGAGTAGCAGTGAACCGAAAGAAATAGTCTGTCACAAAACAAAAACCTATTCTATTTGAATATAAGACAGACCTACATAACCTTTAGCTAAGGGCCTCACGGATTGCCCCAGGGGTGCTAATTCCCACAGATACAATAGGCGGATGTACCTGAGGGGTAAATATTCGATTAATAAAACTCCTTTTCCTCACAGGTAAAATTTAAATCCCTAGTTTATGAATGTAAAATCACTATAAATTAATCTTTCTTTAGCAAAAATGAAATGGTACACCATTAGCTCTACCTAACGACGAAGACCGCGGACAGAACACTAACACGTTCGCTGCCGCTGGCCGCACATGTGCGCCCAGCGGTCTCAAACGACTTTACTGCTCGAAAAAAATTGTATCTTACACAAGAAGTGTGAAAATGTAATAGCATTATTATATCTTACTTCGTATGCTTAAGCCTCTTTTAAAAAAAGATGTAGAAATAATTTAAATGCTGCTGATTCCCACCGATACGGAAGTGAGCAATTTACCTAGTGGTAAATCGGCAGTGAACGTATTATTTATAGCATTAGGCCTTTAATTGGCCATCTCACACCGAGTGCAAGACGTCTTTTATAAAAAAAAACGAACGAGATGGAAGTGCAATTAGCACGGCTCAAAAAATACAAAATTATACAAAATTCACAGTAATTGGTTTGAATTGAGGGATGTGAATTTTTGAACAAGTTCGTAAAACATCACTTGTAATGTAAGTAAAACACTCGACGTTACTGTCGCAGTGAGGTACGTATGTGTACTCCGCAGTATCCTGCTACACCCACTGGCATAACGCATTTCCCTGCAAAAAATTCTATAAAATTATGCTAAAAACAAGAGCGGAAAAGTGCAGTCTGCTCGCAATATTTGTGTTCATTCTGAAGTCAAGGTTATCCAATTTGCCTCAATAAAACCTTAAGGCTAAACGTGCATCACGAAGCTGAAATGAAGACGTGGCAGGTCAAGCCGAGGAGCCTCTCAGCGAGAACGATTAGCACGGGCGTTCATCTTCATTTTAGGGCGCGAGATTAACCAATTTAGAAAGAAGCATCATACAGAATACTAATGACCTGACCGGGAATATTAAGAAGCCGAAAAGAGAGAAATGCAATTTCCGTTCACCAAGCCTGCCAAGAGGAGCTCTTAAAGAGAATTAGGAGGACGGTGTCGTGCGGGGGATGACCTCCCAGGGAAAAGTTCTCTCGCATCAACAGAGCTTAAAATAGAGATAAGTCCAGCGATAAGCAGACCAAGCGTATCTCGCGAGGCATCGCAGTCAGAGCCTCAAAACTGCTTATTGTCAACCAAAAGAAGAATGAACCTGCGTGTCAAAATTAGCAGCACTCCACAAGGTGAGTAATTCTGAAGACGTCTTCTGTTTGCACGCAGTGCTGTTCTGAATGAAAAACGTGAAAATTTCACGTGAGAAGAAATGCACAGGATGAACCATTGTGTGATTTAGCTACTGATGTCTGCTTACCTTGAAGTAGCTTCATTTTTGCAAGACACGCGAGGTCAGAATATATTGTTATTCCTAAAAGAAAATATTCATACGATGCAGCAAATTTTAAGTTTAAATTGAAAGAAATTAAATTGAAAAAACATTTCAGCAACCGCAAATAAAAGAAATTAATGTTTTTAGCGGGTTTCAAATTATCGTGAAGAAAATGGTATCTAATGTAAAAAGTGAAATATTAAAACTTAATGCATCTCAAAAAATACCTTATTCCGATGGCGACGTATTAATAATTCTTACGTAGAGTATTATTAAAACAAGCACATTTCACATTTCTTCGATGAATTTAACCATTAGAAGAAAATGTCCTTGAACCCGACTATGTCCGAAACGACCTTCTCACTAAAAATTAAAAATTTGTAGGGACGATATTTGGATTGTGAATTTTTGGAGATCTATTAACTTCAGCATGAGAAGTTGCTCATGAACATAAAGCCTATTTTCTTTGTACCAACGTGCTAAAATCGCTTAATGTCTTAAGAAGAGCTTAGAGATTGAGTGGAGTTCGTTTTGCTCGTTTCTCTGTCGTAACATTTTATCAAATGACTTTCATGATATTAATGTGCTCACATTGCACCCTTTTCATAAAGAGTCCCAATTTCTACAGTCGTTGTTCATAACAAGATGAAAGTTTTTAGCATAATGCGGCCATAAACAATTGCATAAGGTGTAGTTTCATGATCATTCTCATCAACTGTTTTATAACCATTCACGCTTTACATTCAACAAAAAATACACAAAAACAACGCTTTTCAATTCCATTTAACGTTTTACTGAATTTTGCAAACCTCGCATCAAGGAATTCTCAATTCAACATCAGCGAAGCAGTCTTCCATACAATTTTTTTCAGAAATCATCGCATGCAGTGCACGTAAAAACCTAATTCTTTAAGACAGATAAGGATCGAAGCAGCCCCGAGGCAGCGGCTCACTGGTCACCGGAGCGCGTAAGTGATGCGAGGACAAAGTGAGAGCAGCTCTCGGGAGCTCGGGTCAATCGGCCCGGCCTCACTTGGTTCCCATGGCGGCGAGGGAGCTGAACTACTTATGCAGCCCCGCACCACCGTGCCTCTCGTATGAAAGTGCTCGGAAATCAGACCGTCTGTGTCATATTTGGGAGTTATGAGTTCTAGTATGCTTAAAAATTCAGAAACTGTAATATCTGGCATAGATGGACGAATATCATTGAAAGGAAATGGGAGTTTTGAAAACCGAACTATATATACGACTGAAGTTCAAGACAATAAACACGTCTGAATTTGAAAATGGCCAGACAATTTTTCCTCTCCAAGATATTATACCTAAGTTTCAACCGGACTTTGAAAGAATGTGAACTCAATATAATGACTCCAAAAACATCGATTGAAATAAGGATCACAATGTTACGAAACAGTTGAATATTAGGAGAGTGTAAAACTTATATCTTTTACATCGATACTTTCACAATTTTCCTTGCATAAAAGCCATAGCAGGAGCAAAAAAATTCCGAAGCACATTTTACAGCTGTTCAAATGACGTTTGATACGGATAGTGAGACTGTACAGTAGACCTAGCGAAGGACGACGAGGATTTTGAGAGAAATATCTTGCATCTCAAAAGATTCCTTTAACCATAAAGAAAAAAAAATTAAACATTTCTCGCACAACTCCTGATCCATGATTTTGATTAGGAGATATTTTTCATCGCATATTCTAGCAAAGCTATTTCTAAACGCGATGTGTTAATACCTGATTTCTCTCCTGACGACCGAAGGTAGTGAACATGCTCAATTCCTTACTTCCTACGTCGTATCCAAAAGAGGTCATGCAGTCTCTCTTCCATCTCTGCATAGAGCTAATTGTACGCAGCGCAAGCAAATTCCCGAATCATTAAAGAACAACCAACTTCACCTACAGGTTTTTTTGCGCACGCACTCACGGTTCATTTGAAGAGTTAATATCACTGAAAGTTCAGTCAACACAAAAGATGGCTTTGATCAAGGCGGTGAGCGTTTGCTGCTCAGTTTGCAACAAGCAACTGCAAACACTCTCATGGACACCGTCGATCTCAGAGCATAACGAGGAGAACGTTGGGAGGAACTCGGTGAGTTAGAGCAATGAAGGGATAGCGAGAGGTTACCGTACACGAGGAGGAAGTAAAATTTGTATTTACTCTTCCCCGGGTAATCGTTTCAGCTTAAAGCGTTCCGAGTTAAACACTTGTTTAGTTTGCAAACTTTACTTCTCCGAAAAAAAATAGAAGACTACTTGGTAATGGAAAATATCATACGAGTTAACCCAAGGGATTCAGGGAACTTAGCAACTCAAGCGAAACGTAATTGATTAGCATTTCCCTCGAAACGGCGAGCACTATTATTCCCGCCATGATTAGAGAGGCATTAATTCCCATGACGATGTTGAGAGAATGAAAATTTTCAACCCTCCCTAACAAGGTCGGTGGGTTGGGTGTGTCTTAGGCGGGATGAGTGAGCGAAAGGAGCCGCCTGAAAGAACGGTCCAAGGGAACATCACGCGATACACAAATGAAAAAGACAACAAAACGCAAAAAACATTTCGTGTGAAGGCGCAACAATTTCAAATTGAAAGCTAACTTATTTTGAACGAAAAGGAAAAACCTGCGTAGAACTTTTTTACATACGGCAATAGATTGACGGACGGCGTCGTTCTGAAGCGTTTCGTAAGCATGTATCTGCTTTGCGCACCAGAAATTTTTTCATTTGGTTGCTCTCCAGGAAACGAATTTGATCCTTGATGAGAAATACCAAGAACTGCATCATTGAAACTCTTCCATCGTCCTTGGTTGAGCGCGTATATGTCATAACAGGGAGTACGATCTTAAGCGGCAAACTCACGCCTGCAGATCCTTTTTAAATCAAGGAGTAATTTGTCATCTGTCAAAAAACACATTTAAGTTCCCATTCATCTACAAAAGAGGTCACGCAGTCTCTCTGCCATCTCTGCATAGAGCTAATTGTGCGGAGCGCAAGCAAATTCCCGAATCATTAAAGAACAACCAACTTCACCCGCAGGTTTTTTGCGCACGCACTCACGGTTCATTTGAAGAGTTAATATCACTGAAAGCGCCGCTGGAACCTCATACAAGCGTTCAAAAAGGAAAACAATCAACTTCTGTTGCTGCAAAAAAATGTTTCCAACAAGACAAGGAGCAATAACGACCATGAGAACACTACCAATGAAGCTGGTAATATTACTTTGGATGTCAGTTTTCGGCGATGCAAAGATGCCAGTGCGATACAAGCAATACGATGCCCCGTAGGGCACTCCAGAAGCAGACGAACCGTGTACTGAAGTTTACGTTTCTTACCTCGTATTTTTAAACTGCGCGGAATTTAATTCACGTTAGCAGATAAATTCTTGTGAAAGTTAGTGTTTTTGTAGTGTATGAATAAAAAATGAGAAGGTAGCTGCATCAAAATCCAGAGCCACGTCACATCGTGTGCATACCGAGTTTCCAGTTTATTGAATGGTTAATATTTATTATCAGTCAGATGCATTTTTACCCTCGATATTTAAATCCATTTCAACTATATTGTCTATGAACAGTTGAGGCGGCCATCGTGGTAAATATTTACTTTTCGTAAAAAGGCGAGAGAGCTATTTTCATATTAGTTATTTGACGGGCAATGCTCGATCGCAGTAGCAGCCTCAAATTAGCAGCTCAGCATTGCTCGGAGTAACTACCTGTTGTCGCAACGTCGACGTCAGCCTCCTGAAAAACAATGCCAAGCATTGCAAAAATAGAAACCATCAGAGAGCTAATAAAACAACGCAAAAAAAACAGACTACCATAACTAACGTAGTTGAATTTATTGCATGTAACTATGCAGTGCTCGAGGCATCTGCGGATGAAAAGGCTCTGAAATCGTTTCGTGTGTTCCTGTATAATATTAGATCAGATTTGTTATTTTATTAAACTTCCCTAACCACAAGAAAAGGGCTCCAAAGAGAGGAAATAGCAAACTATCCTTTAATGAGGAATTTAGACAACGTGGAATCTATGCACAAGGAGTGCTCCCACACAAGATCCCCTGCATATAGAAACAGCGAGTTAAAAACAAATTTATGAAACACTAAAGCTGAAGAAAAAGTTGTGAGTGCTTAAACATAGGACAGCAGAGAGCCGAAATAAGATAGTCCGTAGCAAAACAAAAGTCCTATTTTATTTTATCAAAAGGAAGTCTTAGACCACACATTTTTTCTCTGGGAGCGCTAATTTCGATATATACAAGTTGTATGCCCCTGAGGTGCCAGAATCACATCTCAGGCATCAGTACACAGAACACGATGATCCAGAATTTACAGAAAATTCTGCACTTCAAAACCTACAGTAAGCCTTTTTAAGTGGTACTAAAGGTACTCCTAGGTACAAAGGTGAAAGTGAAAACGTATGTGGGCTTTTATCCAGCACTTCTGCATTAAAAATAACTATCTAGTAGTATCTACTTTCATAAGTATCAGAAACCATCCTCCTTATTTTTACCTTGCAGGTTAAATAATGAGTTAAAAAGTCCCTAACCACAACATAGGCGATTTCAATGGAGAGAAGCGAAGGCATTTTTTAGTATGGCCAATAGAAAAAGGAAATCTATGCATAAAGTGTGTTCCCACACAGGATACCATGCGCATAGAAATAGCAAGTTAGGAAGGAAGAATAAAAGATAAAGAAGAAATAGCAGAGAAGGCAGAACGGAAAGAAGCGAATTGGGACGAAAAGTTGAAGTTAAAAAGGCCATTCCATGAGTAAGGTAAGCTAATATTACACCTCAGAGGGTGCCACTCCCCGTAGTATGGGATAGACAATCATAACTAACCTATAAGCCTACTGTTCATCTCAAACCTTGTAAAGGTTGTAGCACTTGATTTTACCTTTTTCACCACGAATGTTCGTTACACATGTAGAATAATGTTGTTTTACCACACGGACGCGATCCTAAATCAACATGTGGTACGTATAATTCAGGAAATCCCTGAGAGCCGACAAGTTCTTCACGCAGACGAGAACAAACTGTCACGCAGTTCTCTCAAGGGCGGAAATTTAGTTAAAACTTAACGTGAAATAAGCCGCTGAGCTTCCGAACTGGTATTCACGCTACGGCACACATTGCATCTCTTAGGAAACAGCAGAAATCATTTCATTATTTAAAGAAAGAAATGAGTCACGTTTAGTTAAGCAAGCATGTTGTGCGTTGCAGGTAACTGTAGTCACAGCTCTTAAACTCTTGAGATGCTTTATTGATACTCAACGTTCGAATTCCTTTCAGCCACACCACAATGTTTTCAATAAATGACGATCCTTGTCTCCGTTTGTCATTCCATAATATTAGAAACCTAAAACGAAGATAAGAAAAAAGAGCGAATATTCGCAACGTTATTAGTATAGATTCATATTTGGGTTTTCTGAAACATGCTCGAGAGAAAATTTTTAAAAGATTCTTCAAACTTAAAAGCAGATAAACCTTTTTCTAAATCAATATTTATTCTACAACACCATTGTTCGTTCAGTTGAGAAAACGTTTGGAAGTTGAATTAACTACTGCGGAATTTTTGGATTCCGCAAGTAGACTAAAACTCCACTCAGGATATACTCAAACCATCAAGCTTCAAATGAAAAAGACCGTACAGTGACAGATCACGCAGTGTAAAAGAAATTTTAGTACGACCAAGCCACTGAACGCCAGTTGGATTTCTTCATTTCGTTTGAACTTGTCACCGTAATTAAAAAATAAGGCCCCGCACCGGCGCAAAACTTGTAAATTAAGCAAGAATTCGCTTCAAAAAAAAGCTGCTATTACAAAAAGTAATAAGGCGATACAGTGAGTGAACGAGATGCGAGCGAGTGAGGAGAGATGCGAGAGGCCCGAGAAGCAGGGAGATCACACGAGGCAGTGACTCGCTGACCCATGCAGGCACGGCCGTCACGGGTCCAGAGGCCGCCACAAAATGCGACGGAGTGGTCCATTCTCCGCGCCAGTTCGATAGCAGCAAAAGCTCGCATTTTTGAGCTCCTTTGAAAGCCATAATTTCAGAATTTTCCTCCACGGTAAATTTAAATCTGCGCAAACCCTCGCCCTTGACATTCAACAAAGGATTGAGTTCGTGTCATGGATTAGATTTGAAGAAAACTTAAATAATAAGTAAAGAGCCTATTGTGAGGCCCTGGATTTGAGACGTTCACAGTGATTGGTTCATTTAGGCGGCTTTGTGTGGACGCAGTCACGGACAGATCCAGACAAACACAAAACGCTTTTTTAGGCGTCACGCCATTTTTGGCTGACTTCCATCGAGACCGGCTCGCTCAGGCGTGAGATTTCCGCCGTCAATCTCGGCTTCACTCGTAGCAAAGAAGTCAGTCAATTCTTGTGCAGTTCCACGCAGCAGCAGGTCATCGCCACTCGCGCTGCTGAAATATGGAGCGCTAAAATTGGCGCAACAACTCGATCCGCAATAAAAAGACTTGCAGTTCTGCGTGTTGCAGCTTCAATTTCTCAAAGCAATAACTTCACCAAAAATGACGGCATTTTTCGCTTACTGTAAAAATATTTTACAATCTTTCCACAGTTAAAGGTCGTACTCAGGTAAAAAAGCTGAAGTTGAAAAGAAAATTCCCCACGTGAACAGTTAGACGCTCAAAACCAAATAATTTATTGGGGAGATGTACTTAGAATAGACATCCAAATTCACTCAATTCCTACGAACTTAAAGGATAGCATACCTTAAAAATTTTTGTTACTGTTAAATACAATCTTCAAATTAAATGTGTTTTCCTACTAAAGTTGCATTTGTACAGTAAAATTTCTTTACCTCACCACATATCCTTCAGTACTTAACCTCCTGCCCTCCAACAATGTACAGTGACCTCAGCATTCTTCTTCGTGTTCAACACTTCATTAGTTTAAAGGGCAGAGAGCTGAGCGATTACTTTGATACATAAAATGACCTGGACCCACAGTTATCTCCAACGCCATCCTACCAGTTCAGCCTCGCTATCAAGCCAGCCTACATAAAGATGGCAAACATCAACGAGAGTTAATGCGACTTTATTCAGTTTCAGAGAGATGAAATGAAATGCACTATCACTCAACTTTGATATGCATTTGCGATGCGCGCTTTCTTTAACAAGAAATAATAGCATTGTTCGCAGTCAGTAAATTCAAAGAACATATTCAAGTGGTTGAGCGAAAATCTAAGTTAAATAAAAAAAGGAAGGTGTACCTGTCGCGGACGTCTCGAGATAGAGTAGTTTTACATTTTTTCGCATTTCATCTTGAAACGTTAAGATGTAGCAATTTTTATTAACACATTGACCATTTAAGTAAGCAGAGAGAAAACTGTCAAAATTGGGGAATAAAAATTCTCAATAAGAAAACACAATATAATGAAACTAATATTTTATCTTACAAAATACTTTAAATTAAGAATAAAAAATTCCGATTTTACAAAAAATAAATCCATAATTGGAAAAGTTTTAGTTTCGAACGTCACAACCTACAATTCAATATGAACAACAACCGAAGCGTGAAACGCTAAAAAAAAAGAGACCATTTGTCGAATCACACTTCTTAATTGGCATCCCAAGTAAAAACCGTCTCAGGTTGGCAAGTACTTATATTTCGCTACATGAATGCTGACCGTGGTGATGATGATTAGTTAAGTCACGAGAACAGTTCGCCATTGAGGCCTGAAATAAGCTGAAGACGGAACATCTCAATTCTCAGATGCTTCTCAATGGTTGGAATTAAATTCCTTTTAACCTTACCAAGATCTGAAACTGTATTAAGCTATTTAATTTACAGTTTCTTGGTTATTCGAAGCGCCGGATAATTGCGCACACTTGGTCATCCACAATACAAGAATTGCACTTAACATTGCCTCATCCAAAACATTTGGGATTTTCTGCGATTGAGGAAGAGAGCTGCAGCGTTCACAAGCAGATGTGGTCTCGCCATCGCCTCGTGATTGCAGCTTAAATTCATCACAGTGAAAACAACGTTAGATTATCAGCTCCACTAGCAGCACATAAACAAACACAAGCCCTCAAATCAGGAGAAAGAAATGGTCAAGATGCAAGACCGATCAACACGTTCACAGGTTCCGCCAAGTCAAAAGGTTATCTCATCTAAGAACCACCGTTCCTTCTTCTTCTCCTCCATGGCTCGTTTCAATTTAATAGCACTGTTTTTATGAGCAATGTATAATAAGGGTGAACGTACTAGACACAGTATGTAATTTCCCAATGAGCATAGCATGAAATCAGATGTTCTGAATTCAAACTATATTCTAGAGGCGTATCACAAAATCCACTATGACAAAAATGATTGATTACGACACTTCTGTACAGCACATCATACAGTGGGGACAAAATAATACAACACGTTAATTAAATCGCCAGATTTCACGTTTCTAAGCCATGTACAGTTATAAAAATAGGACGATATTTAAATAATAGTATAAAAAGGTTAATAACATTTCTAAAACTACAAATATTAAATAGAAAAAATACTTAGTAACATGTATAATAAATTCGTGAATAAAAGTTTACAATACACGACTTTTTTTCGTTATTAAACATTAAAATTATTGTAGGATTATTCCAGTATGTTCTAATACATTCTACTATTTGGCAACCGAACTTTCGTCAGCACTCATCTTAAATAACGCGTCATTGGTACAGCAGCTCTCGTTCTGAAAAGTCGTAAGCATGGGTGAGAATAAGGATATCAGCCAAGACCAGCGCGAACTTATTGTGGAGCTCCATAAAGAGAGTTTGGGATTTCGGAAGATATGTGCGCAACAGTGTATTCCCATAGCCTGGGTTGGAAACATAATTCGTAAGTGGGAATGCCGGAATACGACTCTCAGCAAGCCTCGAACTGGCCGTCCACGGAAGGTTAACGACAGTGCTGTTCGAAAATTGGTCTGAACAGTAGTGCAGAGGCCTCAAACTACTAGTGAAGAATTGAAGGATGATCTCGAGGCATCTGGAATCGTAGCCAGCCAACACACGATCAGCAGAGCTCTACGCCGTGAATGTTTTCGCTCCCGCACCCCTCGTAGGACACCTCTTCTCCAGAAACGCCTCGTCAAGTATGCCAACGACAATTTGAACAAGCCATCAACGTTTTGGAACTCAGTACTGTGGTCAGATGAAACCCAAATCAAACTATTAGGGAGAAACAGCACAAACTCTGTTCGGAGGCGACAAAACGAAAATTATAAACTAAAGTACAACAAATCCAGTGTTAAGTTTGGAGTGCGATATGTTTCAGGTCAACCATGGAGTGACTCGTATGTTTCAGCTCATCAGGGGAATGTAAACTTCATTTCTTTGAAGGAACCATGAATGGTAGGAAATATCGTGAAAAATTGGAAGAGCAACTCCTACCCTTAGCGTGTTTGTTAAAATTGAAACGTGGATGAACCTTCAAACAAGACAACGATCCAAAGCATACTGCAAACGAAACAAAGGAACGGTTGAGGATGAAGATAAACATTTTAGGCCGTCAATCCCCGGACATGAATCCGATCGAAAACTTGCGGAAGGAATTGAAATTGAAGAGTCAGAAGGAGGTCCCAATAACATCACTGAACTCAAAGAAATTTGCATTGAAGAACTGGAATAAGATTACACCCAAAATTTGTTGAAGGCTGGTAGTGAACTACTCTAAATATCTCGAAGCCAAAATTAATAATAAGGGCTATGCAACGAAGTATTGAAATATTTAAATCTTGAAATGTGTTGTAAATTTTAGTTCACGTATTTATTATACATGTTCCTACATATTTTTCCATCAAGTATTTGTCAGTTAGATTTTTATTTAGTATATATAGTCCAATTTTCGGAATTGTACATCGTCAAGAAATATGAAATCTGGCGATTTAATCAACGTTTTGTATTATTTTGCCCCCGCTGCGTGTGCTCCAAAACCTAATACAAAAGAAAATTTACTGAGGCTAATTGAGCAACTAAAACCAACTCAAAACGTACAGCAAGCAAAATACAGCATTCGGGAATGTAGAAAACATCGCGAAGTTGTCAGCGAACGTCCAACTTTACGTTAACGCAAATAATACAATTCCTCACGACGTAGTGTATTAGGACGAAGGAAATCAATTTTCCGGAGTTATTTGGTACAGTGTTGTTTTTGCGTTTTGATGCCTTTTAATTTCTCCTAATCACAGACATAATATTTTTTTACCTGATGATGGGGCTGGACTCCGAAACGCTTTTTTCTTAAATATGATTAATTTCTTTGGAATTTCCACTTTTAAATATCTGGAAATCTACAATTGACAGTGGACCGTCAAA
This sequence comes from Platorchestia sp. MABIK, assembly GCA_014220935.1. Taxonomy (NCBI): domain Eukaryota; kingdom Metazoa; phylum Arthropoda; class Malacostraca; order Amphipoda; family Talitridae; genus Platorchestia; species Platorchestia sp. MABIK. The sequence continues at coordinate 97,044 of JACJUY010000399.1, forward strand.
GAAACGTTGTTCCATCTGGGACAAACATAATAGTACCTATAAGTTGAGTCTGCAAATTAAATATACAAGCTCTTATTCACCATAAAGACGATCAAGTTAAATCATTTCGTAGACTCGTCTACTTTCAGTAAACAGGTAAACATGCAGGTAAATAAAACCAAGAAAAATTTAATTAATCGAGTAAGTTCTCCAAACTATCGAGTTAATACAACCGCATGAAAGTATTTCTTTCATCTACATCCAAATAAACAAAATAAATAAATAAGTAAATAAATGAATACATAAATAAAAAATTTGAAAAACATCTTAATTTTCATTAATTTTGACCATCAGACTTATCATGCAACAGCGTTAGAGCACAACTTAATCGTTTAAACACAACGAAGCAAAATAATGAGTACAACTCAAAAAAACTATATTCATTACAAATACAACAGAAACAACCAGGAAGTTTCAGTTTTCCGTCTCAAGCAGCCTCGTGAATGACCGTCGCATTTCGACTGGCGCTAATGCGAAAACTCGAGAAAAATACACTCGCACAACCGTCCACTGAGCGAACACAGGCAAATAAACAGCTGAATCTGATGAAATACTTACACACGAAGTTGGACAATGATCTGTCAGGATCGACTCACTCACCTGAAACAAAAGGGAAAAAATGATCAGATCATCTATCGAGCAAGTCACCAATCGAGCAGCACGTGCAAGCAAGACAACGGCATGTAAAAAATTTCAATAAAACGGTCGATATTTTTTCATGTACAAATCAAAGAAATTTTACAGCCAGCAGCTCCTTTCACGCGTTACATACTAAAAATGTAAAAGGAAAAGGCTTATTTACCATAAAAATTTTTAATCAAAACAAAAATCAAACTAGCAAAGGCTAATTCTGTACACACAATCGGAATTAAAAACCTCGGGGTCCATAAAAACCGCTCACTTTCATCTAAAAAAATTGACTTCTTTAAAGGAATGTGAACAGGTTGGTCAGTATTATTTCAGGTATGAACTAACTCAAAAAATTCGTCTACCTTGAGAAACTTAAATTCAATTTTATCACAAAACTCACTATTTACCTTTGCTACCTGTAAAAAAAAACAATCCACTTTTAATATCAGCAGTAAAAAGTTAATATTCAAAGTAAGCTAAAATCAGAAACTCAAAGTTCAGGAAGAGATCTAAGTCATTCACAAACGTCAGAAATGTCCCTAATCTTGAGTAGCGAGCTCGGAAAGGCGTGTTGAAGAGCACCCTTTCCCTCATTTTGATAGAGGCCTCTTTGAATTTCTTCACACAAAGACCTCGCCAATCTCCCTGAGAAACATGACCAAGGAAGACTCCGAAAAGCAAGAACGTCTAACAGATTCAGTAAATAGAACGGGCCTCTTCTCAACAAATATTAACCAAGTAAAGAAGAATACCAGCCATCGTAGTTTATTAAGGGAGCTCCTAACATCTAGGTCAATTGCAAAGATGGAAGACGATAGAAAGACGATGCATGGGATGTCGTCGTGCAGAGATTAGCTTTCCATTGTGTAGTGTCGGTGATCGAAATACTTTCACTATCGCCTGAAAGGAAAGACTAACAACTAGGCGTTCATCTTGAGGGGTTCATTGTCTTCACAGGTGACTTACTTTAAAAGAGCGCAAACAGCGCATGCACCAGCTACTGCTGACCTCTACTTGTGCGCCATCAATAGAAACGCTAAAGTTAAAATGCATCACAATAGTTCGAAATGTGGAACCTATTTTTCAATTAAAGTACCTATTTCGGTGCTTGAGATACAAGCACGAAAGGGAGAAAGTGGCAGATTTGACATAGTGCAAGGTCGCCGCATCACTGCTCACTGTACATAAGAACATCCCTATTTTACGGACCACTGATTTCTATGGCACTGCACTGCCTCGTCCAAAATATTATTACGTGACCAGCCCTACAGGCGAACTAGCTCAGTACAAAATACCTGTCAGGGCACCACAGCGTATAAGGCGCAAGTCATCAACTTACTCTCGGCCGCTGAAAACATTTCCGCAAATTTTTTGTACACCATGGTTCTCCCTGACTGGCCACGCGAGTGCCCACAAGAAGCCAAGTAACATTCCCATGATAAACTTTACTAGAAGAGAAGGATCCTCTCGCACGACACCAGAAATAAAAACATTTCAAGAAAAGGCCATAAAAGTGCAGTACAACAAGCAAGCAGTGTGTAGAAGAGCAACAGAGCGAATAAATCGTCACGCGTCATTGTGTTCTCGGAAGAGTGTCGAGAGAAGGCGATGGAATCTGCGTGTCGAGTGCTAAGTGCAAAGGATTTCGTCCAAAGCGCACCCAATAACAAAGACACGCAACCTCGATTCCATGAAGAACCCCAGTTTCCCGTCGGGTAGAAGGAAAAAATAAGGGCACCTAAACAAAATGAACGAAAGCGAGGTCACGCTATGAGATCATCATTCCGAGCTAGCTGGCAATGTACTCGTAATTCGGGTAAACTGAGCTCATAAAAGTCTAAGTCTCGTGAAAATCACACGAATATTTCACTATGTATTTCCAAGCACACCTTCAGGTATGGAGAGCGAGTATTCAACGCATCAATGCCATTTCAAACGAGCTCAGACCTGTCGGTCAATGAATTTCTAGCTGTCGCACAACCTCTTGAAAATAATACTTTTGTTCGCTTTATCGGAAGAGAGAACTTTACGAATGACATCTTTTACATGAGAACAAGGACACAAAGAAAAGAATTACCCACAACACCATAACGAGCACTAATTACAAAAAGTTCTGCGTTAATCATCAGTAAAAATTAATGACTTAATCAAATGATAAAATTATACAAGACAACCTGCAAGATAACTGACTGTGACTGCATTCATTTGACGTTTATGAGCACAAAGCTGACTCTCAATAAAAATCACTGAGTGATGATGGCTTCATTGAAATAGCTGGTCGTCCATAACATCACTCGTCATTCCATATGAAGGTTAACTTTTCATGAAGAGTGTCCCATAGAAGGCAAAACCTATGCCGCCAACTTTGGGATGACCATTTAATCAACGGTTTACGATACCTCTAGAAGAAGGGGCTCATTTGCACTATTGTCAGGCATCGATCAGTAGAGTTCGAAACAGAGCACGGGTTCATGAGAGTCAACTTATGGCCTGGAAAGGAACGTATCACATGAACACAGCGAAAAATATTACGACGAGCACTCCTTGTTAGTGAGACCAAGAACCAGCGTACGCTTGGCCCTGAAAGGCAAGATGGGATGGCACACGCAGAGGTTACTTTCACCGCCCATACGCTGACCTGCCGACACCCTGTGTTTTTAAAAGAGCCTTCCTGCATTAGGAAGTTCATTTTTCACAGGTCCGCTGAGACCCCCTCTTTTAAAGCTGTATATCAAAGTATTACGCACATACCACTAAGTTTCAACCTTTTACGTTCGAATGTCACCTCTTTGACAGTGAATTGGAACACTCAAATCAGTTTAAACTTTGTTGTCGAGTTAGTCCTTGATGATGACACCAATTACTAACGGTTCTTCCTTTGTCCACTTTTTGAAGATATATTTCGTTCATCCAAACATTTTTACTTCTATAGTTCAAGAGTAGTTGATGCCTGATTTAGCATTCACTTGTTTATGAACGCTACTGAACTTCACCGTGATAATTCGCAAACATCAGAGAAATTTTTCGGATTAGATCTTGTTAAATTCTACAGACCTTCGAATAAGATCAATATTGTTTCATAATTACAAAAGGCAAAACACTATTTCCGCTGAATTAATGAGATTATAATTTTTAAAAAATCGAAGATTCAGTTCAAGTTTCATCAAATAGCATAAAATTTTAATGCGCTGTTAGTCTCAGGTCGCAACAGCGGAGAATGAAAGTAGCATGAGCATTCTGAAGAGATTAGAAGCAAGAAGAAGAAATAACCTAAGAAAATAATGCGAAAAGTAGGCTGCTCGGTAAATCGGCCTCCCCATGCACAAGAGAAGGCAACAAATAACCAGACTCAGTAAACTATTGCTACTACATCACACAGAACCTTCAAGCATGATTCCGAAGCCTTCCAAAACCGAAATGAGTTTTAAATGTCTTGAGTGGCGTGGAATTTAAAAACATCGATCATTCCGATATACGAATTTGAATGTGACATAAGAATGGAACAATTAATAGAGTTCTTCATCGAAGTTCAAGACGTTTTTCTGCATCAAAGCATTCAAGTTGCTAAGACGTTTCAACCTGCCTGAAACAGAGACTATCCCAGGCACCTGCAATTTACGTATTTCTCTTTCAATAATAATAAACAAAATCAACCCGTTGAAAAGCGTCTATCACAAATAAAAACTATAATTCATTACCTGAAGCATACACCCTTCTTCAAAATGCTTGTAAAATACCGGAGGAAAAATTTACGCTGACATTTTATTATTCGACCTACTTCGCATGCTTTAACGGGTCATTACACCCGACTAATACCCGACCTAGCGCATGTCAAAAGAATTCATTAAAACGCATTATCCGTGTCACACGCAGAACATCCGACGACGAAAGTTCATCTAAGACATGTTACCAAAAAGCTCCGAAAACCAACATTTCTAAACATTTAAATAATGGAAAATATTGTGTACTACAATAGACGGAATTAATTATAAATTGTGCCTAGCACGATGATGACAATCGGGAGCTCGAGATGCGCTTCAAAGCACGCCAGGCCCACTCGGCTCATGGGTCTATCAGAAGCGTGAGTCTATGGCAAACTGCGGGAGCCTTTGTTTACCATTCGTTACGCTCGGGTGAGATTTGATCAAAAGAGCTCGGGTGCGTTTAATGGGTCATCAACTGTGCAGTGAAGCAAGCGCAGCCAATGAAGAGGGACGGACGGCGGCGATGGCCGGACCTTATTTTTGATGACAAGAAAATGAGAACCTGCGGCTCGGGCTTGTTAGCATGACCAGAAAGTGGCGCTTACAGACCACGCAGCGCCACCTATCATCAAAATGAGATTCTAAAGCGCGTCATGCAGATAGAAATCTGTTGAATTGGATAACCAGGAGCTAACATTACTTTGCGGAAGACCTTGGCTAGAAGAAATATTTTTATTCCTTATAACTGAGTCTGACAACAATATTTATGAAGTGGCAGGTTAGGAATTTGTCACCATTATGAAAGGTCAAAAAACCACCCTCACTGTGACCTACGCACCAGTGTTTGTAACAGAACAATGTGCTAGAATAGGGAACATCTCGAAAATTATAAAGTGTGAAGCACGTTTGTCTGCGAGAACCTTGATTTTGAATGTTATTTTCTGGAAATGGAAAAGAAATGAAAATAAAGCGCAAATATAACAAGCTCATGTCTAAAAACGTGTCAATGCCAACACACATTTCACACCTCACTTGAGGACTTCCCAGCTATGCAGTTCACATTAGAATTCTTCAGCTTCAACAACATCTGGGATTAAATATTACGCTACGGAATGCCTCCCAAGAAAAACATACTTTATAAATTTTGGAAACGTCTTGCAAAACAGTCCTGCAGGTTTTACAATTCAGTTTTGCAAATGAACTCTTGTACTTAATTTGTTTCTGCAGTTTCACGCAAGACCTCAATTTACATAAGATAATTCAGAGCTGCAAACCTGTAGAAGCAGAGGAAGCGTCCGCCATCAAGGTCTTCAGTACGAAGTGTTAAAGTTGACCGAGTGCATCAAGTAAGCCAGGTGTATGAGGGAAGTGCGTTCTGATTTATTCACTAGAACAGTAGCCACGCAAAATAAGAAGTCGGAGTGCGCCAAACCAATACGGAGCGCCGTGAAGGAGCGCTGTATTGAGTACAGAGTATGGAAGCACAGCGCCTGCTGATCTTAATTAATGCGCAAGAGACGAGTTCGTCTCATACTGAGTACCGGGACCTTAGCGTCCAAGGCTCACCATACTCACGCGCTCAAGCGTCTTATTTTGCTAGGGTACTGTTCCGGCGCATACAGTGCACTCGACTCGACTCGACTCATACAAGCGAGATGTAGCGCAATGAACGCTGTGCACGAGTTCTCTGAAATTTTAAAATTCACTTAGTTCATGCCTTTTTGGTCACAGAGGCAACAAAGGCGATCTCATGAGAGCCAAGAGAGGGGACCATTTAGAATGGATTGCTGAAAACAGGGAATCTATGCACAGAGTGTGTTCCCACACATAAAACCGTGCTTTTAGAAATTGCTAGTCTGGAAGGTAAAGAAAAAAAATACAAAGGAGAGATAGCGAAGACGCCATGAAGACAAAAATTAGATAGATTATTACTATTAGTTAGTTAGTTTAAGCCTCCCTTTCCGCCACAAAGGCGATCCGAAGAAATGAAGAAGGAAGGCACCATTTAGTATGGAATTAAAGGGAACGCGGAATCTATGCAGAAAGGGCATATAAACAGTAAGTTGAGAAAGAAGATTATGAAACAAGATCAAAGTTTAAGAAGAAAGTAGTAGGAGTTGAAAAATAGGACAGCAGTGAACCGAAAAAAGTGGTCCTTAACATTACAAAAAAAAATTATTTCAACAAAAAGAAGGCCTACCTAACTCTTAGCTCGGGCCCTCACATTTACCCCTGGGAGTGCTTATTCCCATAGATACAATACTTGTATCCCCTGAGGGGAATTAGATAGATTATCTAAGTTAGTTGAAGTCTACCCAACAACAACAAAGGCATTCCAAAGAGAGGATTGGATTAGATTAGATGTTAGTTCAAGCCTCCCTAACCGCAATAGAGTCATTTCAAAGAGAGGAAGGATGGAGGCACCAATTAGTATGGAGTTAAGGGAACGCGTAATTTATGCACAATGTGTGTTCCCACACAAGATCTTCTGCACATAGAAACAGTAAGTCATAGAAGAAGGTTATGAAACAAGATAAAAGTTGAAGAACACAGTTAGAGGTGTTGGACAGCATATTGAACCGAAAAAAGATGGTCCTTAGCAAAACAAAAAGAAATATTTTATTTCTACAAAAGAAGACCTTCGTAACTCCGCTCGGGACCTTATATTTTCCCCCAGAAAGCGCTGACACATCCTATAGTTGTATCCTTATTCTATTCACATAGTCTAGTTGTATCCTTGTACTATGGTTGTATATCAATAGTTGATATACAATCCGAAAAGAGATCAGTTTCAACTAACACCTGCGGGGAATATTCTGCTAACATTTAAGACACAGTAGCATTTACTCGAAGCATACAGCTGGGAAGATAATTAAGAACTGTGGCCTCAAGGAACTCCAGTCGACAAGTCCTCCATTGCGAGAGAAACAATGCGCGTCTGGGCCATAATGCGCTTCACAGCCCCAGCAGGAGGCGCCAAGCGTGAAACACTTAAGAGCTTCATTTGTCGGGAGGGCAGTCGGCCCATTAATCAAAGGATACCTTAATGAACGTTGCATAACGGAAGCGCGTGCACGACATTTCTCTATGGCCTCACAGGCTTTCACTGACGTCATTGCTACGCGAACAGAGAAAGAAGCTATTGCAGCTCAATGCACATCATGGTGGTAGAGACCTAAACCACGACTGACCTAACATGAACAATTAAAGTAAGAGTATAAGGCACCGCTCTCTCGCCCTTGGCGGACAATGACGCAGGTCTGGTCAAATAGAACAGCCGCGTGTTACGGTAATCGTTGCATTACGGTAACTTCCAAGAAAAGTTTCTTCATCACTAGAAGGCTGAGTTTAATAGCCGTCGCCGCCACCATTAAACGTACGAAAACATCGCAACCATTCAAGGAGTCCACAAGACAATAATGAACGTTCCGCGTATAGGATGTCAGTAAACTCACATGAAGAAATTGTTAAGCGTCATGGACCAAAAGACATGCATGGTTTTATCAAGCCCAATATTAAGTCAATGAACTGGCGGACAAATGGTGAGAAACAAACAAATACCGATGACTTTATCCTCTCATTTTATCTTCTTCACCTTAGGGATTTAATTGAAAACTTGTCAAATTTTCAGGCCAGTTTTACTGAAAGTAGCTCGCAGGCTCGGTTATCATGCCACACAAGCATCCAAAATTGTCAAGAACAACTCGCCATAATTACAGTTCAACGCAATCAACACAATTACAGTTTAACGCAATCGTCACCACGTCGAACAAACCAACGATTCTAATAACTATGAGGCCTAAAATACGTCATAATTAAATTACAACTCCAGGGCTAATAATCTCTTGATCACATCAAGACAAAAGACACTCCTAGCTCAAATAACGTTATACTGAAGACTCAAATAACGAAGGCTCAAACAGCGTTGACGGCTCAAATAACCACGAAGTTCATAAAACTACCATACCTCAACGGTTAGCAGATCCAAGTGACTGCTTGGCCCAATATTTAGATTAGATTATAAGTTAGTTTAAGCCTCCCTATCCGCCACAAAGGCGATCCAAAGAGAGGAAGGAGGAAGGCACCATTTAGTATGGAGTTAAGGGAACGCGGAATCTATGCAAAAAGAGCATAGAAATAGTAAATTGAGATAGAAGATTAAGAAACAAGATGAAAGTTGAAGAAGAAAGTAGAAGCTGCTGAAAAATAGGACAGCAGTGAACCGAGAAAAGTTGGTCCTTAACATTAACATAACAAAGACATTTTATTTCAACAAAAAGAAGGCCTACCTAACTCTCAGCTCGGGCCTTCACATTTTCCCCTTGGGAGTGGCTCAATATTTAGAATTTCAGAACAATCTAAAACCTTGAATAACTTAACCACGTCATTAAAAAATCCAATTTACTAAACAAATATCTGTTTCTTTAACCAGCTAATCGGAGCAGACAACCTATCAATACTTACTGAGCGCAAAAACTGCAGCACAAACGAACTTCGTCAATATTTCTCAAGCGAAAAGTAACTCAACTATTAAATAAAAAAATGTGTTAACTCGTTTACTCAACCAACGCGGAGTGACAAAGTTCTCGAAACGTGAATTGGCTGGCACATGCAGAAGCAGACACGGCTAGCTACGGATCCAATCAAAAAAATAAAAAAGAAAGCACAAACAAAGCTACTCCTAAAGGATTCTTTAGCACCACAGTTTGTCCATAATTCAAGTTAAATGAAGCATGTCATGGCAGACTAGTGTAGCGCCACGCGTAAAAAAACTACAAGGTCTGCATTGCAAACATTGTGTGAAATGATGAACTTTGATCAAATCAGACATATAAGGAAAACATTAAATCATTAAGGTATAAATCAAGAGAGAAAATAATAGTGTGACGGTCATCTCTCATTCCTCAATTGGACCAGCACGAGAGCAACAAATTTTTCACTGAATGATAACACTGAACAACAAATTTTTTTTACTGGAGGTGTGTAAAATGATTAAGACTAATTTGGGTACGCTGATTTCAAAAATCATAACCGTTTTGCTGTATCACGTCAGGATTTTCAGTTACAGAAATAT
>JACJUY010000399.1:107906-245479 GCA_014220935.1 Platorchestia sp. MABIK
TTTCTGTAACTGAAAATCCTGACGTGATACAGCAAAACGGTTATGATTTTTGAAATAAGCGTACCCGAATTAGTCTATATCAATTTACACATCTACAGTAAAAAAAAATTTTTGAAATTTGTTATTCAGTGTAATTCATGTCTGTGATAAAATATGATAAATAATGTTCACGGTAAACCCAAGCATTTTCTCTCAGAGGTCACACAAGCAGCCATTTTTGGAAAGGTGCATTCGACGATGGGAATATTTGAGCATCCTCCTACCAACGCAGATTATTATTAGATTATTAGTTAGTTAAAGCCTCCCTATCCGCCACAAAGGCGATCCAAAGAGAGAAAGGAGGAAGGCACCATTTAGGATGGAGTTGAGGGAACGCGGAATCCATGCAGAAAGGACATAGAAACAGTAAGTTGAGAAAAAAGATTATGAAACAAGATTAAAGTCGGAGAAGAAAGTAGTAGCAGCTGAAAAACAGGACAGCAGTGAACCGAAAAAAAGTGGTCCTTAACATAACAAAAACATTTCACTTCAACAAAAAGAAGGCCTACCTAACTCTCAGCTCAGGCCCTCACATTTCCCCCCTGGAAGCGCTAATTCCCATTGTCACAATAGTTGTATCCCCCTGAGGGGTCCTACCAACGCACCAGTCTACTTTATTCTTTTAGTAAACGCATCTAGATTCGGAGAGATTATATTCAGGATTCTTCGGTTATCAGTGAGGATCCCGTTTCCAAGCGATTTGGCATCAATTTTCATAATTCTTCCGAGACAATTGGTAATACACGTGAAGCAAACCTTTTTTCCATTGAACTACAAAGGATTTCAATAAATTTTCTCAAACGATAATCAATACGCGTACACTACGGCTCAAGTGCGAAATACGCACTTAGCTAACATTGTAAAGAATCGATGGATATCAGTTTGTCAAACAAGATGCGATTAAATTATGCGCAATGCGTAGGAGATTTATGAAGTCAGTTAACTCTCACGATGTAGAACACTCGAATGAGATTTTACTCGGATGTATTAAAATTAGCGTGCTGGTTAATTTCTCAAACAATTGAAATTGTTACTTACATACGCCACGCTCTAGGTTCTCGAATAGGCTGAACATTGATCGAAAAAGCACAATTATACAAGAAATCTCTTAGAAAATCTCTTTTTTGTAAGAAACAAGCATCTCAAACTAAATACTATCCCATTAAACATACAAATGGCAACGTACATATTCTTTTGCGTTGTACGGTATCTCGACCGGTCAAAGAAAGATATCATCGAAAACATTGCAGAGAGTTTTAACCAAGAACGAATCTACGTATACCCAAGTCTGAACTGTTATAAGAATGGCGAATCGAAAACATAGGCTCAATCTACTTACAAACATTAGATTATTAGGTAGTTTAAGCCTCCCTATCCACAACAAATGCGATCCATAGAGAAGAAGAAGGAAGGCACCATTTAGTATAGAGTTAAGGAAACGCGGAATTTATGTAGAAAAGGCATTAAATAGTAAGTTGAGAAAGAAGTTCAAGAAACAAGATCAAAGTTGAAGAAGAAAGTAGTAGGTACTGAAAAACAGGACGGCAGTGAACCAAAAAAAGATGGTCCTTAACATTACCAAAAAAAATTTTTTTAAATAAAAGGAGGCCTACCAAACTCTCCGCTCAGGCCCTCACATTTTCCCCCTGGGAATGCTAACTCCCATAGATATAATGGTTGTATCCCTGTGAGGGGATCTAATTATAAAGCAAACCATAAAAGAAGAAAGCACATCATCACAATCCTCAACAATTTCGTTGTAGCCAGACCGAGTAAGGCAGATTGTTTCCGAGCTTATCCTGTCGTGAAATCTTTATTTCCTGGAGAATTTGTGCAACAATACTTATTAGCACTCGAGGAAATTAGAGTCTACTACAAAATAAATTTATAAATGTCGTGCCAGCTAAAAGTAAAATGCATGTAGAATACTGGTCAAGATGAAAACTTTTGCCATTAGCATATATATTGCGAAATCATTCAACCAGTTAACAATTTTTAACATTAAAAAATTGCAAGTTTAAATTTTCACAATCGAAGAAAATAAGAATTAAAAATCTTAAAAACTCATAAAAAATTTGGCTCCATTACTGTCATTTAATTGCTCTCATTACATTATAAACAACACATCCTACCCAACTTAAGTATCAACTTCTAATGGCGCCAAAATTCACACCCGCACCGCAAAAATGATCAAGTACTTCAAATCGAAAATTATAATAAGTTTTGAATTAGTGTTTTTAACGAAAACAATACTAGTGTTTTTAACGAAAACAATAAGCAGGGAGTTCAGAATCAATTCGACTGATTTACTCTGTAACAAATAACCAATGGCACACTGGAAAGCATTCTCCAAATTCAAATTCTGTTAGTAACTCCTACACTTGCGTGATGGATTGACTCGAGGCAGTCTCTCCCTCATCCTCTTCAGCACGGCCTGCAGCCAGCGTACGTAGCACACCTGTTGCATCCCCTGTTCAGCGTCGTTTTGCAGACGCTCGAACACAGCTCTGATGGGCTCCACCAGATGGTCAACTGTGTTGTTGCACGAGGCATGGTTCGCTTTTCTCAACCATCTCTCCCGCATAACATTCCGTTTGGTGATATTCTGGGGATTTAGGAGGCCAACTAGTGAAGCTCGTGAAATGGTAAGTTTACTTCGAGACCAACTTCTCGCTTTGTAAAGCCAGTATCATCCAAGAACTTCACAACAGTCATCATCAGTAGTTATACATGCTAGTCTTTCAAAATTTACTGAGGACTCAAAGTCCTCTGACACTATTTTTAGATATAAGCTCCTGTGGCCTAATGTGTTAGTAGGGTTAGTAGATGAATCGCTTGCTTTACTTTCCAAGGCATCGAAGTCAGTGTCGACTTTGGTATTCATTCGTGCTCACATCTTTCAAAGATCTTAACGAAAACTGGTGAGCATTTATACGATGGTGAGCATTTAAAAAAAAATGGTGATAAAATACGATGCAATCATTAAGCCAAACAGATTGATGCAACATTAAAACAGAGTTTACGAAACACGACGCGAAATTGAAAGCACCAAAGCTGTTGAAAAAACAGGATAAAATGAAGCGTCAAATAATTCTCCTGTAGCACATGATGCATGATGGTAATACTACTTAAACATATCAAATAAAAAACTCTGCGTCCAATTTTTGCGCTGGGGCCTGAGGCAAGCGTTAGTTGGGAAGACTACGCGAGCCTGCAGCGGTGTTCGGTGGCAGATCAAGTAAGGCGACACGGGAAGCTTCATGACCAGTATAGCATTGCCTCGTTCCACACAGCTCGAAGTTTTCTTGCACCGGTTCAGCACCATCAACAATTGGAATTGTTGAATTTATAAAAAGTTATTAGCCAACACTATGAACTATGTCTTCGATGATCCGAAAAAGCACAAAATGACAAATGTTTCAGCATTACTAATAGCCCAAAAGAATAAGTACGTCAACGCTATTTGGGAGAGATTTTCAGAGGTTGCAAAAATCAACCGATCTTTTAAAGACGGTTGAGAAGAAACGGTAAATGTCGCATCGACACTTTGACCCCAACTTCGCCAGTTAAGGGCTTAAAAAAATAACGCAATAAAAACATGAAGCGTTTCAACCGAGGGAAAAGTGAAAGCACCTGCAGTTCAGGCAGCCCTCAGTGAATCGGTCATCTCTTTGATGGAGCAGGAAGAATCGCCACCAAACATCCATAAATACCGAACAGACAAGAAGCTTGTGGGGCCACGGTGCTAACTCACAGTAGCAGCTACATAAGGTATATTCAGTCTGCCCACTAGACCATGCCGAACAGATAGCCTGCACAACCAATGGATGTAATTAAGAAGAACTGCTGTCCATGATCTTGCGCAGGGTCAAGAGCGCTGCAAGTTTGATGTACGATCACAACCAATCATCCCTATTTCGAAGCGATCAGTACCACTATTCTTCTACCACTTGCTGCCACACTGAAAAATAGTGTTGATAAATTCAAGGTTAGGCATGCATACTGTTCAATTAGAGTCAAACGAAGGGTTATTAAATTAGATAGTAAATAGACCTGTGTCATCGTTCAGTAAGAAGCTTTAACATCTGATGCAGAGCACAGAGCGCATATCATTAAGACTCAAGGAACGGCTGCGCGCGTTCTTTCTCTCCAATATTAGCACCAGACACTTCACGATCACTGTTGCAATGAACCCCACTACTAAAAACGGGCATCAACAATTTATTGGTGTAATAAATGAAACTAAAAACAGAAGCAAGAACCAGAAGCAGCTGCTACGTCGATGATGAACGATGGCGAGCGGCCTGCCCATAAGGGCTATCAAAGCACACATCTCGACCGGCCGCCGCCCTCAATTGACCTCTTGGGAGGTGGTCGAACTACCAACAACGCTTTGAATAAACTAAATTGTTACGACCTTTTCAATAAAACCTAGATACTTCTATCAAAGGTTATCATCTGGAATATAGTAATCATTTTCACCATTAGTATTCATGGATATTCCAGGGCATCTACAAAGATTGGGGCTTAGTAAACAAATACCTGTGGTGGGTAAGAATATACATCATAGGAGACAGTAACTAGTGCGACAATGAGCATAGCATGAACCTTTGCACTTAATTGTCAGAACTTTTACCTTTCAGACATGAGCGTCATGTTTAAGAGAAAATGCAAGTTCACTGGCACGTTTGTATGGACAAATATAGCTCGGGAAGTGCGATCCATTTGGTGCAGCAACGACAATTATTTGAAAGGCTTCCACCAAATTCTTAAAGTAAGTCACCCCACGCTCCTCTCACGAGGCATTCCTCTTACGGCTATAACTTGAACAGAAAAGCCACAAAACTTGAAGCCAGCTCTTAGCTAAGATGTTTGAAATTCCGAACAATCACGGCTGCTCAATAAAGGAAACTTAACACAGTTCAATGATATTTTCATGCAAGACACTCTCGTGCCGTGAGAAAAACAGAGCAAAAAACAAAGATCTTCCATTATTTGCTCAGCTTTTCTTCCATTAATGGAACTCCTAGAACATGATATTGTTACCTAAGAAACCGGCAAATTATTCAGATTCCTTTGGGTGACCCAAGAACCTTCTCTGAGCTAAGGCCTTCGTAACAAAGCGCAGCGCTTAGGCGGAGCACGATGCTATTTCATACCATGCCGTTGATCGCAGAGGTAAGCGTACCTGACACATTGGCAGTAATAAGTTCGGTTTCGCTTACGTCTTGGGAGGTCAAGCACAGAGTGCTGGGAGGCTCACCTGAAGCGTTAGTTTTAGGACCATGAGCAAAGTGAAATGTTCGTGCTTATCCTTCTTTGATACGAACGATGAGAACGACGCTCGTTTGCTTATGGATTCTTCACCGAAATAAGTTGGTTGTGTGTTACTATACGAAACGTATATATTGCACTTAATGCAGCTTAGAAGTATAGAGACCCTCACTGCATTCTCAAAATTCAGCCTGTACACATAATAACACAAGGAGTATGTGACGAATATTAACTTTGCCCTCTAAGAGGAAAAAAAAACGCTCCCACAGATGTGCAAGCCTATTGATGGCACAAAGTTGCAGAGTTGCAACACTGAATGCGTGCAGGAGATTAGATTAGATGTTTGTTTAAGCCTCCCTAACCGCAACAAAGGGGTTCCAAATAGAGGAAGGCACTATTTAGCGTGGAGTTAAGGGAAACGCGGAATCTACGCACAAGATGCATAAAAACAGTAAATTATGAAAGAAGTTCATGAAACAAGATAAAAGTTGAAGAAGAAATTAGTAGGCGCTGAAAATCAGGACAGCAGTGAATCGAAAAAAGATGGTTTATAACAAAATAAAAAACCTATTCTATTTCAACAAAAGGAAGGCCTACCCAACTCTCAGCTCGGGACCTCACATAGTCCCCTGGGAGTGCCAATTCCCATAGATACAATG
The DNA here is from genome assembly GCA_014220935.1 of Platorchestia sp. MABIK. NCBI lineage: Eukaryota > Metazoa > Arthropoda > Malacostraca > Amphipoda > Talitridae > Platorchestia > Platorchestia sp. MABIK. Next base: position 113,879 of record JACJUY010000399.1, read on the forward strand.
GTTGTCTCCCCCTGAGGGGATGGGAAATCAGTTCTGATCACAGAATGGAGCGAGGTCGACGAGCGTCTCGCACTGTTCAGGACACTCGAGAGGCTCGTAAAGGTGAAGTTTGGCGAAACATCTACGGTCCCTAATGAGGAGGTAGGATTTGTGTTCAACAGCCCCGGGTTACGTGGCTGGTGTACACTGCCGCATCGGAGGGCACCTGAACACCACAAATCACCGAGCGGTTCCACGGCCCCATGGTAATCGAGAGCACACTCTCAAGGCACAAGAATAGAGATCACGGGACCTTGAAGGCCACATGAATTACATTCGCCATAAGTTGAAGATTTGAAAGTAAACTGTCTAAAATAAGATAAAAAATAACGAATCAAATAATAATAATGTGAAGAACAAACATATTAGATTCTTGGAATAAAAAATAGAGAAGAGTCGTATAAAACGGCAAAAAAGGCAATAACAAAAGTGCCGCGTAGTGACAGGTTTAATTGAACTGCCACTCTGTGCATCACACAGACGCAGAGAAATCAATTTCTTAATTCATATACGTTAATGAGTTGTAAAAGAGCGGTTAGATATTTTTACTTATTTTTGATAAAAATTTTCGATACTCATTAAGCATTGACATGAACATCCTTTAAACACAAAATATGAATGCCAAACTGTTAAGAAATTCCAAAAATACCTGCAAGTCAAGGTTTTGTCACACATTGAACAAATACTTTGGATAGAGAATTTTTGTGAACAATTCAACAGCTTCCAAAGCTTGTACTTCATCATAGAATTCAGTTTCGCTCGCATTATCAACAATCTTTAAAAATTTATACTAATTGCGTAGTAATATATTTTGCACAAAATCGGCTGCTAGAGAGCAAGGGCGCGCACTACACCGCTGCGGCATCACAGCACACGCGGACACCATCCCCGAGTGCGTGCGGGCTAGTTGGAGTGGGCAGATTGCTAACTCATTGCCCCTTGATGCAACTTACGTCGTGTGCGTCTCTCACTGAGCGAGCGCTGCGCTCAAACGAGCTCAGCAATACGGGTACTGGGAATAAGATTCCAGTACAATTGTTTCAAGAGGCTTACAACCTCTCGTACTTCTCGAAACAAACGAAATAACGGCATAAGGAATAACCGCCCACTTCGCGTCAAAATGAAAGTACGGTATAGAATAAAGCAGCACAAAAATGCAAATGAAAATATTAGTTTTAAAACACAAGAAAATTTAACCTGCTAATCGCTGTTGGCTAGGAATTTGCAATCTAGAATATCTCATTAGAAATATCCGTGCCTGATCCATTGATTCATTTACTATTCACAACAGTTTTTATGAAAATATGTCAATAATGCCGTATGTTGAGATTCAGTACAGCAACAAAAGGGGCAATATTTCAGTGACTAATTCTCAAACTCTGATTTTCAAAATTGGGGTATCTAACCTAATTTTAAACTAATTTAACTAGTGAGGGAATATTTTGAAGTAAACAACAAAATTAGGGAAATTACAAGCATTCGTGAAACTATTTTCTAGACATTCCAGAAGCCTGCTCGCGTAAATTACCGTTCTATTTAACTTGAGATGGTTTTTTCTAAACTTCGTTTGTTTTCGATAAATTCGGGCAAAAACTTATGAATAATTCTTCGTAAATTCAAAAAGTTTATTATCAACGTTGGAAATTTCCAGCGCCAAGCATAGAGCTTTGAAGATTCAAAATTTTTTAAATTAAAATAAATAAGTAGGCACTTGCTTAAGCTAAATGCACCCACACTAGGACAATTTCACTGACATTTCAGGGTAATGACAAGTTTTTCCCCTGGAAATTTTTCCCTAAACCATTTGAATTATCGTATCCACAGGGTTAAAAAACATCTGTTGCAACCGGCATCAAAACGCAATTTATTAAAATGGCAACCTCAAACATTTAAAAGTAGGCCGAGGTGGTTGGATTGAATTGAATGTTAACTTGTTCGTATTACACAGTAACAAAAACTGAAGCAATGCGTTCAAAGAAGTGAGCCCAGGATACTCCTACGGTACCGACAACACAAAACAATCTTTGCGGAGGCGAGTCTCACTCGACATAAGAAACGAGAAATGCGTCGTTAGAAGGTCCAGACTTTACGAAGAAAGTAGTTATTCAATTATGGTAGCACATTCGCTCAATTTATTACGTTAGAGAAATAGTTCGGCATCAAGCTTGCAGTGCACGGTATTTGTGTAGCACAGGACAGCTTGCAAGTTCACACGAGGCAAGATATAGAGGCCAATTTTGTACAGGCAGCGCGCTAAGCATTTCTGAGGGGCATTGTTGCAGAGGCTGTCGTGACTCTTCAATATATCCACTGGACCGTGAAAACTTAACAGTAAGGCTTATGATGAGATGGATTATAATAAGTATCTAAGCACGATTTTTGCAATGACTAGAGAATTCCTTTCACTCCAATGAAGAACATGAATTGAAAACGGAACATTAATTAGACAGGGTATCTCAAGTACTGTGAATAACTTTTACGAGGACAAAGGTAAGCAGCTTTCGATTTTTCAATGACTAGATATAATTCAAAGAATTTACAAATCGCCATTTAAAACTAGAAAAAATCATCACTTGAAACATATCAATGCAGAGTGCTTTAAAAAATGTATACACACTTTAAACTATCATAGAAAATTAATTTTCCAGCCTCGAAGATTAAATTTCAAGGAAAAGTAAAATGAAAGTCCAATTCAGAATTGAATGTGGCACCAGAAACGAGCCAAGAGCCCATTCTCGGTTTCAGCCCAATTCTGTGACGTACTTGACAAAGTAGTGAACTATTTGATTTGACTAAATGTTGGAAAGGCTGGACTAAATGTTGGAAAGGTCGGAATAAATGTTGGAAAGGTAGGACTAAATGTTGGAAAGGTTATATTAAACGTTTTAATTAGTGTCCTTCAGCTACGATACATTTCTGGGTACGACTCACACAACTAATGCGGTACTTCGCACCAATATGTCCATGGAATTTCTGGGTGCATCAACATAAATGTGAACACACACTGCACTGGCGCAGAAAAAAATATTTCCTGATCTATCCTATTGTATTCCTGGAGAAATTTCAAGTGACATTTCCTGAATATGTGGCAGAATCGTCGACCGAGCCGCGCAAAATGGCGCACGTAAACGAGCCTGGAAAAGCGGAAATAAGTTATTGAGTTTTACCTGAAATTTGATCATGTTGTTGCGGTTCTGAGACCGTCAGCACGTGAGTATGGGTCAAGTGGCGTGCGAAGAAATCCCACTGGACATTTAGATGCGATCGTACGGAATCAGTTGAGACTCGTACCCAGAAATATACAGAAACTGAATGTTAGATCAGGTTATCAGTTAATTTAAACCTCCCTAACCACAACAAAAGTATTCCAAAGAGAAGAAAAACAGAGACTCCATTTAGTATGGAGTTAAGCGAACGCAGAATATGCAAGCTCCCCTACGTATAAAAACAGAAAGTTAGGAAAGAAGTGAATGAAACAGGATACAAGTTGAAGGGAAAGTAATAGGAGCTGAAAAATGTAGCAGCAGTGGAACGAATATAGATGGGCCGTAACAAAACAATACAAAAAATGTCCCATTCCAACAAAATAAAGCAAAACCTAATTTTCAGACATGACTTCACGTCTTCCTCCTGGGTGCAGCAATTTTCATTTAGTTGAATCCCTCCATTGGGCGTAAATTGAGAAAAATCCTGAACAATGTAAGCTAATTTGCATACAGAAGTACGTTATGCAAGTAATTGGTAACAAAGTATCTTATACGAATAAGTAATTAAATAAATGAATTAACAAATGGATAACTAAATGACGAAGAAAATAAATCATACTCAATCTTAGGGCGTGAAAACCAATCTTGCGAAGAAGAAATTCAACCAAAAAATTAAGCACTATCTGTGTGATCCACAACGCTAGTTAAGTCCCATTTGCCTTGTACGTCCTAAACAGCAGATGGTCCATACAAAGATTTTAAAACAAATATTAACTCAACATATCTAAACAACTGTTTATTGGCGTTAAACCCGCAATTTCTGGCGACCTGGTCGGTAGGAGGCATGACATGCCAGCTGAACGATCGACAAGGGTGGACGCAAGATTTATTCCTCGCGCCAGCTGATCGTTTTATTCGCTTTAGTCCGGTATAATATATCACAGATACCAAAAGCTAATGCAGCGGCAGCTCTTTAGTGCAGAGTTTAAAGGCCTCAATTTCCATAATGTACAAGGCTCTCGCATGGATACACCACCAGCATAAGGAGAAGAAGTAAATAATTGAGGTATTTCTTTTCTCAACTTAGAAATTCAACAGATAAAGGTGAGACGGTAAAAAATGAAGCAGTCCATAAAAATTTACCTCAAGTTACATTACCCCAAATGAAATAATGATACAATAGACGATACATAAGACTCAAATTGTTCAGGGCTATAAAATGTCCAACAAGAATTCGTATTCATCCACATGGACACCTGGAAAACATTCTTCAATTCAAATTTGGTCATAATAGCACGCGGCGTCTTCGTTCAGTAAATCTGACACAGTCCTGAAGTCCGCCTGAAGGTGCGACCGACACAGCTAATTTGTTCCGATCCTCGAAATTACGACCCTGCTGCGCTGCCGCACTGAAGGAAGCTCAGCTTCTACCAGCACGGCAGCTTGTGCTCGGCTTACCGAGACCGGAGCATCCGGTAATGCACGCGCCGTTAAAACTCGAAAAAATTCCTTAATACGTTAACTGCCCAAGTTCATTATTCAAATCAATTGAGGTAGTCAACGTTGAAAATGGTAAACATAAACTGGATCGGGCCTTCATTTAGCTTTCATTAAGTGTTAATACAAAATTAGTTAGTGACTGCAGGTGAGTCACCAGCACTTTGAAAATCACCAAAGTGACCACCGGTGGGTCACTTCGCAGGGAATGTGATCAGATGCAAAAAAAATAAATGAATACCAACACAAAATATCTAACCGAGATGATCCTCTCAATGTTCGACTAACTACTTAATAATCGATGAATAACTTTCAACAGCTTCTTCTTGAGCGAGACTTACCTGAGGACCATCCTTCTTTGTCGCCTGATAGGCAACGTAGAACAAATGAACTGAAATTAGTGGGGCTCAACAAAGGAAAACTCGTGCGTGTTCTGACTTCCTAATGACACTTTTTAACACTCCTGATTCATGGAGAAACTGTGAGAGCGGTAAACTCGCATAAATCATCGATGTTATCTCTGGCTACAAAAGATGGCGTCCAATGGCCCATGGATGCCTGGCATGATTGTGTTCCGTGCTAGTCGGCACTCGGCTGTAAATTAAGCCATTACAACACTGACGGTAAAGTAAACTAATAATTTGTGCCCGATGCTCAAGCTCATAAACACTCGCAAGAACACACTGTCAAAGAGGCTATTGTGATCTATTCCGGTTTAGCGCACAGCTAGACGGACTTCGTAGACCATGAAGTACACGAATAACGATTCCAAGGAAATTGAAAAGGCACGCGTTTTGTTTTTCATCAGTAAATATTTTCAAGACCTCGTTTCTCGACACAAAAACAAGTCCTCGATTAAACCACGTTCTAAAATCTCTTTGTTAGGAGACTGGTAATTTTTAAATGCATCTCTTTTGAGCGAAACAAAACAAGCAGCGTATTACAAACACAAACATGGACGTATAGTCTGAAGAAATTGAAAAACTCCGCAGGAGCTTCCCTTGCAATACATGTTGAGCAAATTGCACAACGTTGTTGACGAGGTATCTGATCTTCGCTCAGTAAACTAGTTTTCAGCCATGAACGAATCCTGAAGACGATGTTGTTTCTGATTTCATCAAGCACAACTCAATGAAATATTTGAAGGAAAACTGGATGTGATTTAGAATGGCGCACGCCAGGTTTCAATAAAGTCTATTCTATGAGGCACAAAAATATCAACCCGAAGTTTGGGAAAAACACATTGATCTCTCAAAACTGTACGGTGCGGCATCATATATATCAATAAGAAAACTCGAAGATGATTTACAAATTTCCTTTATTTTATAAAAGCTCCGTGTAAAAGCAAGTTTGCACAGAAATAAATGTAATTAAAATAAGAATAACTCGAAGGAAAAATGCACACGAGCACTCACGCCCTCGCGAATCCTTTGCGTCAGAATCAGCTACACAGATGATCAATTGGCTACCACAAGTTTACCTCTTTCATTTTTGGACAACCAAAAAAATTCCCGTCAAACTCCCATCACAAGCTAATACTAAGTTCTAAGAAACTATCAAGCTAAGTTCAAGCTTGATCAGTGGTGAACGAAATGCATCCTTGAAAATTATCTAAGATCAAGATCAATTTCGTTCGAAAATAAATGAGATAAGATTATGAGTTAGTCTAAACCTCCCTAACCACATCAAAGGAGTTCCAAAGTGAGAAAAGAGGAAGGTATCATTTAGAATTGAATTAAGGGAACAAAGAATCAATGCACAACGCAAATTCTCACGCATGATTTCCTGAGTGTGGAAACAGCAAATTAGGAAGGAAGTTCATAAAACGAGAAGAGAGTAGAAGAAAAAGGATTGTTATAGAAGGAGCTGGAAAACAGGGCAGCAGTAAAACGAGACAAGGTGGTCTGGAATAAATTATTATTATGAAAGATAAGATACGTTGGTGTAAGCCTGCCTAACCGTAACAAATGCGTTTCAAAGAGAGGAAGGAGGAAGGCACCATTCAGCATAGACTTGGGGAACAAGAATCAAAACGTTGAGAAAGAAGTTTATGAAACAAGATAATTGTTGAAGAAGAAAGTAGTAGGTGCTGAAAAACAGGACAGCAGAGAACCGGAAAAGCAAGGTCCGTTACAAAACAAAAACTTATCTCATTTCAACAAAAACAAGGCTTACCTAACCTTCAGCTCGAGACCTCACATTCGAAGATGAAGTCCTCAATACTCAAACTTTCCACCGAAATTTTTCCATCACATTGCAATGCTCTCCCTAAGCTTCAAAGTTCGTAGATGGCGCTCAGATCTTCAATTATTTACCGCATATAAGGCACGAGAATTCAGACCAACTCGGCACGTCTGGTCGATGTCTCACGGGTGTCCGCCTCGACCAATTGATCACATGGCACGCTGAACCTTCTGGAGGAAGGTTCGTTCATTGTGAATGAGAACACAGAGTACAAAATAAAACATTAAGAATCAAGAAAAGATCAAACTACATTTTCACAAACTACATTTTCACGGGCACCGATGTACCGTGTGCTATTTAACAAATGCACACTTTCCCCCAACCGATAAGCATTCATATCGAGATAATAATCAAATACAATTCTCTAAATTGAACTTTTGATTATCCGACGCAGATATCTGTGACAAATTAATCAAGATACCGGAGGACCATGGAAAGTTAATGACATTGAACTCGCAAATTCTCCTTCAAATCCTGTTCCTATTCTTGGATTTGTCTCTGAAGTGTTCCAATTTAGAACTGGATAACATAGAACTAAACAATCATTCTAATTTAGATGAACAGTAGTCAAGTTCGATCAAATTAAATGCAAATTATTCTCTCACTTGCGAAATGCGTCTCTTCCAAGCATCTAAATCGATGACTGCCTGATTGAAGAAACAAACTACTTCAAGTTCCTGAGCAGTATTACAGATACGAATCTGACCTACAAAAGCATATTGCACTGATCACTACTAACCTATCAAAATTCGTAAGAGTCCTCAGCAGAGTTTATATATCACCTGAAGAGGCTTCAACACGTTAACTACGTATTGGGATATATGTGTACAACTTGGTAAATTGCTCATTTGTATACCGGTATAAACGAATAGCATTTTAAATATTTCACTACTTTTTTTCAAAATTTATTTTAGCTAACTAGGTGAAATACTATCCTGCAATTATATTTTTCACACTTTTTAGACATATTTTTTCGTATTTACGATGCGTAAAAAAGGCATTGCTCGGCACAGAAAAATTTGAACCCATTTGCTCTTAACGCTGAAAAAAACGCAGGAGCGATGAGAAAATTTGAATACTCAAAGGAATGATTCATTCAAAATTTTAAAAATGCTTAACCTTTTTGATCTCTTTAAGCTCTCCATATCTAATTTCATGTATAAAACTTAACTTTGAACAAAAACTTTGCACGAACAGACTTATGATCACCCAATCATAGAGGAAGTAAATTTATACCTCCTCATTTTCTAAACGCAGGGTCTCTACTCAGTTTCCACTTTATTGGAAATAAATTTTGGGTTAGATTCGTACTGAAGTATGCGAAAAAAAAAACACATTGAGGTTGCAAGAGGAATGTTGAATCGTTATTTTTTATTTAAATATTAATAACACTCTGTCATGAAAAAAATTCTATCAGACGATTCAAATTGATAGGGCAATTCACTACCAAACGAAAGGGATTCTAGGTCTATATTAGAACTTACTGTTCTTATTTAGTCCACTTCAAATATCGTTAATTTAAGTATTGAACTCTAAGTGAATCCTTTATTTGGGCAGTCTACCGCTGAACTATGTAAAAAGTACAAGGTAAACATGATTGTATTCCTCGTCATAGCGTTTTGACAGGATGCCTTGTAAATCGCTAAACTCATTCGGACCTACAAGAAGCTATATTCAAATATGTTCATCATAATAGTCTTAGAAACAATTTCATTGTATTATTATGTATGGCAGGTAGACTATTTAAATTATTTCAAACTTGTACTATAGTCTCTTGTGTCCCATCCTCTCTTGTGACCCATCCTCTAGCGTTCGAGTGGTCTCAAGAGAACGAAGAGAAGGGACTTTTTGGTATGGACTGTAGAAAACGGGAAATCAAAGCACAAGATAATTCTAAAAAGGATACCCTGCGTTTAGAAACAGTGCATCAAGTACTGGGTACGACACAAAGATAAAAAGCAGATAGCGAAGAAGTCAAGAAAACAGAAAGAAGCAAAGTGGACACAAAAGAAGTCCCGAAGGCCTATTTAAACATAGATGAGGTAACCTAACACTATCCCCTTAGGAGCGCCAGTCTCTACAGCCTTGCTCAGGCAATCCTTACTAAGCTAAACTTTGTACCTCTTCTATGCCCCCTGAGGGGTTGAACATGTTGAACAATTAAGCAAGAAGAGCGGAAAGAAATCTATAGCACCTCGAAATCTTAGCTCCGGAGATTTAGGGAAAGCAAGAGAACTTTAGAAATTGTTCCATTAGAGTTGACGAGGTTCGGCAAGCACACGGCTCATTAAAAGCGAAGACCTTTGCTCCGTCTTAAAGAACGAGCTAGTGACGAGCTCGGTCGCTAGTCGACAGTCGGATACAGTTCCCGTTAAGAGAGACTGCATGAAACCGTTCCCCGGCCTGCGGCTTCGAAACGCTGCACTATTTCGGAACAGCGTTGATTTAGTTGAGCTCAACTCACGGACAAATACGTGGAGTTAGAGAACCATGCATTTCTACGACATTCGATTCCTTCGCTCATGGAGTAACGAACACATCGGTGTTAAAAAGAATAAGACCTCAAGCCTCCGAGCGGAGTGTCGTACCCAGTACTTAATATGCAGGAAACAAGTTAAGAGGAATTGTTGAGAACTACTAAGCGTACTTCGGTTGCACCCAAACTTTTACCTCAATGGGACGTAACCACAGTCATGCGACTACCGCATGACATGCTGCGTTGACCTCTGCGGCAAGCAGGGCACTGGAGACAACGGTTTTATCTCAGGAGTGAGAAAGACGCGAATTTAGCACCTCTAAATGTACGTTTATCGAACCAAGTACTCACAGAAAAACACTGTTCCGAGGTAAATCACGTCTGGGAAAAGACAAATCTAAAATAAATGAAATAGATTGATTTCTGGGAAATGTCACTCATAGGATAAAAAGGAAAACCAGCGTGGCTAAGAATATCATGATAAAAAACAAACGTTTTGGGTTATAAAAAATTCATCTTCAGTGTTCTGAAATACAATAAATCGAAGTATTAAAACATTGTAACTATAAATCTTCTGAGTAGACCGGATGTAAGATAATTAGATTGAAAAGACGTGATAAAACAAAAAAATACACAAAATATCAACAAACACTGGAAAGTTTCACCGCCGTATCACATTCATTTATAGACGGACGGTTTTTTAAAATGTATATCGACTCTAAAATGCGGAGATCGGACAAATTTGATGTTGAATCCAAAATTTTAAAAATTCTGTTTTTAAAAGTATGACCTTTCTTCAAACAGTGTTCTCTTATACATGAGTTGGATGTATAGCTAAAGGTTGCGAAAACCATAATCTTGGTAATCCTACTTTTCCTCCCGCTGGTCGACAAGTGTCCGAGAAACAGCGCACTTCTTGAGGTGTATTTCATTATACATAGTCATAGTATGAACATCAATGGCGTTGGAGAGTAAAGTACTGGTTTGTTGACAGATTCGAAGAAAAACACTAGATAAAAATGACACTGTACACGTATAAAACAAATTTTGAAACTGCACTATAAGAAAAAAATAAAGTGATCAGATTTCAGTACTCCATGAAATTTGCTCGACGAAGCGGCGAGAGTTTTTTCGAAGTGTGCTTTCTCTCCACTAATCATACTAACCTACACACGACGTTATTTTCCAAATAAACAGCAAAGTGGATCAAGAAACAACGCTGCAGTCTATGTGACGCATACACACCGCACAAATTATAATTGCAAATGCAAATAAGGCCTGTACACCGATCCATGCTTCAGCGCAGTGAGTGCAACTCAACATAAATATTGAAATAACTTTCAGACGAATTCAATACAGCTCAATGCCATAAGGGTATTTTCACTGTTTGAAAGTATACGGAGTCTTCATCAGCAACGGTAACCATGTATTTCAAATGGAGATTTTTGCCAATTCTTTGGTTGGAACACCAGCTGAATTAACCCTCTACCGCCGGTAGAGGGTTAGAGGGTTCTACTCATATTGCCGGTATTATAACCACCGTTATTAGACGTGGNGAAATAAAATATATTAGCAGTTTTATTGAGTGTTCCCTGTGGGGAACGTTCGGCGGTAGAGGGTTAAAGCATGCGATGGTATGGGCTAACTTAATGGGAACATACTGTATAGGTTGCAGTCACACAAAGCAGATATCATGCTATGAAGAAATCAAGAAAAGTTGATCGTCGCCCACAGCCAAGGCTTTCCAAAGAAAGCGCTTCATCATGGAAGTTGAAGCTCTTCGGAAATTGAAGAATCATCATCCCACGGAAAACATTTCGAATGAAAATTCAGTGGTAAAAGGAAAACGCTCATTTTTCTATTTTGATGTTCAACAAAATACCAACCTCATAAAATTAACGATTCAATTAAACTAGTAGATCTAGTCTTCCTGAATGACTATGAACTGAAATAGGCACCCTATGATCAGATTTTTCTATTGAAGAATCAAGTTAATAACTCAGTGGCGAATACATTAGAAGCAATTATAAATAAGAGCCTCCAATATTGAAAACCTAAGCCTGACATGTTGGTCGCCCCGTAAAATTAGTTCACTCTCTCCCACAACAAATGCCTGAGACGTCAGGGACTAAATTTTCAAACAACTCACGTCACCGTTGGACAATTCGCGTCAAAACCCAGTGGTAATAACGTTTTAGCCGATTTGGATGAGCTATGTATCATTTTTTCCAGCTAAAATCACCCTATTTCTTTTGAAAAACTTGAGGGCAGTGGCAGGGAAAAAAAACAGGTATCATAGCCAAATCCATACTTCCGCCACCGGACAAACCGCTACGATATCGCAAATTGTTTGAAACCTGGCCGCGGGTCAGTAACTGGCCACCAAATAAGATTAAGCAGCTGCAGATAAAAAGTTTGTACAGAGCATGCGTTCAAGGTTCGCAAGGGGCTGTCCAAACGCAGCTTGGAACATAACACAAAAAGTGGAAAAAATTAAACAATGATTAGCTTCGTATCTACATATTAGTTTTAACTTCTATTATGACGTACTGAAAAGACAAAAAATGTTCAAGGATTGTTATACGCATGTACAAAGCATCACCGAATTAAACCTCATTTTCCGCACGAATTCTGCTCGAGTGGCATCACAAGGAGGTAATTTCCTCGGTTGAAGCAGCTGGCCAGAGCTGTCATATTGCGATAGCATAAACATCTCGCAGAGAGGAAAGAAAAGGCGAGGCGAGTCAAAGAAATGCGCACAAGCGAGGATCCTCGAGCAACAGTTTAATTGCACATGTCGGACTACGAAAAGCAAGAAAACCAGAAGGTAAAAGTATGAAATGATTGAACAAATAAACACAAATCCGACTTCTTCAATAAAAAGTAACACTGCTCCTTAACTATCGAATACCGTTGTCTAAATTGATTCGTTCTTGTAGAGGTCATTTTTAAACATTTACACTACGCGAAAGACACAATCACACTGCGAGGTTTCTCTTCAGAGTCAGAAACACAATTTCAAAAGCAAGACGCATCAAAATTTCGACCTAAATCTACTGCCACTCACATGTTATCTTTCAAATCTAGGAAACCAACCATTTTAGGACGCAAAAATCACAAATGCGACGATACTTTGCCAGTTCAGTGGAAATATGAAACTTATAATAATTTAATCGTAAACATACACTTCAAATTATTTCTAAACAATTCAAAAGTAATAAGTAAGCAGATTCAAACTTTTTAATCTTAAAATTTGAACGTTCATTAAACTAGTCGAGCGTATGATGAAAAGTTATCACAGATATATCTATCAATGAAATTCAGTATTAGACAAAGAAAATTGTCTACAACTCACGGGATGGTTCCAATCAGTCGGTGAACACACCTCAAATCGATGAACACATCAAGTACCAGTTAGGGAATACGCATCTCACTACCAGTCAGTAATCACGGTACCAGCCAACATGCGTCACGGTACCAGCCACTCAGTGGCTCAGTGAAAATTCAGTGGTAAAAGGAAAACGCTCATTTTTCTATTTTGATGTCACGGTACCACTCAACACGCGTCACTGTACCACTATACATACCCTGGAAGGCAGCAGCAGCAGCAGCAGCAGCGCCGCAGCTCACAGGCCGCATCTGAAGTGGGGCGCGATATTCCCAGCCGCAAAGCGTTCTTTGGTCGCCTTTGTTCGGGTTCCGGCACCAAGACACTCTCGGGTCAAGGTACCAAGAAATTATTGATCGCAGAATACGCAACTGTGACAAATGAAAATTATTATCCATATATTGCGCGCCACCGACGCTTCAGAAAGGAAGAGTACCGAGTCAGTGGTCTAGCTTCCCCTTGGGTTTCTAGCCATCTCTGCACACTGGGTCACAGCACAATTGAAATTTTAAAAAAAACGTAAAATTGAAAGAAACTTCGAGTTATGAACATGTTGCGCACGCACGTGCAGCGCGGCTTAAGCCAGAAGTATCCACTAGGTATGAACATGTATTAAAGTCTTACAAATCTCATGGCGCACTTTTTGCGCATTGCACGTTTAAACGTTTCATACTTGTGAGTTTTTATTTAGGCTTGTTCTATCAAACCACACTAAATGTATGAGAACAAATTTCCCTTCGATTTGATAAAACAGCAAAATCATATTCGAAAAACAAGCTACCCAAAAAATTAGGTGAAGCTATCAGCGTGGTGATTGCTTCTGGTGGATTTTTTGCTTTCTGAGACGTTTAGACAATGCATTAAATTTGTCGCTTATTTCTGAATTTAAGGCTAATAAGTACCTGTTATTCACGCTATGTTAGCCAATGCGAGTGAACACCTAGTAAAGCTATGCTAACTAGCCAAATTCATTGTGGTAGACTCTATTCTTTATTAACTTAGAAATGTTTTTTTCATCTAGCTTAACGGTTTTTCTTAATCATAAAGAGAACACATTTATTTCATGGGAGTACGAGGAAATATTTTACAAGAAATACAAAAGTAAAGTAAGACTGAAGTGATTGGATTAAGAAAGGTTTGTGTAAAGGGAAGGTTGGATACGGAGAATTGGGTAGCACAAGCATAGGCGTAGAAATGGCTCTAGAATACAAGTCGAATACAAAAATAATGGATGAATGGGTGTGAGCCCATAACCTCTACAGCAATTCTGATCCAGGCTGAGATATATGCTTAGAAATGGCTTTCTCCTTCGAGAAGTTTAGTCATGGCAGATGGAAACATCCTGTGAAGGATACGGCAAAGCAGCAGAAGCGGTTCAGCCTTGCGCAAGTCATCGGTCGAAGAACTCTCCCGCAGTAAGCCAGAAATGAGACTATAAGTAAAATAAGAGTGAAATGTTTTGAAGATCCGGGAGTGTAACGAGATCCTCCTTTCCTTCCACGCGGGGACTGCAGTGAAATTCTCCCTCCCACGTTTTGTGGGACGTGCTATGCACAGGTTTGTAAATCGTTACACTTCATTGAGCAGTGGTCACAACATGGACAAGATGAATTTAAAATTCATTACTCTAGACCGTAATTTCTATAACCACAAACAATAATTAGTATAATTATGCAATCAGAAAGTTACTTTCATTTGGGTCACAATCGTGAATGAATTGAGCAGTGAAATATTTCGAGTACGAAAACGAAGCTGGCATGTGCCATTACGCTACATTCTACAGTAATGCACGTTCGTAGCACCAACAGACACAGCAACACAAGTCCATGCATCGGTGAAAACTGAAAAAGAAGTAGAATGTATATCAAATTTGTAGCTCCGCATCAAATGCCTAGTTACTGAACAAGACTACTCAATTCAGCCCAGGGCAATACGTTTATTCCGATGCCCTACACCATAATGATAGATCGCTGTCAAAAGCGGCAGAGAAACTCGGATTTGGCTGAAAATTTCGATTGTGGTTATTCGTAGCCCTGATCAATATCGCATGCAAATCTATACAGAACATTGAAGCGTTCAATCAGAATATTTGTTTCAAGATCAAAGACGAACGTTGTACGCTGAAATGGGAGGGGAATGGTCTTGATATAGCTTTTTCCATAGCAGGTGGTATAAACCGATGTTGTACTTGCAACACCCTCATACATATGATAAAATTGGAAAATTTTTGTCATTTACACACGAGCTTTTCAAACAAATCTTTTGATTCAAGATAAAAAAATTTCGCCTGACATACAGGTGAGCTCTTCGTTCCAGTATCCAATTCTGGCTATTCAACACACAACAATGATATCCTTTGAACCTCGTTCGGTATTGTACTCTTCAATGGAGCTTCCTCACTTCAAATTGAGAGGATTAGATTGGCTTATAAGTTAGTCTAAGCCTCCCTAACCATTGCAAATGTGTTTCCAAGAAAAAAGAGTGAAGGCACCATTCAGTATGGAATTGAGGGAACGGGGAATTCATGCACAACGCGTGTCTCTCACTAAACTGGTAGAAACATCGATATTTAAAAAAATTAGTGAACAAGAAAAAAGTTCTGAAAAAGCAGATGAAAACTAAAAAAAAGGAGATCCGTCACAAAACAAAAACCTATTCTGTTTCAACACATGGAAGGCCTACCTAACCTTCACTTCGGGACCTCACATCTTCCCTTGAAAAGCGCAAAATCTAAGGATAAAACAGTTGTATATCCATGAGGGGTTTAAATAAAGAATAACTCACTAGCGTTAACGTTATTGGGCAGCCTATAATCCCCAACTTTACGAAACCACATAATCTGTAATTGTTGACCAATGGCGGCGTCCTGCTCCACTCTTTCGCAAGGAGCCATGCATGTTAAATGCAGGCTGATCCCACAGAGGGTGCGCTAAAACGACGATGTCTCGAGAAAACAGTATGTGTGAAGAATTTGGAAATAACCACCTTTAGCGCCTGAGCTAAGAGCTAAGTGTAAGCAAAAAACCTATTAGATTGAAACCTTAGATAATGTTTTTCGACGTCTATTATCTTAATTATACATAAAGTTTTGATTCAATTTTTCTACAAATGTGTGGTATTGAGCAAAAAAATTTTGCCAGCAAAGAAAACGTGAACATTTCATACCCTCTTTCTCTCCACTTTTGCGTACGACGAGATGCACAATGGCATCTGCGTAAGAGATGATTAAAATCTTCACATCACCAGCAACTTTCGAATAAATCTCACTGAAGTATGCAGGTAAACTCAAATGAATGAATGAACACTTCAACTAAGGGACCTAATTTACAAGCTCAGCCAAGCACACACTGATGAACCCGATTCGCACAACTGTTGCTTATAAAATCAATGCATACATGATTATTCTTTATTCTACCGGCATATAAGAATAGCTATTAAACGACTCGCCAAAGTCCGCTTTGTCGCCACAACTTGAGTTCATCATTATGACTAAACCGAATCACCGGTCATCATGGTCACAACGTCTGCCATTGGCCGTAAGGAGAAAAATTGATGGCCAATTGACTGAAATGAGCACAAAGCTGAAGACATTGAAATTTAAGAGAAATTTCAAAAAAATTTCTTGTATTTTTCCTATTAAATTAATTTGTAAAATCTTTCTGGGCAGATTCCTTAGGCAAAAGGTTAGTACGTATACATAACTAGATCATCACATTTCTTCAAGAATCCATTACTCTAAAAGCTGTGTCATCAGTTTCATAATTGAACTGTTAATTTTCAGACATTATTTCAACATAAAATATATATGAATATATGATTGAGTTTATTAACCTTGTGCGAATTCTACTACCACAGCTGGAATCCACTGCATCGCACCGACTGAGAACAGATGTTGGAATTATTTCACCTAGTCACACGAAAACTGGAAACTACTTTACAAGCGTCTATTTACACAATTTATTATTACCTTATTAGCCTTCAAATTGCCTCGGAAAACGTCAGGTGCATTTGGATACTTAACTTCACTAATACCTGGACAAAACAAGGCATCAAACAATCCCTCGTTTGAGAAATCATGCACAAGAATAATTCATAAGTTAATTAGGAAATTATTGTTCATTCCTCCCAATCAACTGAAAAAACACCGCGATCCTACAATCTTGAACGGTGCATTCCTTGAGCTCTGGAATTTTTGGGCAGCCTTGTTTCTCACCTGTTTTGACTGACGCCGCCTCCACCGACGGTAGACCGACCCTTGAAAAAGCCCAGAGGCATTCTGTTTTATTCCTTCTAGGCTCAGAAGATAGTCTTCATCACTTCACATAAAGGCATTGGGCACCATTGAACACTATATATTTCAATACAAAGTTCAACTAAGGATTTTCAACTGAGAAAACAAGGTTTGTATTCAAGTTTCACCTGAGCAAGCCCGGCCAAACAACACCAACTCATTGTAGTCACTGACTGCCGGTCCAGGATTCTCCGTTGTCGTACTCGAGCAGGTATGAGACGCTCGCTACCTGGCGAGTGGCGACGAGTTTCTCTATGCAGATGCTGCACACACAGTCGTGTAGGTGGAAAAATTGAATGCATCATTTAGGAAACTTCCTTAGAAAATAATTTTTCATCTTTTAAACATTTAAAAACAATATATAACGACTGAAAATCCTTAATGAATAGTTCTCTCCGCCCATTATTATTTTAGGCACAATTTGATTAGACTCAGCCACTGTAGCGTTTATGAAAGCACTACACATAACAAGAATCGTTCAGAATCAGAAAGAAAACTTTTAGTTATTTTCTCTCGGCAGAAAATTCAGCTTTTCATTTACACACACGATCGAGGCCATAGTGTTCGTCCACAATTTCGTACGTCTGCCAGATGTGCAACACTAGCACCATGCGGTTGCCGCTGTCAGTAGAGAAGTTCAAGCCGCTCAAACGTTTGCTATCCTCGGTACAGCTTACGCATGAGGAATCGAAGTATAAAATCCTCTCTCGAGTGATCATGTTATCTACAACAAGGCCCAGTCAAATCTTACGAGTAATTTCTTCCACAACACTATCCTGGGGGAGTTTCACCCGGCTTTAAAAATATTCCCCAAGAAATGTTTCCTTGTTTGAACATCCTGTTTCAAACTTACATTTTTTCAACATTGGTCTATTGAAGCAAGTGCTGACAAGTTAAGAATTCTACAATGAGTGTGCTATTCTAAAAAAATTACACATTATAGTTGCGAATGGGACGAGCAAAAAATAAATTCTTCATGTCCTGTATTATTGGTTTATCAGAATATTATAAATAAACCAATTTTCAATATTCACAAAGTAATCACCGTAAAATTTGTTATAACATTTTCATGCACAAATTTTGAAAATAGAATATCTGGATCGCTAGAAAGAACGTGATTGAATTTATACCTAAAAGATGCAGGCCAACACTTTCCGAGAACTAGCAATGTTTTCGCATCAAACACCTTGAATCAAATTCGAACGTAGAATATGAATGAATTATAATTTACATGTCAACACTGATCCAGTTTTGCGCGAAATAATCGATAAGCAGATGACCTTAATTTAAATGATTTCAGATACTTCACATTTTCTGATGAAGTGTAACCTTTAATGAGACATGTTATTCTCAAACTTGAAGTTTCTATGCTACACTGATTGCCAATGCAGTAAGAATAGCATTATACATGAAACAAATAACATCACACACTATCATCGTACACATTAAATCAGGAAACAAACGTGCTGTCCGAAACAAAATTAAGTGACGCAATCCTACGATCGAGTAGAGCCAACGCCTCTTAAATCACATCAGGCATTGGTGCCGTACTATGGTACATGATTAAAGCGTATCCCTCAAATTGGTAGCAGAGTAAAATCATCGCTAAATAACTTATGCATGTTGAGGTAAAAAATCCCACTAAACTTTGTCTGTGTAGGGAGATGTCCCTGGCTGGTTTATCCCTGTTCCATTGTGGAGTTTTAAACTCTGATGCATGGATACTTTACTGTTCTTTAAATTACACTTTGTTCAGAGACAAAGTGTACCGATATTTTTAATTGGTTTGTGATATTTAACAAACCATTACATTTCTAGCTGTTTGTTAATTCAAGAGAGAGTTTAAAGCTTGCCATAAAAGAATGAAAATTAAAGACATAAAGCGTTCCGCATAAGAAGAAGTTAAAAGTATTTTTTTTTTTTTTTGCTCTTAAAAAATGACATAATGAAGGTCAATTTTCTTCTCTAAATTTCAGGCGAGAGAAAGAGGAAGTTGGCAGAGTTTGTGATAGTACATCAGGTTAATTAACGTTCAGTTTATTAACGTCAAACTGTGATAATCATGGCAAAGTTTTGTCATGACATCAGTGATTTGAATTTTACAATGTAAAACTGGCAAAGCTCCGAATAACAATACAACAAATCGCACCAATGCATACCATACAAGAGGGATGCGTGACACAAATGAATGTCTAATCATTGAACAAAGTCAACGTGAGCCAATTATAATTTATTTAAAATTTGAATTAAAGCTCGAAATACAAGTAACTGTAATTTCAACTAACTACTATATATGAAACAAAAAGTTATTCTTCAAATTATTTAATTTCTAACTTGTGTTTCCATGAACCTGTTTATTTTTGTCAACCTTCAAAACCATTTTTTGTCGGTTTCATAAAAAACTAGGCTTGATGGTAAACTGCATTGCACCTGCGGCATCTACTTTCATGCTGAAATTATGTAAGAACTTGTCATTTATTAAATTAATGAGCAAGTAATAAAATGGATTTCTTGTAATAACCAGCATTTTATTCAATTGTTCTTGCGTGTTGCTTGGCGCTCTAACTCATTTACTGGATACCTCTGGCGCCTTTGTGAGGAACTTACATTTTTACTCATCAGCCAGACTCTTTGGTATCAACTTGTTATTATTGAACATGATAAATTCTTTAATAGTATTTTTTATATTATATTTATTAATAACAATTTGCATGGCTTATAAGATTAAAATACTGTTCTACACGACTTGAAATAACGAAGCGTGAAAAATTCAAAACTCGGCTAACATTACGTTCTCAGTTTACGATCTCTAGTCACTCACACTCATGGCAAACAAATCATTAACTCTGAAAATAGAATGAAATTTTCTCTTCATTATCATGTAATTTTAGATTTTGACGATTACAATAATTTGACGTTGAACGAGAAGTAAACGTTAAAATACCAGTTGAAAATAACATGTGTCTAATAAATAAGATTAAAATACCGGTTTACAACTAAGAAAAAACAATTTATCGTGTGCACTGTGCTTGTTGCTTACTTTGTTTTTGTTATATTTTTTTCAAATTTTCCCTAAAACTAATTAGCTTAAAGGCCTGAGATTATAACACATGCATTTAATATTGCTTTGGCTTAAAATTTCGATTCGGCGTAGATAATTTGTTATCATGTTTACCCAAGTGCAGATGGTACATTTCGCTATTAATGTTATCAATTTCATTTTTATTCACCGATAAGCTCATATTACGGAATTTTGCAACAAGTAATTTTTACAATTGATTGTGAGTACGAAGTCAAATTCAATTTGACGAGCAGTCTACTATTGTTTCACTCTCATACGATCATTTGTGTAATCTCGTTGTGTTTAAACATGTTGTCATTATGTACTCGTTCATAATGCACTAGTTGTCATAACACACAGTTCATAATGCACATAATGCACTGACGCTCCATCTTCATGCATGGTTTGCAAGTTGTCCATCCAGTGGCAGGGCCATTATAATAATTATTAAAACGTTCACTGCCGGCGCCGACTGCTGGCGCTCTCACTCTACGCCAACTGGAGCAGTAGGAGTCCTCACAGCTTTGTCATTTGAGGAATAAGAATACATTTACTCATTTATTCACTCTCATTTATATATTTCACTGCGGGATTAGAATACAGAATCTCATCATAAAATCAATCACAACGGCAGTTAGTGTAAATTCAAGAAAGGTACGTTATTGATGTGTGTTAGAAGTTTAGCCTTATATTCAGTAAATTCCAAGTTCTGCGCCCAGCGAACGTTGGATAACGGCTGTTGAAAAACTGCTGTAGATGTTTTCTCACTTACCAGCTAGGGAACCAAGTATTATTTTTAAAACCCACGTCATGTTTCAAATGCTACATATCAACTTTATTGTAAATCTACTGTTATTCTTTTCTTCATCTTACCTTACTTTGACTGTATCAATCCGTTTTTCAAATATGATTTATTTCAGATTTCAGCACAATATAACTCTACAAAAATTCACCGAAGCTAACCCAGCATAAAAATTGACCTTGTGTTTAACCAAAACTTTAATTTATCTTACAATCACCTTGAGATTCATCGATTAATATTTTCTCGCTAGAAGTAACAACAGTGACGGAACTACCTAAGCACTCTGTTACACCTCGACCCAGTCTGGCCTACTGCGTGAAAACTGTCAAATGATAATAGAACGCAGCAGTTGAACACTATCAAGTCATGTTTATAGATACCTTTTGCTTTTATTGACAAATATTTTTAAGCACCTGCTAGCCACTTCCATTATATTATGGAATGGATATCGGGAACTTTTATTATACTCCTCTTTTAGTAGTTGGATTGAATCGATTCTCTGATTGAGATAGATTTATTTTAAAAGCTTGTCCTTTACCTGAAAACGAACAACAGCTTAAACAAGCAATAAAATTTGAAGTCAACTTCCAAATAAATTTGATCATAACGCGAACCGGAAATCAAGATAACATTTTCAAAACGTAACAACATAACGTTTATATAAATCGGAAAGCTAGTACACACAACTCGGGTTACATCTAAACATGCACGGTATTTAAAACTCAATCCTAATTAAGCGACCAACTTTAGCCAAGTATATTAGGCGGTAAGTTTTGAAAAACATGCAGTTTCTACTCAGAGACTAACAATAAAATTTTTAGGAGCTAAAGAATACAGAGAAATGAATTCTTTCCATCACATACGTGTTCGTGTTCTAAAAATGTAATGCTAGCGAGCACAACAAAGCCACAATTTTGCGATGATCTGATGTAGATTTATTTTCTCACACAGAGCATCAAACGAGTAAATGAGGCCTTACGTGCAATAAATGATGGCATTCATTTTACACGTTTCTTTTCTGTGCAAATATTTATATTTACTTTCGCTGTACTTTTCAAAAGAATGAGTTTTTGAAGAGTTAAATAGGAATCTAACATCGGGAAATCATGAACGGCAAATTTTGTAAACCTTCACATTCCACGGACAAAAAGCTGTCGAATATGAACTCTGCGCCTGTTCTCCTTCGAAATCTCTATAAGTTAAGTAACCGAGAATGTATTCATCTATCACAATTGTGCAAGCTTTTACGTTAAAAAATCATTCTTTAGGCTTAGAATGAGAGAGGGATGGAGCAGCAGATTATGAATTTAACGATGTATGTTACTCGTACTGTTAGTACAGCTTGCATTATTTGTGATGTTTGTATTATTTCAGATTTCACTAGAGAAGAATAGGTGAAGCTTAAGCTGCACCTCGCTTGTGCTTGGCCTTGCCGCACAGCAACCGTTGAACTCGACTGGAATGAGTGCAAGATAAGAAAGATTATTGTGGCCAAGAAGCGCGAGTCCTGGAACGCCGTTACACCGGGAACAGCTGCACCTTGGGAGTGCGAGGTGCGAGCTGGCGGCACTCAGTGTCTCGTAACAGAGGCAACAAAAGTTCCCAGTTCTATTGTAGCCAACAGCTATCATTAGTGCAGTCGAGAGCACGACGATCGAGTTGATGGAGCGCGCAATCTCGCAACTCACGTAAATGACAGTCAGCCTCGGATCTTGAAACAAAACTCTTGCTTGGAACACAGCCCGCAGCTCTCGCCCTCCAGATACTATAAGTTTAAAAACTACAGATCATGATGCGAGGGCTTAGAATAATAAAGAGAAAAACACCTTTGGTGAGGATTTATACAATACACATGGGAATTCGTTAAAACATGCCATTAAATTAATCAAAGCGTAATCCAATCCACAAATAAAATAAAACAAAAGCTAATGCAGATCACTGGTGGAACACTTCGTGTGTATATGTATTTCTTTGACGCTTAGTTAGCACATTTACGAAGCACAAGTAAAGCTTTTCATTGCATGACTGCTGCTCTAGTAAATGACAGACAAATATGACTGCTCTGATCATGTCCGAAACTGAAATTCTAGTTGCTTTTCTCCAGTGATCAACGAAAATCTGAACAAAATATGACAGACCAAAAAGTTCTCACTGAAGCCGAGTAAAAACTGTGGAAGACAGAGGGAATTCCCTATAAGGCGAGCTAGACGGTGTGCGAGTGACGCGACGTCGCCCCGCGTAACGGGTCACCTCACCGCTACGAGCTCGGCACCGCAGCCCTCTGTTGTCCTCGCACGCCTTGTGATTCACAAAGCCCTCGTGCCACACAAAGAAAGTCATTTTTCCGCTTGTGCCGCACCTGCAGGAAGCTCATCCTGCTGATATCACCCCTTACACCACAGGTTGGTGGTCCGAGTCTAGTAAATGCAACTAAATTATTAGAATTCATGGAAAATCATCTAGACGGAACATCCCAGCAATCGTTTTTCAACGCTAGGTAGTTCCTTCGCTTGCGAAAGCTGTGTTTAGATGTATAAGTTGCGTTTAGAAGTCTTGTACATAAGGTCAGAATGATGGACTGTATGTTCAGGATTCATTTACAGTATTTTTGCTGATAGTGACTCCATATTTGTTCACGATTATTCTAATTTGAATAAAGTTAAAATGATTCATTGCTGTAAGACACGAAAACCAATTATGTTGAGGTTCAGTGCATCCTCTGCCCTGAAATACAGTTTACATTACAAGAGTATAAACTATGCCTCCTACACATGGCGGTAATGGTTCACGCCAATTAGCTTTCTGTGCCGAATAAATATTCAAACCGACGTTGTGCAATAATAAAAGGATGAAGGAAGAAGACTCCATTCTCTATGAAGATGAAAGTAGTCTTATATTTTAAATCAAAATAAGGAAATGCTGACAGCTATCTTTTGTTCAAAAATTCTGAATAATCGATTATCACTGCAAAATTCATAAGTGAATCAATGCTGCAAATTACTTAAGTGTCCCTTTACAGTTCGCAGCACATAAATGCGTCTGACAGCAGTGATTTGACGTTGTTCAGGTAAAGTTAAGTGCGTTACAATTGAGTTATCACTTAAGCTAGTGAAATTTACTAACAAACAACAATACAACTAAAAGCTTTGTTTAGTAAATTTATGAACCGAGCAGAAAGCCAATCATCAATGAACATATCTACGTACCCTCGGAATCTCAATGTTTCAATGTCTACAGTGTACAACACAAATTAGAACTAATGCCAGAACTCATCTAAGGTTTCCACTTTGCAAAGTGCTCAGACAACTTGAAGTTTCTTCGCTATGATCCACAATACTGTGTCTCTTCACTTGTAAGGACGAATAGAGAACCGCGACGAAGTCAGAATACGAGAATACAATATCTAATTCGAAATTCTAAAGTACGCAATGCTATGCACATGAGTCCTACACACAAAAAAGGCGCTAAGTAAAAAATAAACCCCAGACTGAATGCATCACGAAATATAAACTAATCAAAGAATAAAAAATATTCACACCTTAAGCTCATTGATGCTGGAAAATACCGCTGCATTAGCAAAATGGGATAGGAAGAATCGATGTTCGTGTTTTGATGGGATGCTAAGTGCCAACTTCAAGGCTCGTAACTTCTTTATTATCAACACAAGATTGATTGCACTAAATTATGGAGGAAATACGGTAGTTTGAGGTCATCGATACCGTGCGTTAGTGTGCTTTATACTACTGGAAGTAATTGCGGTTTTGACAGAAGGCTGCTCTTTTTCTCGTTTCTCATTCTGAACAGTGGCTTGATGAGACTGAGAGCGTCTCATACATCACTGAATTCGTGACGGTCTGCAGCGGTATAGCAGCTGACGCGCCCCAGCAGCCTCTGAGTAACGATCGAACTGCAGCTGTGCAACAATCGAATTGCAGCTGCGCAACAAACGAATTGCAGCTGTGAAACAAACGAATTGGAGCTGTGACACAAACGAATTGCAGCTGTGAAACAAACGAATCATCGAAATTATTTGAATAAGCTAAATTTGCTTTCAGGAAAAGTCGACCTCGCACAAAGATAATACCGATAACGGCATTTTAACATAAGTATCTCTTGCGTTGTAAAAAGTACTCAGCAATCACGGTTTTTTTGAGAAGCGTGTGACTATTGGCTTTGGAGAGTTTTGAATCGCTATTTTCCCCAAAATGGGAGAACTCAGAGAATGTATTTATTCCTTACTAAGCATTTTCTTTCCTTCCCTATTATTTGTGAATGAGTATATCGCTATAAGATGCATTCGGAAAATATTTCGTGATATAGTTGAAAAATTACCGAGTTAAATCTATCAGACTTGATTCAACTGATTCCAATGGGATTCAAACGTCGGACTCGACTCAACCGATTTAAATGGGATTCCAGCTTCTCTAGCGGAAATCGTTAAGGATAATTTCTACAGCTGGGCTAAACACAAGATATTGTTCGCTGACACCACCGTTTAAAAACTTTCAAATCAATCGAAAAAAAGTTATTTAAAAAAAAATCTTTTTCATTTTACGTTCTGCGACGAAGTTTTAGTCACATTTTCGTTTCCTGTCCATCTGAACGTTTTCGAATGGATTTTTTGCATGTGGGTGTGCGCGCATACAACACGTCAGAAAATCAAACCCAAATCTTTCTCATATTGCTGAACTCCTCAATGAATATCCACCAAGACTACTCCCACGATAAAAACATCATGAGAATAACCGTACACTATTCAACGACGTCTATGACGCCGTTACCTGAAGTGACAGTACTGTACCAAACATATAGTTTTAAATGCATTGGAAGAATCTTAACTCACAGCGAATACAGTGTAAGATTCACATCATGCGCAAGACAATGCTAATTGATAGTTACACAGTTTTTTTTTTAACATGAACTGCCGGGTGAACATTTTAGTTACTCTCCGTAGTTAAAACAGTGAAGATGAATAATCCCCAATCAGGTTTAATGTGGTGTGGGTAATCTATGCCATTGATGAATGGAGCCAATTACGGAAAAAATAGTACGTTATTTGAACAAATTTAAAATTGTTGTTTTACTACTCACACTGATGCTAATATGGGATATCGTGCAAGTGCTGATAAAGAGCGTTTAGATATGGAGCATTTAATTGGTCTTCTGCTGATATTTGGTGAAGAGTGGTAATTCTTGAGTCAGAGTCCATCACAAACGACAGTCACATTATGACCTTTTGAACTTCTGCACCTGCTTATAGCATAATTTGATAAGGGTAACCGTGCATCGTACGCGGAAATCACCAACTGTTCGGAGCTTTGTCCAAGAGACAAGGTCTGAGATGCCGAAATACGTGTTGAACCTCACTTATCTTTGCTTAGAATACTAATGAGGAGCTTCAACATAGAAAATGCATGCGTTTTAGTATGCATTGAAGCTTAATTAAGAATGCCGATGAGTAGCATTTAAAAAAGTATTGATACACAGTAGAGAAAATTTTCCCAAATGAAACAATATTCACTAGAATGTTAAAATTGTCACAACAATACCAATCGTTTAACAAGTGTCAGTACTTGTACAAAGTTACCTCTGCAACGGCCATTGGCTAAAATATAACTCTAAAATAATTTAAATTTCCAAACACGGAACAAAACAAATGTTCGATTTGTAAATCATAGGTCAGAAGTTCATTGAACACTTGTTCAGAACAACGTCGAACGGGAGCGAGGCAATATTTTCTAGCTGTTTACTCAGCAATGGTAGAAAAAAACTCGAGTCCAAGTGAGTGGCTGAAAACCGTGTACTATAAATAAATTTCAGTGCATATTTTAAAGTCGCTTCAGCACAGCCTTTATGGGTTATTCAAGTATAAAAATCTAAAGAATATTATGGTGGCATATTTTCACATTAGTAAACTGAAAATTTTAATACAGTTGTCCACATACCAAAGTATGGATGGCACGTCTGCCGCTCCACGGAACAGAAGAAATAAACATAAAAATTAGTAATACGTGTATAACAAGAGACGGAAATCGGGAATGGATTCCTGAATTGACTAGAACACGTACTCGGTTATATAAATAGAATATGATACGAGGGACCATCTGCAACTCCTTAGAGACATATTCTTCGAACTTATTGGCCTAAATAATGAGCTCAAGTGTGAGTCTTTCTCACCTGAATATAACCGGCAATCATTCCCTGGTATCATTTCAGAATCATCGAAAGACAAGTTTTTTCATAGTGCGTCGAAAAAAGTCATCCCCGAGTCTTACACAAATGAGAAATAGTTCTAGTACTCTTTCAGAAATGTATCTCTTGCTTTCTTGTAGGGTTTCATTTAGAGTGCATGTGAAAGCATGTTTCCCCGCAGCACTCAGGATATTTGTTTCAAAACAATAAGTTTACTCACGAACTACTTGTTTATATATACTGTATTTGGTGTTTTTCTATCTAATTTCAAGCAATAACTAAATTAAATAATGAAAATATCAGAGAAAATAAAATCGAAAACAATCAGGGACATACCTATACACAGTTTTGTAAATAAGAAATAAAATCAGTAGATTTGGTGAGAGTGTGAAAGCCTAGTTTTATTGAACGTGTGAATACTGTTCAAAAAATTTAATTTCTTGCCAGTTTTACTACGTAAGTTTATCACATGCCACATAACATGACGACTGATCGATAAAAAACTGCACACTCATGCAAAAATGATTGGATTACGTTGAGCGCAGGAGCACAAAATGCCATGGCGCTCTGCTGTGCAAACTCCATTTATTATCCAGTCGTCCATTGTGGGTCACCATCGGAGCAAACAAATCATTTGCGCTTTTCTGCAATGATGGAAACCCAGAACTTGCACCACAGGCATTCCATGAACTCCCTTTCATAACACTGGAATCCTCTAAAAGGTTAGCTTATTCGAGGGAAATGTCGATGCTCTTAATAATTATAATTGACCTCACGTCAAGGCTAAAAGAAATGGCATTTTACGCAAGCTAACTCAATCTCAATCTACAAGAAGTTATTGGAAGAGAAATCATAACATTCTTGTCTAGTGTGATAAACATTTCCCAATTACATGTCACAACTTCACTCTCTCATCATTTGATGAAAACCCGATGCAGCCGTTTGAAATAAGCGACTGTAAGGTGCAATCGAGAAACAATAGTTAAATCGTTAATAGTTAAATTTCTAACGAAATTGCTGGAACAAAAAATAAATGAAAATTAATGCTTGAATTTAAAATTTTGTTTCGAGTAACATTTAGATGTCATTACGGAGAAAGATTAGATGCTGTGAAAGTTGCAGAAAATTTGCTAACAGTTGCTTCACGTTCATAAAAATACAGAGCGACTACCAAGCGTTTGCAATGGTAGTTCCATTCTACCGCGGCGAATTTGGCTACAGCGTAAATCGTGCATTTCCTGCGGCAAGAAAATATAAACTGGAACACTTTCTCAGCAGAACAGCATCCTCGCACTCAGAAAGGCGCAGCCAGAAAGGCCTTCTGCAGCATTATGAAATAAGTAGATCATTATTTCCATAATTTTTTGTCGCTCTCTCTAGGCACTTGTTAAATTCTGCTCACTAGCTGACCGCATAGAGCATCCTCGCTCGCACTGCCGGGCCGTATAATTGACGGCTGTTCTACTACGGCGAGTTCATTATCTCATTTATGAGGCGCCATGTAGCTGTGCATCTCGAGCCACCGAAGAAAACTTTAGAACAAAAAAGTGCCTACTAACATTAAACTCGTCGCCAGGTCCACGGTAGACGACGTAGCATTGTGAACTTTTTTTGCTGAAACTTAATTTAATTGTTGTCACATTAATGCTACGTTTAGCGGAGAGTATTTTGAATTTCCACGCTTAGGAATAATCTTGAATCAAAAGATCGCCTTCCATGCTGGAAGTCCTATTTCGGATTCTCTACAGGTAACATTTACAGTTTCGCTCCACTTTCTAAACTCTCGCAACATTACCGATGTAAGTATCTAAACTACAAATGTTCCTTTACTACTATACAAGCTGAGATAATTATTTAAATTATGCATATCAATTCAATAGCAATTATGAAAATGTTGGAGCAATATCAGGAAAAAGTTTTCCCTTCCTTAAAAATTCACGTATCATAAAAGACCAAGGCACTAAAAAATAATTTGAAGATATCAAATTCGTAAGAAACGTGTCTAGATACCAAAAGAGAAACTCCACATTTACGCGACATTGGAAGGTTCAAATGAAAAATTAGTTTGGAGTGATTTTTTAACGCTATAAACACAGAACTGATAAAAGAGGTTTGCATATTATCGTAGAATTAGTGCGCTTTGTTATGCAATTATAGGATTATACGGCATCTGTTTTTCACTGCTTAGACACTGAGGCGGCATTAATCGATTATTTGTTAAACCGTAATTCTGTCTTCAGGTCAAAAGAGAGATCACTGCAGCTTTATGTCACACTGAAACATTCACGCTGCCACTTACCTTGCAATTAAAATTACGGAAAACTACTCGAAACACGAGAGACAAGTACACACCCGAAGCGTCATTGTCTTTTTGTCGAAGCAGGCGAGCGCAGATTCTATTTTGATCTCCAAAGACATGAAACCATGATCGATTACAGGAAAGAGGTTGTGCAAAACACTGCTGTCATATGTTGAATTATAATAGATTATAACACAAGGGGAAGATGAGCTCAATTTAACGCAAGCCATGAACGAGAACGATTTAATCTTCCCAAATTTTGTTCTTTGAAAAATCGATGAGAAATTTCGTCGCAAATTTATTCAAGATTTATCGTCATACTGAAGTATTTTTATGTTTCAGACTTTCATCAATGCTGTCAAAAACTTATTCAAGAAAGACCAATCTCATTAAAAGAAAATTTATTCTTAACATCGGCTACCAGTCAACAAAAACTGTACAAACAATAACCTACATGTGCGAATAAAACAGAATATTCTATTGAGTTTCTTCAAACTCAAGCGGTAAGTTTGGGCAGGCCGGTATCCTAACCGTAGTGTTATGATACCCTTTTGTTAAATAAAGAAAGAGAAGAAGTACAAAAGCAATAATTTACTGACCATGATTGGCCACGAAAGAAGTCTTAACAGTTGACAATATCATTCAATTCTACACACTAATTCAAGCAAATGATAAAGCAGTGAACAAAATTTCGGATTACCATGCGAACTCTTATGATTTCAATCAAGAGCCACTTGATTACAATTGTGTTAAGTGACAAATTGGAGTAGGAAAGAAAGAAAACAAGAAACCACGCACGACTGACCTGCTGGAAGATTTTCTGAAGAGTCTGACGACACCGAGGAAGCCCCACCGACTGGTCATTTTAGTCTCTTCTTCTGCTTCGTTTTGCCGCAACAAGGAACAATGACTTGAAGGCTACCGCCACACTTCCATATTCTGCGCCAATCACTCCAATGCAAATCAAATAGAACCAAAACGGTATCTACAATACAAGGGAAAACTGCTCACTTATTTCACCTCCCTGACTCACTGATCTCTTAACATTTCACATCACTGAAATAATTCCTTATCTTTTCCAGATGTCACACATGCTGCTCAACACTTTTTTTGCAGGATACGAGAAATTAAAGCATGAATGAAGATAGATAAAATTGTCAACGCCTGTGAAACAGAAGCTTTGACGCTATAGTCGAAGTTTATCTCACGACGTTAGCATAACTTCGGAGTTTGTTCATAATCAGCAAGACAATTTCTACTCGCTGTAGCACTAAATTTCTATGGAGACACTTGGCGTGTGCACAGAGTGAAATGATAATATACGGCTATGAAACGCTGTTAAATTAAATTACTTTACTAACATAAGCACAAATTATTTTCTGCACAAGTATTAGGAAAGTTAACATGGAACACACAATTAGGCTTCACTTGATAACGTATACATTCACTTCATACGGAATAAGACAGCAGTTTTTTCATACTTATTCACGGACAACACAAATTTAACACAAAAATGTCAGCCATCAGAGACTCCGACTACAACAAAAAATAAATGTTAATTATTGTGCAATCAAATGAATACTGAAAAATGCAAATAATTTATATCATCACGTACTGAGAAATTCTCGTCCAAGGACTAACTTCACTGATTCATTCAAAGCATATTCAAATGGCTTAAGCACGTGAGTGTTTTTATAAGTATCTCACACTGCGTTGGTAAACTGTGTATCTCAAGTTGTCACTATTATCACAGCTCTAGCAGCAAATAAACAGTAGATTTATATCAGCCAATATCGTTTCTAGGCAAGTGAACTGACAAGACGGCGTCTCCAGTCTTGAACAATTACGCATTGCTATTACATAGAACCAAATACACATCACTTCATCTTTTCCCATGGAATCGTTTCGAAGCGATTTTACAATGAAGAAAAAGTTGGAAAGCCGTACTAATTATCGGATAGCCGTACACTATCGTGCCTTAGAAACCTCTTTCCATAAATAGTTTCACTGTATCAGGTACACAGCATGTAGTTGAAATGCATCATAAGCAAGTTAACGAATGTGTCCGAAAATTTTGCTTAAATCGCGACAACGTCAACTCTTTTCGGTCCGTCGTACACAACACTTCATGGTGAAAATTAAATCATAAAATTTCAGAAAAAACTCCTTTGTTCTAAGGCTGTCATTGCCTGACGTTCAAGAATGACACACGTCGCTTAGCGTGCCGCTCCGCTGCTCGCTAGCCTCCTCAGCAAAAGAAATTTTCCTTTTTGGGGGCACACTTCCATTTAGTTCGACCTCTGGCCAGAAATCCTTCCATCCTTCTCGTATACATACAAAAACTATCTTACATGTTTATATGCTTGTATGGTTGTCACCTCCACTCTCTGCTTACAGCAATACTCGCACTCGTCCTATAGCACACGATTCAACACCCGACTTTTGAAAATACGATAATAGAAAATTCCACTTTGTCTTCAAATAATAGATAATTTAAATTTTCTCAATCATTTAGGGAAAAATTCGCAGTATTTTTGTTCCAACTTATACTAATCTTACACGCCACCTTGTGGATCGGGTATTGCAATTGTTCAGTTCACGAAGGGTATGTTCCATTGTCTCTTTAGCGTATAATACGAAGAAACGTAATCCACTGATTTCAAATTATTTTTAACTCTCAAAAAGGAGGATCAACAGCCAATATAAAATCAAATCTTGGTAATAAAACACCGAGACCCAAGGGGGCACGGGTGGGGTCTAGTATACTTGTAAAACTCGTATGCTACGTTTACTCGGTAATCACCGTCCTCATAGCTGTGTATTTAATAACATAGGGCAAAATTCTTTAGAATACATAGGAAGAGGAAAAATCTGCCCCTGGCATTTAGAATTAGAAAATTTATTAGAATTGGAATTAGAATTTGATCTTATAAAAAATATCATTTTTCATTGATCACATCTATTTTTATCTTCTACCTGCTCCAACGAGTGGTCTCGCGTAAAATGCACAGTTTGTTGGTTGCTTACTCCCTTTCCTGATTGATCTTTCCGACCCCCAGTCACGACCTGTGAAGTAGAAACCTGATCACTACACAACGACGCCATATTTTTGAATTTGTCATTTTGTTTAAATGCTTTTAATTTAAGTTAATTATATTCATTGAAATTTGTCATATGTGCTAGGTGCTAAGCATTTTTTACTCAAAACATGAATTTACCGTATTGTGATAACTTCTCAGCATTACGGATACACGCTTGCAGGACTCAGTGATAAGCAGGGCATTCAAGACAAAACATTTTATTCTATGGATGCATCAAATATTTAATACAAAAGTATACGAGTGAAATAACACCTTCGAAATTCAGGAGCAACATTTTATTCGTACCCAGTTATTTTTTTTAATCAGGTGCATTTGAAGAAACGAGTTATTTATATCAACCTATCGTCAATCACAGGTTTAGATCAGAGGATTTTCAGCATCTGGTGAACATGCCCGATGATTCGTTTTCTGACAACTCAATGTGGCACATAATTCAAAAGTAATTCCCATGACAGGGTGAAATACTTCTACGAAACACCTGACCACGGTCCGGAAGTGCAGTGAGGCGAGGATTTTCTCACGCCCCTCTCGACTATCTGCAGAGCGGCTGCAAGACGAAGCGGACACGGTCGTGGTCGTGCTCAAATTCTTGTCTAGCCAAGCTAGCTTACGAACCTTAGGCTGCTTTGATGTTGCTTTGAATTTCATGGTCTATATCCTGAACATAAACTCAGCGAAGACATCTTCAACACCTGGACCGATATCCGTGACACTTGCAATTTTGAGAATCGTAGTCAACGATACGAAGTTTACTAGTCTTCGTCTTAATAAGAAAAGCGATCAATGCATCAGCCTTGCACAACACGCACACCTGTAGTTCTACCACAAATGACGTTCGGCTGATTTGAACCGGCCATGATGCCTATTGGAACATACTGTACTTTTATTCTTCATTGTAGGTAAGCGCACACGTCTTGTTTGTTTGAGTTCAGTCGACTTAGTGAGTTACGGTTGTAGAAAAACTTGCACAGGTCAACAATTTAACGCGAAATATTGTAGGCTTATAATTTTACTACGAGCTCTAGTTTCATGAAATGATTTCAATTCAAACTCAAAAAATTAAAAAATAATTTAATAACTAATTTGCAGAAATGGTATGATTTTCACATGCATTTTTATCTCAAATTTCCTTTCGTCGTAACTCTTGCTACAGGCTACTTGCTCATTGCGAATTTTTAATACGTCCGATGTTTAAAACACGTGTACAGTAATTATAGGGGAAAATAGTCTCGTCACCAAGTTGGTTTACTGAAAAATTTTCTTCACGTCGTAAAATGTAGCGAAATGAATCAACGGTGATGAAGCACCGGAGCGTCTCTCTGAGATATTGATTTCATCACAAAGAAAGGCGAAGACGACAAGAGAACTGCTCTTTGTACATAACGTCTCAATATATTCAAATTTACTGAATGCTCTGCGATTGGACGTCAATTGTATATAGTACGGCATGCGCCGGTTGAGACATAAATGTCTCATTCCATACCATAAATTTCATTTCTGTGATAAATGAGTGGTCGCACTTGTGCGCACTCACATATTAAATAGCTCCCAGTCAATTAAGACACAAATAAGTATGAAAACTGGTCAAATCAACTTCAAATCAAAATCTCAACCACAACAAGAACAACTAATTTACAGTTAAAAATGGGTTTCTTCTCAAGTCTGGATCATGAAATACTGGTAAGAATGTAATAACACAACAGTACGACCTCCACAAGCAAGCAGGTGTCCCAATTTTCAAAATACCAAAATCTTCAACAGTATTATATCATTTTCTTGTTTCCAATCAAAGAAGCGTTGACCCGAATGCCCTCTTGGATCACCCAAATAGGACAACCACTCATTCTCATCAGGGCTATTTCCTCACCGTATGATATCAACGTCGAGCAATTCTTCATCAACTGCAGTTCCATCATTTTTTGTCCCATTTTTTTAGTTTAACTTCATTTATAACTAAGTAATTACGATTAAAGTTTGCCGCGTTTAAACAAACACTCTTGATTTTCTCTACACCTTTTGCATTACCTCTACGAATAATTTAAACAATTTCAACAACTTATTTACCACAAGCGATTCAGCAATAAATTGTTTCTAATGTATAGTACAATTGACAAAGTAACGAATATGTATGTTATGTCGAGTATATTTCTTTTAGATATGGTTCTTCCACACATAGTTAGACATTATTCTCATAAAATCATTCAAGAGAAATGAACGTGGCAAAAGAGATGATCATGACCATGAGCTCCGACTTCAACAGTGGAGAGAAGTGTGGTCACCCAGAGCGACGCCAGAGCCGGCGGCTTAGCGTTCATGCAGGGCTTCGACGGAAGCACAAGCGCGAGAAGAATTTTATGCCCATCTTTGAAGCTTAACAGTTGATGATCCTAAAATGCAACCCAATCACTGGAAAGTAGTGGTACTCCAGTTAGGCGTCAAGATATTACGGTATTTATATTTCAGCTGAGGTAATGTCAGCTCGTTTAATCAACGATGAGAGATCCATAGCCTCGCCAGGCATTTCTTAATGATACGTAAATGCCGACGAAATTGTCATACAGTATATCGCGGGAAAATATTTATTCACATGATTGAGTTCATCCAATTGTTGTTTGACTAACTATATCACCTTACGCTTGAACCAAAAATTTTCAACACTAGGTTAAAAATACTCATGAAATTAAATAATTTTCCGTCGCCTATATGCCTCAAAACTCGCAATTCAACTCCTACTTTCAGATTCGTAACTTTCTTTATTTTTCTCGTTTAATTCATCATTTAGTCACACAATGTTTACGTTGATATTGGATACGTATCATCGTTTATTTTTGGAACTTCACCAATTCCGCTCGGACCTTATGCGTTTCGTTTTTTCAAATTTCGACGGGATTAAATGCTCGCTGAGGTGTCTTCCTTGTGTTCTGCAAATAATGCCTCGCACGCCTGTTTTTCTCGCGTTTACCACCACTTTTGCATGAACGCTACTGTCGCGTTTGTTTAGACATAAAAAATTGTGTGGGAGGCGAGACAGGAGTTCTGTGACCCTAGACAATATAACAGAGAAACATGACGCTGTCGCTTCGAGCCAAATTCGTCGCATTCTTCATACTGTGCTCTCCCTGTCACATGACGTACCCTTTGAGGGCATTTCAAAGTTCAGACTATTTTTTAGTCGTTTATACCAAAATTCATTATATTTATTTGCTAAAACTCAATCCGTGGACCCGAAAGAAAATGCTTATTCATGTGTAAATGACTTTTAATTGAGTTATATAGTGAAGTCGTGCTGCATGTTATGTGCAAAGGGATGAAAATGCCCATAATATTTTGAAACAAAAACTTAAAAAAAATTTTCGTTTGTGGATCGAAAACTTTGAATTTGGAAGAAAAAGACACTTATAATCATAACGCGTAATTCCCTTTGTGAAAAATAATCACGAGTATCTACTTCCAACACTGGTCACTGGAAACTCGCAAAACAGAAACCAGACATAAGAGTGAAAGTTCAAGACAGTGTAATCAAATGCATTGCAATGACAACGCAAATACGGACGATGCCAAATATCTGTTCTCAAGGAAAAACAGACACCGGCAGCACAATTTGTCGAACATTTTCATCACAGGCTGTTTTTGCGTACATAATGAGAGAGAAGGTGATGACCTCTGAACCAAAATCCCTCTCTATCGCTCACTCGGAGATCACGGCAGTAAAGAGGGCACTGAGAGGTCACCTGGGTTATAGCTACGAGCTCAACTGATTAGGACGAAAAACCAAACATTAGTTCGGAGAATTGCTCTTCGGTTATTGACTTCCAACTGGAAAGGTGCGGTAACTAGCTCCAGGTTACGGGATTCGCAATTCTTTTTGACGCAATTTTTCAAGAAATTGAAATGTTCGCTCCGTTCACAGACAGCCTTTTCCGTTTGTTTTTATAACGACTGAAAGATAATTTCCATTCTTACCAAAACATTCGCAATCAGAAGTGAGTTTCACAAGAGAAACGAGTTGAATTTTTTCCTAGATTTATAATCGGAGCCACGACATTTTGCTCTCGCAAAATGAACAAGCAAGCTTTGTAGCACATGTGACCTTCTCATGAACCTTTGGGATTCGCGAACCACGATGTGATCATTAGAAATAATAACAAACTAATTATTCCAATGTATGCTGTGTTGTTATTTTTATGCTGAACGTATCAAATGCATTTGACTGTTCGGTAACATCTGCAAACAGAATTTTTTTAAGAAAGTCCTTCCATTTAGTTAACGAAACCCAAGCACTCTTCAGAATTAAATAAATGTTGGTCAACCACTCAGCCACTGCATTTAATTATGTACAAAAATTTCATAAATGTGCAATGCATTTTTGTTGAATTTAATATCATTTACATGCGCAGCTAGTACTATAATGTCAGTTCTCGCAGCTAACGTTCATTTTTTAGAAGATCGTAATCAGTTAAAATATAACAAACCTGAATTCTAATCAAAAATATTGTGGAATTTAAATTAATGTTAGTCTTAGAAGCTTCTTTATAAATGGAACAGATAGTTGGATTGAATTATCCAACAGAGGAAGAATGTTCAGATGAATAAAAATCAAGAAGTTAGCTTCGAAGCATGCTTTTTAAACCATTTTTTCCCATGAACGTTTTTGGAACGATTAAAGGCATACATTGACATGTGTAGGCATAAATAAATATTTCTACGATAAACAAAAGCTGCAGAAACTTGTTGCCTTAAAATACATTTTTAGCGCACACGCCTCGGCAAAATTGTCGAAAGCGTTTTCAGTAGGCATAGCGTCAACTCTAGGTGAATTTTGCGTGTAAGTGTCATTTGACTATTGGAAGCCATAATAAATTAAGCATTCGGCGAGTCAGAGTCGTCCGCTCTTAAAAATGACAATATGCCACCAACTTTTGGTCTTCGCCCAATAAAAACAAGCTAGTGCCCGTATATGAAAATTTCTGTCATAGCAACTAGGTTGTCCTGTGAGTTGACTTTACTTGCGTTCATTCGGATGGCCGCTAACGTAGGACATAGCTGCACTATTTAGAGGAGGAGCAGGCCATTTGGGAGTGGACCGAAAATGCTGATTTTGGGCCAAAAAACTACTTGGCCTAGATAAAGATCATATTTCCATGTAAGCGGTAATTTACTATGTTGCCAAGGAGAGGTACACAGTCCCATGGAAGAACTGCGACAAGGACTTCAAGAACCTCAAAAATCAGTGAAGTAAAATGAGAGACCGAAAAGATTGAACGGCGGATTGAAGATAGGATTAAAGATTTGATTTTATTTGATAAGATTCCCACCCTAAAACTTGAATATGAAAGTAGAAGTTTAAGCTTTCATTTTATGACGCACATCACGTGGACTTTAACTCAAATTTAAAATAATTAGGAATTTTCGCTAAGTAGTGTTTTTTTCATGACTCCTTAGTGAATTAAATTACGAAATGTATACATTATTGAGAATTTTCGCCCAGTATTGATTTTCTTCATGATTCCTCAATGAAAACATCAAAGAGCAACACGACAAAAAGAAATTGAAAAAAAACATCTACGGACATTCATCTATAAAAAACCTCAATGCTTTACATTATCACAACTTATTCTCAAGGTTTAGACAAAATTGATTGACGGCTAAGATCAGAAAGATAGGGTTCAACTTTAACAAACTTAAGCAACGAAAACGAGTGTTGTAAGGAAATTGTACATCCCCAAGTACCAGTAAATGTGTATTTTCCTAAGAGCGTTAAGTCCAGATACTCTGAAGGACATTCCACTCCAGTTTTACTACGCCAGCAGAGATAAAACGGGTTTCGTTTTCATCAACATCTTGCCAGGCAAGGATGAGTTAACAGGTCTTCACTAAATTTGTGTTCAGAGAGTGATAAGTGAACTCGTCCAGAACATGACGTATCAAAGGCAGCTGCAGACAAGTTTATACATCAATTTAAGGCCTTTCTCAGCTGTTACGGAGTTCAGTAATGAAAATTTCCGTAAAAAACACATAAAAAATTCTTCTGGAAATGAAACTTTTATTCTTAAATAGTCTTCGGAGAAAAGGTAAAATACTTTTGCAGTAAACACGCTGACCAATCACCACTAAATATGCAAACGAATTTTTACCAACCAGTCAGAAGTACATCCTACCAGTTAGCAAATAAACATTATTTCACAGTAACATTTATACACTACTTTAATATGATTGTTTACTCTGGCTGTGAGATCAAACTATAACAAAATGTGATGGTTCATCGCAAAATAGTGTAGAGATGTGAGGCCAAATATGCACGTTTGATTTACAGGTTAACGGACGACGTCTCACCCAAAAATTTAAGACCCGACCTTAGCGGATAACTCAATTGAAAGTTTTCAAACGAAAAGCTGCACTTCAGCGTATCTATCACAGTTTATGGTGCATGACATTTTTCTTAAAATTTAAAAGCCTGAGGAATTTTTTCCAAAGTGGTCTTCCAAAACGAGCAACGGAGCGAGCAGATTGAGAAGACGTGCGACATCAAGCCCACACTTTGTACATTTGCAAAAGTGATCGTAAAACGTACAAGCACTCAAGTTTGAAACCCTTAATACGACTTAAAAGTTTTAGGGTGAAAGTTCAGACAAAAGCGCTCTCACTGAGTGCCTGTCATCTACCTCTGCTGTCAATGCGGCCTTCAATTTGGGTTGCGCAGAAAACCACAGCGACAGATTGACCCTAATTTAGGGAGCAAAATGCTGGTCGCACATGCGGTAGTCAAAATGATGCATCAAAAAGTATTGGATTAAGAAATATAGAAAACCATTTCGACTCGAATGGCAGGAATATTAAAACTCTGCTCACCGTAACCCATCATGAAGATGACAATCAAGCAGTTCAGATCAGGGGTGCTGCTAAAAAAAAACAGAAAACAGAGGACAGTGCAGCTCATGAATGAAGGTTATGAAAGTCATCACATGAAGAGAGTCATTGGTGCACATTATTGGCTCCAAACAGTAACGTAGCGAGGCGAAGATTTCAATGCGTTGCAAAAAATAATCCACGAACATAGAACTTGGAATATTTTCCATCAAATTTACTCAAATTTTTCAAACGATATTTTCCTTTCTCACACCTGTTAATGGTAACGTTCTTTGCGCATACAGTATAACAATGTTGTAAGGACAAACTTATTCTGCAGAAAATGAACCTATTAGGTGAGTGGCCAACTGTTTTCTAGGAAGACGAGAATAATAAACCTGTTTAACACGTTAGCCAAAATAGACGGTGAAATTTTTGTTCATATTTTTCTGTTTTCTGTTTACATGAGCGGTATCAAAAATCGTCATTGCTTTTTTCAATGCTAAGAAATTTTACATGAGCATAATTACTCATGGCTTATCAGCTAGGTCAGTCTCCGTTTTTAGTTGGAAACCAAGCTTAAGAGCGTGTTAGCTTCCAGTTCTCGCTTTGATCAGTTCTTTGTCGTTATTTGAGTCCCAAGACGTGATTGCTCCTGAGTTCATCTGAGTACATGCCGTTGCCTTTTGGATGCAAAAGCAGATATCTTTGCTTCCAATTCAGGGAATGGCTCACAAATGCAACAAAATAACAAATGATTTCTCAAATGCAATGATAGTTCATCCGATTTTAAAAACATGACTACAAAAAACGGATAGAGAGAAAAGGGCAAAATATTATTTTAGAATAGCAACGAGAGTAATCGTATTTTTAATTGTGGACAGATAGCATAAAGCCTTTCGGTATACGAGCATTGAGAAAGAAAATATTAAAAGGTTCCTAAGGATTATGAAGTAAGTAACTGTACAATGAACAGGTCATCGTACAGCTGTATTAATTAATTACTTAAGAAAACCGAAATGAACTCATTTATATTAGTACGACTTAGGAGCATTGCGCACACGATTGTGAGTAACGTTCGACCATTGCACGCTTCATAGCGAGTAGATGCTCAGAAAAGGCTTCTGACTTGAAAAAATGCAGCCATGGTTCTTTCACAAAACGGTTAGCGAAGCTCGGAGCAATGAATCTTGGCAAGGAAAAGAGAAAAGCACTCGCTGCCGGCATGGACTGGTTCAACCTATAGTGCTTCTATATTACATTATGCGAGCTTTCTTTCAAGCGCAACATTAGCTAACTAAGGACCTGAGTCGTACGAAAGATAGAAACGATAAATGGTGTTTGCTTCCTGTCATTAGAGAGATAGTATTCAAGTGACAGCGAAAGTGTGCCTTGTTAAAGCCATTGCCATCGCCGCCGGGTTCTTTACCCGCGATAAAAGCTTCTCTTAAAAGAAGTTAGCTTTTCTTCGCCATGAGCGTTGATACCCAACAGTAATTTGCCCGACTTCACGAAAACTGAAATTAAGAGGCATCCAACATAGTTGACGTGACGCTAAACACAAAGCGAGACAGCGCAGCTGATGAAACGACAGAATGACTTTCTGATACTATGTCTGGTGCACCGGATATCATGAGAAAATTGCAGCGCAACGTGTTAGAAGAATTTGCGAAAGGAAATTATTACCTTTAAGAAATTCGTTACGCGTGCAAAAAATGAACGTTTTGTGAGACCAACATCGAATGATAAAAAATATTATCTGGTGGGCATTATGATTATCAATCTAATAAGAGATTTCACTCCTAAAGCTTTTCCAACATTGGAAGCTTTTTGTAAACTTCCAGGGATTGAAGCTGTTGTTCTTCTTACTTTCATACCTGTGCCCACATCCTTGATGATTAGGAAAAAACATTCGTTCAGAACGTCTTACGCCCGAAAGAAGTCTGAATTTTCTCTTAACAAAATTCGATGAAAGAATATGTGAGAATGTAGCGCAATTTTACTGAAATTCTCTCCCTAAGGGGTCACTTTCTGGAGTCACTGGGGGTGGATGAGTGCAAAACTAAAGATATGACCACGAGCGCCGTGTGATCGAATTCTAACGATCGTAATGCGAGTCCTAAGACCGCTGAATAAATGGGATACAGCAGAAAATGCATCCCCACAAGCAAGCTAGAACCCGCAAAATCTTTTTGCGTTTTTCTAGTTTTTCTTATTTTTTGCGTTGCACCGGAGAGCGCAAGCAGAACTGCCAGGCCGACCTGGAGTAACCTCTGAGGCCTCCCTCCTCTCTCCACCAGCATCAGATTCGCAGCATCTCGCTATCACATACATCGAGAAATTGAGAGAAGAATGTATAGACTAATTCACATCAAGCTAAAAACGACAAAGATCAAAAGCGGTATACGACTTCCATTGCCTTAAGCTAGAGAAGATGCTCTAATAATAGCAGCTTCACAGCCATGCTAAATAAAAACCAAATAAGATGGGTGTGGCGCAGCATCAAAAGGCTGCATTACTAGTGTCAACTCTCCGCTGCAAAGTGAACTAAAAAAGACAAGATTTTATTTTCAGTCGCTACTCAACTACTGCCAGACATGATTGATAACTCTTGCGTTGCTACTTAAATACAGCTTATAAGGCAAACCTTTGCATAATTTTCG
Source organism: Platorchestia sp. MABIK (assembly GCA_014220935.1). Taxonomy (NCBI): domain Eukaryota; kingdom Metazoa; phylum Arthropoda; class Malacostraca; order Amphipoda; family Talitridae; genus Platorchestia; species Platorchestia sp. MABIK. Next base: position 155,984 of record JACJUY010000399.1, read on the forward strand.
AAGCGTTTGACTTCACTCGAAATTTCAGGAACGAGAGTAGTTCGTACAGAATGTTGCCCCTCACTACATACATACGCGTTTCGTGTTGCAGTACACTTTGACCAGAACAGTGCAAAGAGAAAAAACTAATAATTGAAGGGAAGAAACGTCTTTCTCGAGCGAACCATTTTTGGAACGTATTTTATGCACATGTCTTTTGTTGAGAGCTGATCGTATTGTGGAGATAATCATCGGCGAGGGACTAGCGAGCAGGTTAAGGGCCTCGCATCTCCGCAGGTCGCTGTTAAACAAGTCCGCTCAACCGGTCGCAGACAAAATCCATATTTCCTAAAACCTGATAAAATGAAGATTATGAGACGACGTGTGGAGCGCGGGATCGTTTTACAGAAAGCTTTTATTAGTGAACCTCAAGAGAGGAGTTTGGACACACGCGCACGCGAAAATGTGTTCAAGAACAATAGTTGATCAGTACAAAAGCTATGAAAATACTTGTTTTCCTTGAGCACACAAAAGAAGCATGGATATTCCGATAAGAAAAATTTTCTCTACAATAAGTATTGTCAATTGCATCATATTTAATCGGTTGGGATCGTTATCTCGTAGTGAACATAAAGATCCAGTGAAGTAAATATTATTTATTCAATCATTATAATAAATTAACACCAGCAGCGAGAACATACGCCTGGTAGATTTAATAATTTATAAAAATATAGTCGCGCACTTGATTGAAATAGGGATGCTATTTTTAGTTTGTTTACTGCTTAGTTGTGAAATCTAGAAGTCTTTTTTTTCTAGAAGTGCGTTCCCGCGGGCCTCATTTCATTAATTAATTAAATTCAAGCTTTCCTAACCACAACAGAGGTGTCCCAAAGTTGAAGAAGGCACCATTTATTTGGGGTTTAGGGAAGGGGAACCTAAGCACAAAGCGTGTTCCTACACAAGATCTCCTGCGTAGCAGGTGGTTAGGAAGGAGTTTATGAAAAAAATTTCAAGTCGATAAAGAAAGTAGTGGGTGCTATAAAATAAGACTGAGATAAACCGAAAAAATATAATCCGTTACAAAGACAAAAAAGGCTATTCTATTTCAATTATGAACAGTCTACCTAACCTTCAGATCGGGACCTCATTTCTTCCTCCAAGGAGCGCTAATTTCCATTGATACAATACGTAGTTGCATCCCCTTAGGGCCCTGCACGCCTTGAAATTGCAGGGAATTGCCCAGAAATGTGTTAAAGAACACCAGAAATATCTTTAAAAATCCAGTAAAAAACGAACATCATTCATGCAGTGTGTTCTCGGTGCTCCACACGATCAAGACTAATAATGTGTGGCTGCAACCTACTAACGTAATGGAACTATTCCTTTTACATTATCATGTTCAGCCCACATCTGTCTCTACAATTTGGAAGGTTGTTGACCAGTATCTTTTAAATATACTTAACATGACTCACAGCGGAACAAAACCAAGGAAGGCTCAAAGATTATAACTGTTATTATGTCAATAACTTGAAGACTCCCCGGCCACAAAAAGGCAATTGAAAGAGAGCGGAGATAAAGAACCATTTAGTAGGGAGAGTAAAAAATGGAATCAATGCACAATGTGTGTTCCTAAACAGGATATTTTGCGCAGAGAAATTGCAAGTTAGGAACAAAGAGGAAGAAACGATGGAGAAAACAGAAGGAATGAAAGAAGGAATGAAAACTGGAAGAAGTAAAGGGGAGGCACGAAAAACAGTTGTCCCGAAGGCTTAGCAATAGCTGAGGGGATCAAGCCGTATTTCCTCTGTGGGCGCCCGTCACCATAGCATAGGATGTACAAACCAAATGTACTTCAGCAATTGCTTTTCCTATGCTCCCTGAGAAGCAAGGCGCAAAGAAAACAATCAATTTACCTTATATTTTACACTGAATAAATCCTGTTCGATGAATATTGCAACAAAAGTCTTTTCTTTCTTGCTGGTCTTTAGGCATAGTCTGACATTTAGTTATCTTTTTGTTGTTACAATTATGTTCGTTTTAGTTTTTACTTTTTGTATTGCTTGTATTCTTCGTAATGTTTGTACTTTTTGCACTTTTTTGAATTCATTGTATTTTACAGAACTGAAGATGGAGCTGGACTCCGAAACGTTTTCGATTTTGTTTTTTCTCAATTTGTGTAAATATGACTAGTTTTATTAGCATTTTCTTCGCTTTTAAATTTCTATATTGCAACAAATTTCAGCCTCATTATATACTTTAATATATAAGAGGAATACTTCAAATTTCTAAAACAGTTTAAAATGTTAAATGAATAATTTTTTTCCGAAAGAGAATTTACTCTATCTCAAAAACTTTATTCATTGATATAAAAATGAGTGTGAAATTCAACATTTTGGATTTAACTAACTGTTCCTTAACATTACCCATGGTCTATGTACGTAGTAGCACTGTGTTATGCTTCCACTGCATCTTCTCAGAGAACAAATTTGACCGCATGAGAGATGAGGCAGATGCAGCTCTCTCCTAGTCACTTTCGTAGAGACCAAATGACATTTTAAAAACAGCAAGTTCAAAACTTTTCTCAAAGAGAAAGTGCCATGACGTTTCTCATATCACTTCTGATTGCATCGAAACACAAAGGAACCGTCTCTGCAATCGAGGAGCTGAGATCCCGTTCTAGACTCACTTGAAATTGTCATTGGTTCGTGCACGCTCTATTAAAATTTGACGTTTAGAAAATTTAACTCACTGAACTTCACGCTCATTTCAAAGCAATTAAAGTAAGGGCTTTCGTAAAAGAAGCTACTTTGCGTTACACAGGGGTGCTTATAAGTTTATCTTGACTTGAAAATACTTGTTCCAAGACGAAAAAGCGTAAAGCATAATGAAAGTATAGTCTTCACCACGATTTGAAGGAAGAAAAGTAACGAGAGTTACAGTTTGGTCAGAGTGGTAAGACCTGGTTCTGTCAGAGCGGAGGGCTTACTCGCAGCAGTCGCCGTGAGGCTCCACGCACACCAATAATGAGCTCTCAGAGATACGACATGGTTCATACGATAGCTCTGATATTTCAGTGTGTGACCTCGTGAGTGACTCTGAGTTACCTTGAGCAGCTCTAGAAATGGTTTCAATGACTCGTTTCTTTCGAACGAATTGTTTTCTTTGCGAGTGAAACCCATCGTCTGGATTAGATCATGAACCCAACTTCATTAAATTTGATGAGATAGTGTTCACAATGCATAATGAACATAAAGGGTTGCATCTTCCGGTAACTACAAGGTGATATGTCCAATTTAATTTCAAACGTATTGAGCAAAATTTTGAGATTAAAGTGAAATAAATGAATTCATTCCAAAGACAGCAACTAACAATGAATGATTTATTTTAATTGGCTTCATTGTACTACTTCCGCACACCGAGAATGACGTATTCAGGTATTTTGTGATCGCAATATTATTATTATATTAGTTTAGTCTCTAGCCGCAACAACGGTGATCCTAAGTGAGTGAAAAGAAAGCACCACTTTGTTTGAACTGTAGAAAACGGGGAAGTACAAATAAGCACAATATTAAGCTTTGTTCCTACACAGGATGCCCTGAGCATAGAAACAGGACGTTATAAACGAAGAAGTCGAAAAGACAAAGCAGAGATAGTGAAGAAGGCGTGAAAACCGATAGAAGTAAAGTGGGCATGAAAGATAGAAGTCTCAAAAGCTCATCTTTGGCTGCTATAACCTATCACAGTATCCGTCCTGGGGGCACTAGTCCCCCTAGCGTAGGATGGACAAGCCTAACGCACCTAAGCCTATTGCCTAACCTCTGGACCCTGAGCGGTGTGACCGTAACAAGCCATCATTTCGAATCTGAATACGAGCAGGAAACAATTGTCTACTTAAACGTGTTAAAAGATATGCGTGCCAGAAGATGCAACTTTCGCAGCACACACTGAAGATCTGTAAGTTTTCTTCAACGCAGCCATCAACCAGACAACTAAATCAACTTTTTCACTCATATGAATTCAAGTAAAAAAGAAAATTATTTTCCAACGTGAATTAAAGCATAATGAAGCCTGTGCAATGGCATGTCTTGCACTCAGTGAAATTTTGCTTTTCGGTTCGTGACTGCAAGAGCAGAAGTTGCGTTCGACTCAGTGTTCGTACGGAGAATATGGGCCACGGGGGACTTTCTCCCCATAACCTTAGACACTTCTCATGGCAATGCCGCCGTGCCTGCTTTTCCAACACCCGGTACAGCTCACAGCGAATTGGCGAGCGCAGTCAACTAAATTCAAAAGAGGTTGTCTGTGCTAACCGCAAGTTGCTAGGCAAGGACTGTGGTTGCAAGTTTAATAATGAAAATAAGAGCGCGATTTCACTTCAAAGCCTGAGGTGTTTAGAGGAAGATCATTTGTAATTTTCTACACGTTCTCCCTCTCCGTAGGAGTGGATGCAAAAAGCCGGTAGTCAGCTTCTATGTGCTTGGCTATATTCAGAAGTTATAAAATAAATAGACCAATCGAGGATCAATCTACGGAACAGAATAATAATGGTCTCGATAACGAAACAGAAGAACCGTGGAGTTCATGACGATCGGACTCATGCATGTCCGGATGTCGAGTCATCCGCATGAAGATAGGAAAATTGAAGATTTATTGAATCGAAAATTACTTTATTGCAGGGAAAGTTTGTAGGAACATTGCAAACAAAGGAACATTTGGAAGAATTGCATGTTCACATTTGAAAACGAAACATCATGAGTGCGGCTAAACAAAACCAAGGAATAACACAGGTTAAATTAATGTTTCTATGATTGCAATGAATATGAACTTCATTTTACTGTAAGTAATGTAACTGTTTTACATTTTACTGTAAGTAATGTAATTGAAAACGATTCCAATGAAAACATGGTAAACAATGCTTATAATATTCATTGCATGTCCGGTTTTTATGTGAGACCGGTTGTCAGGTGTACGGTATTCATGTGAGTCCGGTTGTCAGGTGTACGGTATTCATGTTAGTCCGGTTGTCAGGTGTACGGTATTCATGCGAGTCCGGTTGTCAGGTGTACGGTATTCATGTGAGTCCGGTTGTCAGGTGTACTTTATTCATGTGAGTCCGGTTGTCAGGTGTACGGTATTCATGTTAGTCCGGTTGTCATGTGTACGGTATTCATGTGAGTCCGGTTGCCAGATGTCCGTTTGTCACGAACTCTACTGTAATAATATCATGGCATTATCATGCGGAAGAAAATAAATCACTCTGATAGCTGTAAACGTTTTTGAAATATAGCATAATTCGAATTTCAGTCTAACTCTTTTTGCACCTCCTGCCGCTGATGGTTAAAAGCCTTTGTATGATATGCGTACTTTGCAGTTCATTGAAAAATAGTACCCATAGATCATTTCAAGAGCACGTTTTCCTGGGTGGCGAAGTGACATTTTCATATTTTATAAATTCCACTCACTGAATATATGTATATGTTTCGACAAAAAACTGACCTGATGCGCACGAATCAAGGTTTCGACTGCAATTATCTACAATTTGGTGACTCAATTAGGACAGGGAATGGAACGAATTAGAAGCCGTCTTAGTTAACAAAACATACATTTACCACAACTCTGTCGGGTTATCATAAAACAAATGTGTTAAAAAATGCGAATAAAGACTTTTTGCCGTTACAAACCATGAATAATATCCATGGATGAATTGAAATGAAATAACTATATGAAAAAGTCATTGAGCAATTATTGAAAGGTTCTAGTTACGTTACTTCTATGCAAACACTGAACAATGTCTATGAAAAAATCATTTCTGCGTAAGTCAATATTATGTTTATCGATTTACGTTTAAATTTCTAGCTTTTAACGTCATTAAAATGTAAAAATTACCGCGCACAAATTTTTAGAAAAAAGTATAACGTATGAAGAAGACTTACAGTACAGTAGAGTTCCTGTCACCGGACTCACATGACAACCGGACATGCACTGAATATTATTAGCCTTGTTAACCATGTTTTCAAGGAGGCAATGAACGATAATACAGATGAATAATAACAATCAACGTAACATTACTTACAGTAAAATGAAGCTCATATTTATTACAATCATAGAAACATTAAATTAACATGTGTTATTCTTTGGTTTAGTCTAACCATAAACCTGATGTTCCTTTTTTGAATGTGAACATGCAATTCTTGCAAATGTTCCTATGTTTGTAATATTTTTAGAAACTTTACCTGCAATAAAGTAATTTTCGTTGCAGTAAATCTTCAATTTTCTTATCTTCATGCGGATGACTTGACAACCGGAATAACTCGACATCGGAACATGTATGAGTCCGGTTCTCTACTTTTAAGCACTCTACTGTGCTTAAAATAGCGTCCATTGAGGGGAGTGTGTATGTTCCTGTTAACGGAAAAAACAGAAAAAGAGTGAGCAGAGAGTGCAAATGATCATCTTCAACGATCGATTGACTTTCGGCCGCCCTCTCAATAAAAAACTGAATGACGTGAGAATGGGAAGATGAAAACTAAAATTAATCAGGGTACAACAAGAAATTTTCTACTGATTCCGTGATGGGAAAGTAAAATGTCATGGGCGAGATGGAACTGGGTGGTTCGCTGGCAAAACAAGCCCTTCTTTTTCATGAGTTAAGAGGAAGGACTGGTTTATCTCGTACCGTACAAACTCTTACTACGCCCGTTAATGAACACAATTCTGATATGAACAAATCATAAAGATTGGGTCATAAGTTATTCATAGCCTCATTAAGCACTACAAAGATATTCCCAAGAGGTGAAGGAAGAAGGTACCATTTAGGAAGAAATTAAGGCAACGGGAATCAAAGCACAAAGTGAGTCCTCACACCCAGCGCCTAGAAACAGCGGCGATCAAAGCTGAGGAAGAAAGTAATAAGGCCCAAGTAAAGAACAGCAGTAAACCGAAAAAATTATCCGTAGCTTAAGAAACCTATTCTATTGCTACAAATGGAAGCCCTTCCTTTCATCTAGTGACCTCACATTTTTTCCCGGAAACGCTAATTCCCGTAAATACAATAAATGTACCCTCGAGGGGACAAAAATAAAGTCTAACATTAAAGTCTGACATTAAAATAAAGTCTAACATTAAAGTCTGACATTAAAATAAAGTCTAACATTAAAGTCTGACATTAAAATAAAGTCTAACATTAAAGTCTGACATTAAAATAAAGTCTAACATTAATAAAGTCTAACATTAATAAAGTCTAACATTAATTAAATAAAGTCCAACATTAAAGTCTCACATTAAGTTATTTGAGAAATAATCATTTGTAGGACAAAACAGACACATTTCCGATACTTGGATGGAATTAGTCAGCCAAAACGAACTCCGATTTATCACCCATAGAGTCATTGAGGTTTTACATCAGTTGTGTATTTAAGACGCGTCCTCTGCTCGACAAATTGTAAAGACGATGAAAAACTTAAGGGAATTTATTGTAAAATTATAAAATAACTACGGGCCAAAGTAATATGATTTAGCCTACTTAAATTGTCCATGATGCGCTTAAAATTACAAATTTAACGACAGAGTGCTTCTTCCTACTGAAAAAAATTTAAGCTTTCATGTTTATAATCAGTCTACATAGTACAAACACAAAAAAAATCAAATTTACGGATTCCATAAACAAAGGTAAAATTATAATTAGGAAGGATCACAGCAAGCTATCCCTTAAACAACTCTTGCAGAAAATCGCAGAAAACAAACCGATTACTTCATCTTGGAGCACAATTACACAAATATTTCCAAGAAGGTAAACTAACTTAATTTTTACATTCAAAGGGAAAAGTATAATAAATAGCAACAAGTTTGACACCTCTAAGTGTAAAACGTCTTTTTGAACAACGAAAAAAAGACCATTGCTCTAGACACTTTCTGCAATAAAGTTCAATGTTTGATGTGGTTCCTCAAATCAAATTCTATTTCTTCCTCATGAAACTAGTAAGAAATTAATCACCCGCATTTTGAAAGGATTCGCGTGTTATTATGCACAGACAATCAAATGAATTAGACACTAACGAAATGATGTCAGTGACGTTCAATAAAATAAATTTCAAACGTCTCAGTTTGCTCCAAACTTGAGTGTAAGATCGATTAGAACGCACTCTAAGTTACTGAGAGCGAAATGGACGTGATCCAGCATTTAATGGAGAGAGAGTTTCAAATCGGTAACCAGAGGGAAGTAACTCAATCCAACTCGAGTCGAGACTAGAGTACAAGTAAAGGTCAACGCTCACACTGGCTCTGGGAAACCCAGGCAACTCACTTGACTTGTGTTGTCATCGGTAAAACTCCTAAAATGTCAAAAAGTACTTCAGAGCCTCGTAAATGGTTACTTATAAGGCCAAAGATTTGAATAGACAGAGCACGACATACGTCTTCAAATGGGTGAACTTCAGGTGAATCTGGGGAGGAGCTTCGGTGGGCTCACAACTTCAAGCCTTTATTGTCACGATCACTGGCTGCCTTTATTCGAAAGCCAAAAGAAATGTTTAATACTAGCCGTTACTGTCACGATCTATGCGCGGAAAATGATCAAAGAATTAATCGCTGAAATTATGAAAACTTCTATGACGAACTTAATACTGTGTGTTTCTCAAGCTGGTGGTGAAAGATTAACATATCTCGTCCGTTGGGTATAGCAAAACTTGAAAGAGACATTAAAAATATTTATACAGATCACACACAAAGCATAATTTTTGTTGAATCAAAATATCATAATGGATAAATACGTGGTTTTAAACAAATAGCTCGAGTATGTCAAAGAAAACAGGCAGAGTGTAAAATAAACTGCAACGGCCAAAAATAAAGTTGTAAGTAGGACTATAAACAAAGAAATTTATTATCTTCGTTCATGAATAAAAACTTCTCCATGGGAAATTGCTATGACTCGAAGATAGTAAGGCGTGAATAATGGCATCGAATTGCAATTTCCAATACGCACTAAAGATGAAGAACTTATTTCAGAATTGTCTAGTTGAGCTCAGAGCGGGAGTGAGAAGGCATCATGCTAATTTAATGTTCAGGTTCACCAAGGAAGCGAAACGCCCTAGAGCGTTCGAAGGCGGAAACGCGAGATAGTTGAATGTTTCCGTGCTCTGGCGCGAAAATCTCATCCAACACCAACACCGCTAACAAGCCTGAACAATAACGAGTGCAAGCGCAATATAATTTTTCTGACTTCAGCGAGAATGTTGGCATTTGCTACTAGAAGGGCGCTCAGCCATTCTAAGCTGAATGGGAAACGGAAGTTTAGATTTAATTTCTGTAAATTGTATACTAAAATCCTATCGACGAAGCACGGGTATTTTAACAGTAGAACTATTATAAAATTTACCCTTGAAAGAAGCTGAATAGACTGTTCAGGTGACTGAAAAATAAGCATCTTATTTTATTCCTGGAATAATGAAGCAAGTAGAAAAAAGGTATTCTCTATATAACCGTACTAAGCACAATTCGCGTCTCGAATTACACGGAATTTTTTGACTCTTTTTCGAAGAAGGCGTCAGCGCTCATGAGCTGCAGAACTTTAAATTCGTTGAGCGCTCTCTCGGCCAACACAAATGAAGGAGCACGTCCTGGATTTAAGTGCATCATTTGTTGAACTAAACGTCAATGATGGGTTTTGGAGAGACGCTAAGCCGCCAGTTCTCTTTTGATCCGCAATCAGGGTCTGGTCCGTCAGCTAGCTTTCAGCTTCTTGATTACAGCAGCCCCAACTACAAGCAAAAGAAATTACAGACGATGTCAAAAAGAGATTGGGATCGGAAAAGCCATGAATATAAATGAGTCTCTCATTCAAGTATTTAAAAATGATACAGTAAGATGACATTAGGCGTATAAGCAGAAGCTACCTAAAACTGCTGATTTTTTAAAATCACCATTGAATCGAAAATCAGCAACAAATCTTGATAGGAATCTGATTTCTACTCAGAAGCTACTCTGTCGCATAAAAATAAGACGAAACCTGTAGATGTGTCATAGCTTGAAATCAGTTCAAGTCCGAGCCTAACTAAATGATCGCAGGTACTATGATTGCCAGGTGACGCACACACAGAAACTATACTTCACGTCAACTACGCTGAGTAAAAGAGTAGCTTCATCAAAACGTAAACTGAATCTAAATAATTTCAATAGACTGTTCCATGTACTATTATTCCACGCACTTTATTCTATGTACTAATATCACGTTTTTATTTCTGTTAAAAATGACAGTTAATCGATTAAATAAACCAGGTAAGGTGGCACATCTGTCAGTTATTGACGTCGTAAGAGTTCAAAATTTATTACCAGAGATAAATTTAAATGCACGTTCCTTAAGAAACAAGATGATGTTGACCCAATAATAGCTGAAATATTTTTCACAAGATTATTTCCTTGAATGCTTATCCAAGACACGATCTTGATTATCACAGGGCCCGGCATCCGCACCGCGACATACACCGGCACCGCTGTACTCACACCTGTCACCTCAACAATGAACTGCCGACTACTGCAGCGGGTTTTGCTGCAGCTGAGCGAAACTGGTGCTGCTGGAGCAGCTGCAGCTGACACGTGCCAGGGTCAATTCGCCTAGTGGGGCCATTCTGTGGCTGCCTCCTTCCATACTTATCCTATTTTAACGCTTCATTTTGTTGCCCTGTTTAACGTTGGGTCACTTGATTCGACTACATTACGCATCATAAGACGCTAAAAGAAAAGGTCAATGGGCTAGCCGTTTCTCATTATCTTAAATACAGCAATGGTTATCTTCACCCTGAAACAATCACTTTAAAACTGACTATATACGCCTGCATGTTTGGGGACGGTTTGCAAAAGTAATTTTCAGTCCATGATATTCATCGTAGTTTCAGGAATTTATATTTTTGGTACTTTTTCCTTCGAGCAAAACTGAGCTACGATCAGGACTTGTTGCTGTCCTCGACTTATCCCGGCAAATAGTGCATTAAACACCGGACTATCCGTGTGAGCAGAACAAATTTTCATTGGAAAGAATTACAGACCAAAATCGCGCGTCATTTAGCGTCTAGACTATAATTTTACGCGGTAATACACGCTGGAAAAGTATATCCGAAATACTTCCTCTCATCATGGCACATGGCTTATTTTTTATTAAAACTTAAAAGAGTACGCGTACGAGATGTAATTTCCTGAGTGCTAGTGCAGCACATCACGGATCTATGTGTATACGCATTATTATCGTCGTCCTGCGTCAATGTCTGGAAATGTTTCGAAAATGGGAAGTAATGAGAAACTTCACACGACAAAGCACTGCCACTTAACTTACATTGGCTACTAATTTTTTAATCTCGGACTTTTTCGACACTCGAGAAGTTCTTCTTTCTGAATCTGTGTCTAAAATGTGTCAGTGATCATAAATTTAAAGCGTCGAATGAAATCTTTGGCTGAATACTTAGTCAAATTTTCGCCCCCTACTATCATCTTACTATATACAATTAGCAAGTATTAATTTGCGAATCAATGCCATTACGTAAATCGCACAGAGATGTTGGCTCACCTACCTGAACGTTCGTTTCATAGTTTTATAAATTTTTTTCAGCTGTTCACCAATCCTTTCTCGTATCTAACTTTCGAAAGTCTTTTGAGACAGCATTATTTACGTAGAAAATTACGCAATTTGTTGTGGGGACGGAAAACAAGTTCTCCGAGCTAGTTACTAGGTCCTTGTTGGTATGAACAACAAAACACTCGAACTCTTCCGCAACAACGGCATAGCTACGTCATGCTGATCGGCTATGTGTCATGACAGTAAACAGCAAAATTTTCCTCTTCACCATGGAGTTATTTTAAATTGTACTTCAAAAATTTGCTCAGTGAGCAGATAAAAATAGGAGTTTGTTGATTTCGACCAGGCTACTTCCGGCGGCGAAGCTCTCGGTCGAAACACACTTCATCTTTATTCCAGTAAGTATCCTGCTTTCGCTACTGCTTGAGGGTTTGTGATTGGTGGTTAGCCTTCGGCCTCAAAGACTTTCTGGTGGATTCTTTTCGTACAAAAATTTCATCAAATGCCGAAGATGAAGGAGAAAAAGCTGTTGTCAGATGAAAAAGTGTGTGCGTATACGTCTCGTTTCAAAATAGTTTACCGTTTCGTTACTTTAAGGTAAGGTAGAGAAGGGGAAGCTCAACGAGTTGAAAGAATTTCCAGTATAACGAACATTTCCGCCTGTCTTCTCAGTTCCCCGTAATCTCCAGGAAGAAGGATGAGTACTATTATTGCAGTTACAGGGCTGGACTTGATTCAGACTGCCTTCTCTAAACTTACGCTTTATTCTCATGCCACGGACAAGATACATACGAATATACTGGTGAATTTCTCATACACAACTGAAAATTACGAAATCCTACCTTGTAACACGTTTCACATACTCGTCACATCAGATGTCAGGCTGATAAACACATTTACGATGTTCTTGAATCTCTCTGAAAATTGTACTTTCCGTAGGCACGATCTGGACTATATATACATCAACTACTAATTTCATTGAATTATTAGACGTATTCAGCGATTTAGCGATAAGAAACATGCATGGATGGAGCAAATTCTCAGTTACGAAAGATTAAATTTACCAATAATTCATTATGTTACATCTGATTCGCCAGAATAAAGAATGAATATTAATTGATGTGCAGCTCCTTTTATTCCTTACGTGAATACAGAAAAATGGTCCTGAACCTGTTATTCTATAAAGAGACGTCGCACTAACTGAGATCACTTTTCTCGGCTTAAATTTTGCCAAACAATCTCTTCCTAAGGGGTACGTTTGCTAGATTTAACCTTCAGAAAAAGCCAGAGTACGCTAAAACGAGAACTTCAATCCAATTCACAGGTTACGCATCGTATCACTCAGAGGTGTACGCCCAGCGGGTTGGTCTGACGCCTTCTTCAAAACCTAACGAGGAGAACGTCACGAAAGGTAGTAAATGATAAACAGTTTCATAAAAGACTTTTGTTTACAATTGATAACAAGCATACACTGGACCATGATCAGTAGCTTCGTCCGCGCCACAGGCGGGAGCAATAAATATAAAAACAAGAGTATTTACAGAAATTCATCACAACGCCTCTCACAAGCGTTAATCCCTTCTTAAAAAATATTCGAGTCCAGGTTATAGGGTGCACAGCAGAGTGCACATCGACTGTTTCAAATTTTAGAAGCAGTTTGTCTCTATACAGAAATGTACACAAGCAGTGAGTTAGCGAGAGACGCAGTGTGTGTAACCAAAGTTGGCGGCCAGTTAGGAGCAAGTTAAAGCACCTTGGTTAGACTTACGATAATCATTAGAATAATAATCTTAGTATTGTTATTTCTAAATACAGTAATCCGAAGAGGGCAAGAGCGTGACCTCACGCACATCAGTTGGCGCGGGTGCGTGAACGCAGTCATGCACCAGCTCCAACATCAGTTTTTTTGTCATCTTCATTTCTTCACTTCTAGACCATTCGCATGCTTGTAAAATAACTGAGCGATAATTATTTAACATAATACATTGTATAATTACGAGCAAATTAGTAATTGTTTCTTATTCAGTAGAAGGCTTGCGAGCAACAGCATTGGCCACGCGGGGTCACAGCAGATAATAAAAGAGTCAAAGTTACGTTGTCAACCATTGTCAGACGGTGATCAATAATTATTCCATGAATACCAAATGATAGTTACAAAATAATGGTGGGTTAGTTATACAAAACCATAATGATGACGAAGTCTCATTTCCAAACCTAATATGCGGAACGATACAAAATTCTCAGAATGTTACAAAGGATGGCATTCAGTAATCCACATTAAAGACACACATTCATCACGAAAATTTAGCATCGATCTCAAATTCTAACGTTCCTTCAAAATTTGCCTTAATACTAGAAATACAGATAATTTTCAACTCTCATACCATTTTTAGTCAATGTTTATTTTCAGTTATTTAAGTCAGTTTCTTTTCAGCAAAATATATCTTTGTAGTAATATACTGGATCTAAATTAAAAAATCAACGACTTTAAATTCAAAAACAAATTTTCTATGGGGAAATAATTTATGAACTTGCAAGACTCAATGATAATAGCAATGTAGCATTATTAAAGTATCTGGAGGCAAAGACACGATGCGCAGCAAAACTTCACACACGAAAGGTCTGTTCAGACAGGATTAACTAATCTGTAAAGGTTTGGAGACGATAAAATAATTAACGGCCGACTAGTTGCCTCCTATTATTTCAGTGGCAGCGAGCGCTAACGCTCTTCAGAGAAATAAAATGCAAAACTCTCTAGTTAGTGAATGAGATTCGAAAAACTCCAACAGTGAATTGCGTATATTAGTAATTAAATTATGTCATTACTCTTAAGAAATGCATGTCAGTGAACCTCATCGATGGAAAATAGCACGAAAAAGTGAATTAGGAATTGAGTCTGCGATTAATAATGGATATATGACACGATGCAAAATAGCAACTCGGCTTAAAGCACAACCACAAAATGAGATGCTGAAGACACAAAGCAAGCGGGACACGAGCATTTACTTTGGAAAGGATTTGATCAGAAATAAAACTACGAGTGGACCTAAGAGTGATAGTGGAATGACAGGCTTGCCCAGCCTAACGTACGATTCTTCAACAAAATTGTAGCCCTTCAAAGTTACTGTGTACCTTTTAGGAGTTCTCTTTTTGAGACGTAGAAAATTTATGTTTAGTAGCAAAAAATACGTATAAAAGCGGTTGCAAAAACAGGGAACGGTACATTTGATCGAAAGGAACGAATGCTTATGACTGGAATGACAGAGACAATATATCACGCAAACTGCCACGACAGATACGCATTCACGAATTGCTAACTAATTTTAAGAAAGAATTAACAAAATTCGATTCCACGAGAAGATGTGAAGAATTTACTCTGTGGGTTCTCCATTTCCCAGAGCATGTCTATTATGAAATACCTGTCTACTAACAACAACAAAATTCTCATCGTACGTAATTAATTGGTCAGACATAGGCACTCACAAACATGACAAATTACTTCCAGCCACAAAACAAACGAAAGAAAAAACAAGCAATGCGCTGCTAGTCTTAATATACTTATCACATTTACTGCTCACCTTGATCGCACACCGCTATACAATTAAAAAATAGTAATTGAAACCGAAAGCGGTGGAGTGAGAAGCCACAACTAATCTGTAACCTATATTTTCAGCATGTTGAATACAAGCGCGACGCTTTGAGCGTCATGTTAGTCTACCGTATTTCAAAAACGTACTCGAAAAACTAAAGAACTTAAAATATCTTTTATCTTTGATGACGAATAATTGAATGAATAAAAGCACCATTGCTATTACATGAATTTTTTCTTTATGTTGAAAAATGATGGAATAAAAAATAAAAAAAATTTAACTCGTGGAAATTTTGACAATAGGGTATTTCCAATGAATCCATAAACAAATTACTGGTAATCACAATGTTACTCTTAATCACTTATGTAACGAAATCATTCAGCAGTCCACCCGTGACGATTCAGAAGAATTATATTAGATGACCAAAGCGTAGTCTTTTTTCGGGGGCAGGCTGACTCGCTTGCCTTGCCACAACGAGTTCTGGATGGTGAAGGCATCGATGGTAGCTGTCAAATGTTTCGTGTGCACTTGAGAAAAATTCTTAGCCCCCGAATTGTATCTGAAAGAGAACCGCATTTGCATTAATTAAGACAAGAGTTATCTTATATCCGCAGAGATCAAGGTAAAGAAACAAGTACAAAAGGTTGAGATCGTCAGGTGTCGAGATGCTGTAAATATGGATGTGAAATAAAAAAAGTCAACAATTGATGCGCAAAAATTTCTAGAAGTGCTTAAAAATTTAAAATTTGCAAGGAAAAATTCTTCAGGGACTGATTTGAGAACATAGTGGTAAAATCAAGCACTGAACTCACTTGAAAAATTTGTCGAACATAGCATCTGTGACTCTCTTGGGTCCAGTCCCGTGCAGCTTGTCGACTTCCTCCGTATCGGGATTATAGGAATAGAGTCCTCTGAACTGACAGCCAGCATCTCGGAAGAGGAACAAGAAATGCTTGGCTTCAGAGCGAGCAATTTCTTCGAGCACGCGGTGTTTGCTGTTCTGATTAACAGCTCCAGGGAAAACACAAAACTCGACGGCGTTCAACACGATGCTACGATTGCTCTTTGAAGTGGGTTGCTTGAAGAGCCTCGGGCCTATAACGATAGGGGCAGATACGGCATTAGAATTACACTGTCGCCTTTACTGAAAACACAATCACTTACGCGAAGACTTCTCATTTTGAATAAAAATGAAATGAGAAGTACGAAAAAAGTTATAAAGCAGAATCATTAAAAAATCATCTTTGACTTGAACAGCTCCAAGGAGTGGTAAGCTTGGGAGCATTGGTTCTTGAATACCTTTGAACAAGAATAAAGTTTTAGAATCTGATTAGAGATTCTATCCTAAATTTAGGAATTTTGCCTCAGTGAATTTCACTAAGTAGGCAGAAGATCTCATTTCAAACCGAGCTTTAAAAACCAAACGAGACTAGGAGAGTAAGAAAAATAGCAATTTACACAAATGAGCTACTTTGTTATTTTTCTCTGTAGGTGCACAACGCTGACCTGTAAAGTCCATGGTCGAGCTCGTGGTCGAAATATCGCTGGCGGCGTCGTCAAAGCCGCCCCCGATGGTGGGCCGGCGGCGTGTTATGAGGCCAGGAGGCAGCGACCCCGGCTGGGAGGGCGACGGCAGGTGACGGGTGGAACCCCCGACAGCACCGCCTCCCATGCCCGGGGAGGCCGCTCGGCGAGGCGGCGTGGCCCGCCCGAGCCCGCTGTCCTCGCTCATCCCGTACATGAGGCTGTCGTGCTCGCTAGCACCTGCGTCAAAAATAAGGACACAACATTGAGGGTATGCGAGAGGAGCAAGCGTAAATCATGATTCTAAAGGTTATGAACTATTACCGGCGAAAGGTAAAAAAAAAAACGAACACAGACGTGTAAAAAATTGAGTGAGAGAGAGAGAGAGAGAGAGAGAGAGAAGGAGGAAGAAGGAGCAAGTAGGTGAAAAGGAATTGAGGTCCATCGAAGCAACGATCGAGATGAAGCAAGAGAAAATCAGTCTATGATTGGCCAGACGCGGCGGTTGTAAGACTGGCGACATCTAGGTGAACAGCTAGAACAATGATAATAAATTCATGAGATTCTGAGAGGTAGTCTTAACAATGATTTGATACTTTGTAGACCACGATGAAAGCATTTGTAATACATAACTCCGGGTGATTGCTAAAATATGGCTGCAGAGGCAACTCATGTCGGTGAATGAAAATTTTGATATTTGTGAAGAATGTTAGTTGGGGAACAAAGATTCATACCAGTGAAAGACTGATACAAATAACCAATGACTGATTCAAAGTCCCAATCATACCTATTTCATTAGAGCCATTTACACAGCTAACATATATCAATGTGCTCGTTTATACATTTAAAGTAAAATGAAATGCATTTAACCTACCTTATAGGTAAAAACAGACAAGTGAAAATTGCACTCGAAATAAAAATTTGCTTCGAAGCAAAAAGTTGAACAAACACAAGATTCTAATTTGCACAGTGACAAAAAACATACGATCTCAAACAATCCCACGTTCTATGAGTATGCAATTAGAAAGTTAAGCCACACATATTATCAGTTACAAGAAGCAGCCCTGACTCCGCTGTTATTTAGAGATGAATTAGATTGGTTTTTGGACCAGTATTAATAAATATCCACGACATACAACCCCATGCATTGTGAGTCAAAATGTCTTCCAACATGGCTGTAACCCCTCAATCCGATTATGAGCAATGCGAAGTGCTACTACCAGTTTAGTATAAGTTTATTTAAACGACTCCATACGTTTTCAGATTGGTTATTTTAGATTATATGTTAGTTTGAGCTTCCCTAAATCGCTACAAAAAAAGAGCGTATCGAAAAAAGGAAGGAGGAAGGCACCATTTAGTATAGAGATGAGGGAATGCGGAATCAATCCAAAAGAGGTATAGAAACAGTAAGTTGAGAAAGAAATTCATGAAACAAGATAAAAGTTAAATAAAAAAGTAGTAGGTGCTGAAAAACAGGATAGCAGTGAACCAAAAAAGGTGATCCTTAACATTACAAAAAAATTTTTTATTTCAACCAAAAAATGGCCTACCTAATTCTCAGCTCGGACTCTCTAACATTTTCCCCCTAGGAGTGCTAATTCCCATAAATACTCTCCTTGAAAAGTTGTATCTCCCAGAGGGGCTCCATACGTTATCAAAACTTGATCGTACATCAAGGAATCTTGTCGAATTTATAAGAGAAGAAATAACTTGAAGTTGTGCAGCTATCAGGATAAATAATTTGACAGCGAAAGCCATGCCAAGGTGGAGTTATTGTTGTTAGGTCAGCTGCAAGCCGCTCGGACACCACGCTCACCTCTAGGTGTATGTATGTGCCTAAGAGAGATGTTTATGTCAGGCATTCAAATTAGACTTTCCACACAACGAGATGTCGGTTTTATGAATTTACAAGGAAAGTACAACAGCTAAGTTAAAGCAACAAATGGTACATGACACACAGCTCGAAATATAGAAAAAATCTCGAGAAAACTGTTCCAATGTAGTTGATCGGAATTTACGAATACAGATAACCAAAGAGAGAATTTTGAGCTTTTCGCAAGAACGGCACGTGAAATATCTTTTTAATATTAGCAAAATTCAAAATTATACGCGATATATAGCAAACGTTTCGAGATATACTTCATCAGTATCAGGAAAAAATTATTGTTAGAAAATGATACATGGAGAACACTATTCCATTAAAAAATGCTATACAAACCCCATTAAAGTTGAGTAAGCCTTTATTCACCTGATATTATTTGAGCTTGTGGGCAAAGAAAAGTGAACAGTTCTAGTCCGTTTGTGAACCAAAAAGTAAATGTTTAGTGCAGGCGTTCAGAAAGAACAAGGTTACTTGAACGTTTCACCTGATGGAAAGACGACTTTTCTTATAAGAATGCTCTGAACCAATAGAGAATACGGCCACTGCACATGCTAAAGAGCAATCGATGATATTCGTAGAGAAAACATATCATGGTGAAACACCTCGATAAAGTTGAACTTCCCAAAATATATTTTTATATTTTGGAGATTCTGCAACGTAGCAGTAAAAAGTAGACATAACCCAAGATTCTACACGACCGCAGTGCAGGATGAATTATTCGCACGAAAACGTAAACTATAAGCAGTGAAACGAGCTTTCAAATACTGGATCTATCTCACGAGCGTGTTTAAAGCAAAAAAATATTTTTGAGAGAAGGAATAACTACAGACTTAAATGTGTAAAAAGTGTACTTTTTAACTTTAATTGCAAAATTTCGTCCTATTCAAAAATTCATTCGAAAGTACTGAAACGTTAATAACCCATTTAAGTTAATTTTAAATTAAATTAAAGGAAATACATTTACAATAATCTGACGACGTGCTCTTGACTTTGACCATTCAAGATTATGCCCCAAATGTAGGACTAGACTTGAGCATCCGTCATAACGTAGAACAAGTTACCAATTTCGAAACGAAATTTCACTTAGCAAGTCGCTATAATCTCGACACAAGTGCAGCCGAATTAGATTTCAACTAAGTCGAAAGTTGGTCCATATTTTGGGAGGTGAAATTGCCTCACATTTTATTAAAATATTTTGCTTTGTTTGAGCAATTTACGCTCCCTTGGTAAGAAGTGATGGATAATAATGCCGAAAAGAGCTGAAAATATGAATATTTAACAATAAATTTTGTACTTCTTTCTTCTGCGCATAACATCAGTCACGGAAACATGAATTCAAAATGCATCTCTTCAAGAATAAGTCATGTACCGATGGAATATATATCGAAACGTTTTTTTTTTGTTCTGCTTTTCATTGCGGTAAGTTGAAATAGATATTCAATATCATTAATAATTCAATTTCGTTATGAAATAATTTAGTGCGTGCACAATTTCTAGGAGTTCAAAATTTAAAATACAAGCTCGACAATAGAATGCCGGACATAAAAAAAACTGTGCCGGCGAGTGAAGCTTGCTGGACCACTGGAGTATGTTAAAAAAATCCATTAGATTATATTAATAGTGATTGAAACTGATAAACAACCTACTTCTCTTGCGTAGGCTTCCTGAAACGAAAAATAAAAGGCATCAGTAAACTAATAAGAACATGGCACGAGTCGAGCAAGCGGGTCCCGAAATTGAGAGGTGGTTTGGGGCATAAACCATCCGCCGCCACCAGCGCCAAAGACAACCACGCGTAGGCCCACAGCCTACAATAAAGTAACACAGGGCACAGGCATCGGTTTGCGTTCACACGCAAAATACTTCACACATTTCAACTACTGGAAAGTCTCGCACGATAATTTCGTAATTTCATTAGCACGTTTGGCGCTTGTAAGGACAAAAGCAAGACTAGAAAATATGCTATCTTCCAAGTACATGAAGTTCAGTAACTAGCCAAGGTAAACCCACCCGACGAAATATTACATAAAATGGTAAATGGCCACGAAGAAGGCGCACACAAATAAAACTGCACACAAAAAATTCGTTCCTAAGGACATAGTATTAACGCAAAAACCTCTTGGCATAATACTCCCGTGCGTGAGGGTCGTCGGCGTAACGAACTTATATACAAGCCAGAAGCCTCTTCAGCAGTAAACAAACACATAAATATGAAGCAATTGTTAAAAAGTAAAAGACAAGCATATTGATGATTGCTGCTCAAGCGCAGAGAGACAATTCAAACCTAAAATGAAGCGGAACATGCAGCGCAGACAATACGTAATACAGCTTCATACACACCAATATGACACGCGACACTTCAATTAATCCGCATTAATCTTTTCTTAACCAACATTGTACTTTTCAACTTTTTTCAAGAATTAAAATTAATTTCCCAGGCTACAATCAATTGTTTAGGAAAGAATCGAGATCGATGATCATTGTGATGGGAATGAGAAGTCGTTTCTAACACTGACAGTAAATATGTATAATTTGTACAACTTTTTTTTCGTCCAGGCGTTCAATCTCAAAAACATTGTATACTCAACGTATCAAGTGCTGAATAAAACGAATACAATTTCGTGTTTTGTAAATCTGGGAGCGGAAGATGTCAAATGGATATAATACTCAAAGAAAACTAAACTAAAACCTTAAGTTATGACCACCACGCCAACGGAAATAGGTAACAAAAACTGCTATGGCAAACAAACAAAGAAGTAGAATTATAAGAAAAATTTGTGACTGTATCAGTCAACATATACTTTCGATATTTGGTTACAAAAACGTTATAATGTATTTGAACCTCAAATAGCACACAATTACGAGTACTGTATATCTGAGGCAGCAAGAACCGGAGTAAAACTTGGTAGGATTCTATCTTGTTCCACAATTAATAAAAGGAGTCCGTACATGCCAAGAACACAAGTCCTTACAGTGTTAGAATACCAACCCAAACGCACACAAGACCTTAAGAAATATAGCGAGCATACCAATGATGCTTCATGGACACCAGAAAACCCTTTGAAGGCAGGAGTGACTCATTGCGCAAGGATAAGGTGACAAAACCAACACAGACGTCCCACAGTTTAGAAGTAAGCACGCCAAAAAGCCCACAAATATTTCAAAATACCAAAGCAGCCCAAAACCAGAGGGAAACGCTGGAAGTCTCACCACTAAGATTGCCTGTGGAACGGTACCTCCTGGACCCCCCAGCACCTGCCCCCCTGTATGAAGGACCCGAAGGTCGCCGGAGATTCGAACCACTCCCATTGGCATTCATGCCAGGACGGCGGGCAGCGGAGTGCACACGATACTCTGATGCCTCCTCATTGTTGTTGTACGGCAGATTGTTGCGTGAGCCGTAAACTGAGCAACAACAATCATAAATGAAAGCTAAGAGCACTTTGTCATGTAGCGATTAACACATGGGATTATCGTTCCCGCCGCAAATCCCGCCTGGAGATTTTGAAGTAGTGGGAACGGTTATGAAGTTGGACGAGACACAGACGTTTCTAATTTTAAAATACAATTTTCAATCCCAAACGACGCTCAACGAAAATAGAACACTTAATTAAGGCTAACAAGGCGAACTTCTTGACGACATCAAAAAACTCTTGCAGAAAAAGGTGTTTCCACTGAGGTGACGATGTCGGCAATCGGAAAACCAGTAATGACATCATCACTACAAAGCGAAGCATAGCTTTGGATTTTAAAATATTAGAAATGCCAGCGGAATCCTCGAACTGTACCCAGCAAATTTATGCAAGTTGATGAATAATTTTTTCCAATTATCTAAGGGTGTGAAGCGCACTGCACTGCTGGAAACAATATAACGTCACTCTTCATTCAGCCGAGCGTCCATGAAAGCGGAGCAAAATGATAAAAAAAAGAAATAGTAATCTCTGAAGTAATTTAACAATGACAAACAAAAATCAAAAGGCAGATAAGAAATTGAGAAGCGTAATGAAGTAACTAAATGACAATCGTGAATGTAAAAAAAATTGAATGGTGGGAACCAAAAAATAACGCGCCTACAACTAGTCGAAAAAAATGTAATAGCACTGATTCATGTATGAAATTAAAAGTTGGAATAACATTCATTACACAATCAGAGCGGTTAAGCAACATAAACAGATCCACTCAATTCTCTGTAAGAGCGCACCTGCTATATGAAATTAATCAGCAACATATGGCACAATCATTTCAGATTTTTAACACGTTAACGCAAAGGACACCGGTAAAAAAATAATTTAAACGTCAACATATCAGCATGCCGGAAATGAAATATAAACAACGTGATGACGAACGTTGGGGCATACAATCAACGCTTCCTATAAAATTTCGCTAAAAGAAGAAGAAACAAAACTTTTGTTTGCTTGTCCATAAATTCCTCCCTTTACATACCTTACGGAGTCCAAGAAAATCTTTTCCGCATGGCGTATCCGTCAAGAAACAGAACAGGAGTGAATGCTGAAGCATACAATGAGGCAGGCAAAGTATAACTAAACATTTATGAGAAGCGTAGAGGAAGGGATGAGCAACAAGAGCTACGTACGAGACTTGGAGGACTGATGTCGCTGCAGGGAATTGCCTCCCACAACACTCGCGGGTCGACGTGCCCCGCCTCTGCGCTCTAGCGTGCGGCTACTGCTTCCATAATCTAGAGAGGGAGTCACAACATACAAGCAGTGCACACACAGACACAGCAGCCAAGGGACTAACTTGCTCTCGTGATGTCGTCGGTCATGTGAACAGTTAAATCAGGTTATTCACCGTTAAATTCATGGTTTTATATGGTCTGAGATTCACACTTTCTATTCGAGTAACGAGTAGTAGGACATAATATTGCTCACCAGCAGGGAATTAGAATTTATTCAAATATGAGAATGATGAATTATTTAATTATTATTAGCTTGAAAATGAAAGGAAACGGTTCCATAATTCAATTAGTAGAAATTTAATTTTAAAAGCTAGTGTTGAGCGAAGTAATGAACTAGTAACACACAAGTGAACAAAAGTTTATTCACGAGAGCAATGAGTCAAAAATATAGAGGTGCACATCAATGCTACAAATTATGCATAATGGCTACAGTGATTTTCAACTGGGAACAAATGGTGACAAATAAGGATTAATCATTTAACGGAAATACAGAAGGTATTAAGTGGGTTCAAATAAGTGCAAATCTACGAAAAAAAGGCAAATTAAAGCAGTGCTACTATGTAAATTAAATTCCGCGAGAGAAATCCAACTAATAACCAAGTGATATGGTGACAGATGGAAAATTAGGAGCGTCAGGACCAATTGCAATTTGTGGAACGTCATTTTCGCTTTAGGCCGGTGGCAAATATTAACTCTAGGCAAGAAATGTTTTATTTAGCAAGATCTGAGAATCATTAAAATGCTATCAATTAATGACTAGACTAGATACTTCCAAATGACCAGATATTTCCATGTAAAAAGAAAAAAATTAAAAGATGAAATGAACAGTGAATCATTTAGTTCAATGTTTTGCATACTTTCAGTGATATTAAAAGCTAAAGTTTTTATAAGATTCAAGAACGACAGTAAAAGCAAAGTGAGGATTCCAGCAAGCGACAAACACAACTCATCCACACGTATCAACCCAAATCTGACTGCGCTATCTCAATTCGTACACACATGTGCTTTTTCGGCATTTTAAGTAATACTTATTTCTTCTTAGAAGCTATCGCCTGTCTAACAGAGGATTGCATCAAAGATTAAGATTTAACTACAAAATAGTTCTAAGCCTATGCTTCGCAAGCACAAGAAATCTTCCCCCCACTGTGACCGCTCAGTAGAAAATAATATTGGAAGAGAACCATATTTCAAGCGAGTAACCTAACAAACTTCGAATGAATTGCGACGAGACATGAATTGCGGACTCAAATACGCTCTTAGTCATTAAATACACAGCTAAATTTGTTTGCGCATCAAAGAAACCACACAGCTAAAAAAAAGACAGAGCTAACAGTTGAAATAACGGATGATCTACACTGCAGAAAATGCATTGCTACTCTCACGAAGCCAGAAAAAATCTTTCCCACCAACTAAGAACTCAACCCACACAAAGAGCCGAAAGTCTTCATTAGCTAGCTTGGGATCGATTCCTCAGAGAAATGCGACGGCCCTACTGTGCAGAAATGTGAAAAAAAACTCAGAAGAACTAGTAATGAAAGATACCCAGAAAAAGCGGATAATATTTTCTTCCCATTTTTCATCAACTGAAATGAAAACAATCGAAAAGAAGACCGTAAAGCAACTATGATCACCTTGAAAAAATCCCAGGAAGAGAAAGATAGAAAAAAGAGTTTACGCAAACGAATGTTCGAAGACAGACACGATCTCGCCCTTAACAAGCAACGCATCTGAAAATCAAAGCCAACTCATCAGAAATAGCAGCACACAGGGTACTAACCAACCACCACTACCGCTGTGTTTCACTCAGACAGATCAAAATGGGACGCCAAAAAGAACTAGGAACAATTAGGTCACCTCCAGCGAAGAACATGAGAATCCTCAACCTATTCATCTAGCAATTTCAATTCTCAGTGGAAAATTTAAGTTTAGGACCTAGATATTTTTAAAGACTACCTCACAAAGCAACGACAGTTTGTGTTGTTGTCCATGCTCTTTAACAAGCAATAAACGAAGAAATGCTTGACAGCACAGCAATCAGTACACCGAACTTATAACAATAGTATAAGTTCCACAATGAAGAGTCAGAAGGACATCAATTAACGTGCTACCAGTTCAACACCGACACCATTGATGGAAACAAAGAATAACATGGCCAGAATTGGAACTGATCTAGTGTGTGGTTGCCTCTGATATGTATCCCATTTTCCTCCCTAATGGGATCAAGGAATGTATAGCTTTATGTCGATTAAATGGGTTCACAAATGTTCTGCTTTTGTGTAAACCAATAAAAATTGAGAACAATTACTGGAAGACTATCTAGTCAACTTACGAACCAACGATCAGCAGTTTCTTGAAGCAAAATTAATACATCGAACACAGAAAGGTTCATTTCTTTACCCCAGTTCACCTAATTAGTCGACGTTGACAAGTGTCACATACATTTAAAGACCACGCGGACGCACCTGATCAACAAATAGAAGACAATCCACACATATTTTTTTAATAAGGCAATATAACACGACTCTATTGCTAGTGAATTTGAATGTTAGAACGATGTTAATTATCTTGACGGAAAGGAGAAGATAATTATTAACCCAGACCCATTCGTAAATGAGTGTCTCCGTAAAGCGTCATCAAGCACCATACGTACGCACACGGTCTCATAACGTACCTCCACGTAGATGAATTTAGAGCCATACATAAAGACCTGTCCACAAAAAGTCCACCAAGGATTTGGAGACATACCTCCACTGAGGCTGTTGGTGGATCCGCGAGTGCCAGCAGCGCGGGAGAGGGAGTGAGACGAACCCCAACGTCCGTTACTCTTACGCATACCACCGGTCTCTGTGTATGGCAGCAGCCGCGTTAGCACCACCTCCCCGTTATGCTAGCTCAACACTTAGCCCGTATTGCTTTCACCTCGATTCTCAGATGCGCACACAAGTTCTCAGTTAGAAGAATTTTTAAAGGAAAGAATGTGATCACACTGTGGGAGGAAATTTAAAGTGATGTTTCTGTTTTCCAATTCGCACACGTAACTAATTGTAGTTCATAATTTTTAGGGAAGGAGTCAAACAGACTCTGAGCGTTCTTGGATGAAAAAATGCGGTAAATGCTCCAGTTGAAGTTTTGGTATTCAAAATAGGGCAACATAACATGATGTGACTTATGGCAGATTGCAAAACTGTACATGGTGGTGAGAAAATACAAAAAGAAATTACAATTCGACATGCAATGGTATTATCTGAATACACACAGTACAACCTTGGACACTATTTGAGTGAGGTCAAGTGCAAAAACATTGAGGCTAAAAAAAGTTTAAAATAACAGGTCACGTGTAACATACGAGCAACAACTTGCAAAAAGGAACATGAGACCACATCACATGTTACACTTACTGGGCTTTCATTGGCGTTCTCGTTTAATGGATTGCATCGTAGGAATTAGAAAGAACTAAATCTTATGTAGACCGCAGTAAAGAATTGAACAGTTGGAGAGATTTTCAATTAAGACTAATAAACAAGAACGAACATATTTTAAACACAAGACAGAAAAGGCTGGATGTATTGGCTGAACAGATTTCATTGGCGGAAAAAAAACGCAACACTGATAGTAAGTCAAGCAAACACCGCAGTGCGGAATGAAGGTCCCACACACTAAAGAACACGATAAGCTAGTTACTAACACCGCATGCATAAGACAGATGATTGTTCGAATTTTCAATAATACAATGGGGCTAATTGATGCACGCCTGCTGCTGGACCACGGTTGCTTACACCAATAAAACCTCTGATCACGGACCAGTTCTCATTCAGCAGGCAACTCCGGTGACTAATAAATAATAACACGCAGCCAGTAACGCTTGCAAGATGAGTGAAGACTCACCAGGAGGACCGGCCATGTTCTGCGTGCTGCCCCTGTTCCTCCTGGCAGCGGTGAGTGAGGTGCCTCTCTCGCCGTCAGCCACGTCGCCCTCGTACATAGTCTTGGGTCGAGGCCGACCTCCGGCCCCCGGCTTGCTGCGGATCCTCACTGTCGCAGCCTTCGCCGGCTGGGTGTTGGCCTGCTCCATCACATACCAGGCCGGCGGTTGGTAATAAGTGCCCTGGAAAAAATTAAATGTCAATTATTGGCCACACATGTAAGCACATGCTTTGTGACATCAAAGAGAAAGAAAGAAATTAAGAAAGAATCGTGCATTAAAAAAAAAATGATAATAAAATGCATGAAAAACTAATTAGTATTAGAATATTTCTTAGCATACAAATCCCAAACTTATACACAAACTATAAGAAGTAGACAATAGCAATGTTAGTGATTAAACACATTTTTTTTTTAATAATTACAATAAAATCAATTTATACGCTTGTACACAATATAATGTGTGAGAATAGGTGCGGTAAATGGTTCATAAATCCCAAAGCCAAGATTAGGTACATTTTTTAGTTATTTAAACATTCAGAGACAGAAACATATACAGTATTGCAAACAAAGCCAGCGAAATATCTCTTTTTGGAATGGTGTGCCAAAGTACTACCTATGTTTACTGAATACTCACTCGTGTTTCCTCGTAACCAAATTTAATGTTTGCTAAGTGTTGAATAATTGTAATCTCCGGGATTAATAGTCAGTTTACAATGAAATTCAAAACTACATTCGGCTTCATTAAATTGAATTCAATATTGCTTATGTACTTGGGAAAAAAATGTTTCAAATTTAAAGCACTAAAATACGCAGCATTCTAATTTCCAGATGGAAACATTAGTAAGTGTGACGAAGTCAAAGTACGTAGAACGTTTTAGGTTTCTCATTCAGTTGTTTTTTCCATACGATATGTTGACATTAATACCCGAGATTAAACAGGAACATTAAGACAGGTTGATGTTATTACCAAGTAATAAATCGCTACAAAGTTTCTACGAGTATTTTAGATTCAAATGAACATAATTAGTTCAGCGGCTTAGCGACAGTTCTTCCGACAAATAGATACGGGTAAAAGTCCAAGAATTAAAATTAAAAAATTTTAATTTTGGAATGGGTTGGTAGGAGCATTTGATTCGAAGTTTCCACTTAAATTTTACTTTTGCAACGGATGCCATCTATCACATAACACATCTCAGTTTGGAAGAGAAGAATGAGTTTCCTGCGACGAAAATATTGTCATTTTTCATGTGTTCCTTGAAGAAAAGTGCAAGGAATCAAGCACATACAAAAAGAAATTACTTGACCAGTAACGCTACCAAAATTTGAAAAATTCAATAATTTTTCATAATAAAAGCTGAAATTAAATTCTAATTTAGTTAACTTAATAGCGATAAAGCGTTAAAGATATGTTTTCACATTCAAGCTCTTAGATCCTCACCTCTTTCTCCGCCTCATCTATCGCTTTCTTAATTCTGTGTCTTTCCAAGATCATTTCACGTCTTTGTTTCTCTTCTTCTTTTTTCCTAATCTTCCTTTCCTCCTCGTCTTTCTCCCGCTCGCGGCGCTGCTCAGCCTCCAGTTCCTTGGCTCGCTTCATTTCCTCTTGCTGCTGCTTGCGCTTCATCGACAGGATCATGAGGCGCTGCTTCTTCCGCTCCATGTCAGAAAACGCGGACTGCCAACACCGTACAGAGGAAACAATGAATACCCAGTGACGTCAATGGCAGAAAGGACCACTTCTGCCATACTTTAGGCTGAGATCATACGTCAAACGTTACGACAAAGTGAGAGTAGCCATAAAACATACAGCAATCGCGACGTTCAAGCGATTTCGAACAAAATAACTGAACTAACTGTGTACCAAAAGTAATCACAACTCATTAGCTTTACTGGATTAAATATCCCAAAATTAGATTCAATTACATTAAATCTTATGCCTATCTAGCTGCAATTACATAAGATATGACATATCGCATAAATTTCATGATTTATTCAATGTCAAACACCATAAGCATGTATGATGTCACAAATGAAAGTAACAACTAAGTATAAAATAAAATAATTTTGGCGTGGTGTCAAGAAACGTTATGCTTGATCACCAACAAAAAAATAAATGCACACAAAAGCAACACACATTATTGCAATGAGAAAAATGCATGGCAACGCACTCGACGATGGAAAGCACTATGACAATAAGGTAAATTTTATCCATGCACAACAAAACCATCAAACAGCTGAGCACTGCAACGTAGAAGATAATAAAAATAAGCTCCAATAACTGAGCGAGAAAGAGGAACGATGAGGACGCACGGTTTGCGTAAATTATAACATGCAAAATTCAGTAAAGAAATTTTTAAATTACCGAAGAAAAATTCCGCTCAAAGCACGATGCAAACAAATAATAGCCCCACCAGCATTCCATGTTGGCGCCTAAGTTTTCTCTCAGAAGTAAAATTAATTGAGTTTTCTTCGGACGAGGGCATCATAAAAATGAACAGACGAGTGAATATAGCTATACGAGATTTTCCAGTATAACTTTTTACAAATGAAATTATTTCTCACAAAAATTACATGATCAAAGTAGCTTGACAAATCACTAGTTTCAAAGAAGAAACTCCAGACTTTTTGAACGGAGAGTTAGACGCTAAAAAGTAAAGTTCCCAGATAAGAGAATGAGGAAAAAGGAAGTAATTGATGAGAGGGCAAAGGCTAATACAGCGAGTAACTGCAGTCATGATTTCCGTTTCTACGCAACAGCTCCTGCAATTCCAACGAGTCAGACGCGTTACCAGGGCAACGAAGACGGAAGACGTCCGGCCCACCCACCTCTTCATTGAGGGCTTCGTCTCCAATAACGAGTGCAGTAGACGATCCTTTGTTGACCTCAGTAACTGGCAGCTCTTCTCCAGAGATGCTCTCACCGGTGCTGTCCGCACTCACCTCTTCCCCACCACTGCCACCCTTGCCGAACGAAAACCCGTTTGCTCGCGGGGATCCGCTGTTGCTCAGAGAGCGAAGGGAGGGCGAGAAGGGAGAGCGCGCCATGCTAGAGTATGGCACGGAGGGCGAGGTAGGGGATGTGGGAGAAAAAGTAGAGGAAATCCTGCGGATGTTGCTGGTGGGGGTCAGGTCCAAAGAGGCGTTCGAAGGGAAGCGCGAGTTGCGCAGAGGAGTGGTGTTGGAGTCCTGAGAATACGTTATCATCAGTTGCTTGGTTACTGGTACCTGAAGCAGAGTGTCAGCCGCTCACCGTCATCACATGTGAAGCTAAGCAACGCCAGAATCTCCACAAAAAAGCCCAACACCAATAAATACATACAGAAATATGGAAGTGTTCCTTTAACGTGAAGAAGCAGCACAACACAAGTGTGCTTAGTTATATGTAGTACTATGTCTTTTAGCTGTTCCAAGGAATTTTGTGATAGAAAATAGACATCAGAGGTTACGTTTTCATGCTTACATCGAGCCCAGCACGGCCCGAGAACGATGAGGCGTGACATGACATACTCGTACGAAGAAGTGCCAAGAAAATAACTGGAGCGGATGAAAATATCAATAAGGGAACAAGAAACGTTGATGTCATTCAGTTTCTGAAGAATTTTCAAATGATAACACTCTACATCAAAAACAGTTTATAAATTAATAGTACTCAAGTTATTAAATGAAACTACTCATTAAAATGAACTACATTCGCAGAACTTAATGTTGCAACTAAAATGGACCTTTGGCAAGTTGATTTCATTGGTCTGGCTCATGCAATGAAACAACGGCAACCAGTGGGACAAAGATGCATTCAACGTCTAAAAGTTGGGTAACATCAACAAATAAATTTCAACGTAAACAAAACATATTCAAATCTAAGTGTGAATTTGGCAAGTTGAAAAAAATTCAGGCAGCTATTCTATAATTCACAAAGAATACAAAAATGAAGGATTCATCACCGTATCTCATAGCATTAAAGCGCAAATTTTAATCAAGGAAATCTGAGAAAACATCTTTAAACATGTCAAACGTTTTAGAGAAACAAATTTGAAACGGGAATAGCTGGAGTTTCTCTGAAATATGTTTTCACGTTCGGGAACGCAATGAAGTACGGTGGAGAAAGGAACAAATTTTTGAGAAGCGGGGTTTCGAAAACAATATGAAGCACTCGTTACGAGCTTATAATTATAGTTACTTAACTTACCGATATCACAGTGAAGTCCTCATTGCAGGGAGTTGGTGCAGGAGTTGCGGGCGTGGAAGACTTACGAGTGAACTTCTTCGGTCTCAGTAGAGGCTTAGGTTTCGTTGGAACGTCGCCGTCGAACGAGATGTAAAATCCTTTCTCCGGTTTGGCACAGTCGTTGAGAGGTTCAGTTTTGATGTCTGCCATGAGTTCATCGTTACTTGTGGCAGGGTCATCTTTCTCTGGCTGGTAGGGAGGAGACAGCGACCTCTGATGCGCAGCAGGTTGAGGGATTTCAGAGTCATCGTAAACGGGAGTGCCGCGCTTAGTGGGCACCCGGAACGTTTTAGTGCCCACAGTGGGACGAGTGGGAGAAGAACCGTCACCCAAAATGCGATACGTTCTACTGCCAGAACCGATGGACAAGCGTTTCAAGCGCTCAGAAGTTGGACTGTCATCTCCACCGTCTCCGGAGTCGACGTAGCCAGAGCGCCCTCTGTTATTGAGGTTGTTGCTGCTATTGTTGATGGACGAGCGTTGCTGCTGCGGTAGAGTGGAAGGTCTTTCTCGCTCCTGACTTGTTCTCTCACTTGCGCTGCCACCGCTTTGAGACGTGTCAATGAAGGAGACATTCTGAGGCTCCATGTCATCGGGCGGAGGAGCGGCCACAGGAGCATGCAACACAGAGCTTCCCTCCGCTTTGTTGCCACGACCAGGGCTCACTGACTGGCGGCTTTGTGGAGGCTGTTGCTGCTGCTGGTTGTTTTGGTTTGCGAAGCCCTGGCCGTAAGGCGACTGCGACTGGCTGTACTGAGGAGTGTAAGGCTGTGGGTGAGCACCATGGTTGACGTAAGGCTGCGGAGGGTAGTTGTAGTTCTGGTGCTGCAGAGGCTGTCGGCTGGGGGAGTTCTGGGCGCTGGACCGCAGACTAGCGGGGCCTCTACTGCTGCTGTCGTCGGTGGCGTCGCTGTGCAGCCGGAATGGAGCTGGGCCTCCTGCCGATCTTGGGTCTAAAGGAAATATTTACTGTGATTCTACCTTTGTTGTGTGAAGCTCAATAAGAAAGATTAGGGTTATTACTCTTGTGCCGTAAGTAGCATGAAGAAATTGAAGAACATTTAATTCAAAAGTTTCAAGCCCTGGGTATTTCCAAATGAACTCTGTAAAGCATATAACAAAATTTTGTTCTCTAATTTAAAATTTTAAAAATGCATTTATCAAGTTTCTAACTTCAGAATTTAAACAAGATGTAACATACAGAAAAAAATGATACGTAATTTCACCTGGGATACCTAAACCTGGCACGATAATCTCAGGAAAGTTGCTAGGAAAAAGTGTTAGTACTGTGGATGCAGCTAATTTTTCACCAAGATATGAGAAAATGCGCGAATATCCCAGTTCTTATTAGCTAGGGGTAAGAAACCGCTTTTATCCTCTATATGGTGGCTTTTATCAATAGTTCAAATTCTCAATTTAAACTTACCAGTAGATTCCAAAAAAAAGGAAAATACGTACTACGTACAGGTAATGGCAAAAATAGATCTAATTTCAAAGTGGAGAAAATATACCGATAAAACTTATTAGCGTCCAAATTTTTTATTACTTGTGTCAGCGTTATTACAAATACCGTCATCAAACTGACAATGAGATCAGGTTGTCTCAACTTCAGAATGAGAAAGGAAATGTCACTCGGTAATAAACTTTAAAAAAATTCTTTAGGGTACAAATTCGATAAGAAATATAAAATACTTTGAGGTTGTCTCTGAAAGAGAACACCAATGTCCTCGTGGTCGTTGAACAGTTGAGAGAAACGGAGCAAGCCTCGGCTCCGACACCATTACCGCATTTTTACCTCTTCCATTTACTTCAATACGGCTAGCATTGTATTGCTACACATCAACTCTGAAATACATTACATAGACTTCGCATTAAAAACCTTTCTATGAAGAGATGCACTGAGAAGTAAACACAAAAATATACACCTATTCCATAGAGAAACAACTACTTATCGTAACATCCAAGAACTTCGAACTCGTAAGCTGAGCCAAACCTTGATGCGGCGAGTACTGGTGAGGCGGGTAACCCCCTCTGAACTGCGGGTCCTGGGGTGCCATGGGCGACCCGTAGTAGCCCTGCTGCTGCCCGTTCTGCTGTGGGTACATGGGGGGCGCACCACCCTGCTGGTGGGGCAGGGAGTGGTGCTGGTGGAGCACGAAGCCTCCCTGCTGAGGGTGCAGAGGGGGAAGCTGCTGGTAGCCTCCAGGAGGTCCGTAGTAGCCGCCGTGCTGGTAGTACTCGTGTGGAGGTCTGCTCGGACATATGCGATGTCTGGTCAAGTGGACACCCTGCGAACAGCTTGTAACGTGCGACCCCGTTTATGGTCAGCATGTTTGGTGAATGGTCTTACATGATGGCAACCCTATTTCCTGTCCGTATTGTAGTAGGCAATACGTTGCCAAAACATTTAAATCTTATTTCTCAGCTGAAGAAAAAGGAAAATTTGCCGTAGTTTGAAGAAAAAGTTTCATGGCATCTATGAATAACAAGCCTACACAGTTTTTCTTTTTCGCTGAGGGATTCTTTAAAAAAGAATGCAAGCAATATTTTGACCTTTCATTTTTTCCCTTCTTTCACTCGAAATTATCATTGAATTTTTTTTAATCTTCCCATGGAATTAGAAAAAAATGAAATCCAGTTAAAATCTCACACAGTCTCTCATATTGTTTTTATCAAAGTAATTTCATTCCTAATAAGACAATGCGTGAGTGTATTGAAGTAGTTTGCTAATAATTAGAAATAAAATTTTTTAACGAAAATGATCACAAAATGAAACTGTTCTCCAATCTCGCCAAGAGTAATAAATTGAAATTACTATCCAAAGGTAAATAATAATGACATGACACAACCACTTGTGATAAAGAGTAACCGGAAAGGCTCCACACATTATTCATGCTAAAATAGTGTAGAAAATCAACAGAAGGCCTCGTCAATGTATCAGAGGTTTTGTAAATTACACCAACACATGCGGCGGTGAAGGAATTTACAGGTGAAAATTACAGATCAAAAATGAGTGATTTAGAGCAAAAGTTATATCAACTAAGTATACTCATTTGCAGAAATTTGACACAATTTTAGATAATACAACGTCAAGGCACCCTGACAATATGAAATTAGACAATACAGAATCACCATGGACGTACAGCATTTACTCACACTAGACTCGAATCACATGATGCTTGGAAGCAGCCTACAACTGACGGCCAACTCGCCACTCGTTAGTAAATGTAATAACAAACTCGATGAACACCATCCGGTTCAATGAAACTCACACAGCGACCACCCAAAGCTAGCCTTCCCAACATGATACAGCCCAACAACTCACTTCTACATAACTAATTTTAACTGAACCTGTGTAAAATATTAATAACCCAAAAATTTACTATATGACATTCATCCCTTGATGAGATTCAAACGCACTCCATCATACTAGAATTTAATTACAGAAAACCGACTTTCGAATTCTTGCCTCCAATGTCTTGCACATTTATTACACTTAATGCAAAAGCAATGGTGCGTTGACGATAGTCATTTGTAAAAATATTTCAACTATAGCATCCTTGAATCCACTTAATCTCACTCTACACTCAGCGCCAAGTTAGACCATTGGTAACCAAGGGTACAAAACTCACAGAACAAACATCGGAACCGAGAAATAAATCGCAGTTACAGAAGTTCGAAATGTGTATCAATCCATTGAAAACCCAGTGAATTAAGAAGGCCGAATAAGATTCAAATCGATACCCGATAGCCGTGGCAGAAGCATGCAGCATCAAAGCAAAATAACAAACAACAAAGGATAACCCACACACCTTTAAGCGCAGCGCAAAGCACCGCAGGGGTGAGGTGGTGCGCCACCATCACATGTCTTACGGATTTCTTATAAATTCAAGGCATGCAATGGAATAAAGGCGATCCCTAGTTGTGCGATAACAGTAATTTACAATAAATTGATGAAATAAAATAAGGATACAAATGTGAGATAGAACCAACACACCATCAAAACGATCGTTCTTAGCGCTGAAATTCAATAAATTTATACTGTAGATAAAAAATACAAAAACCACAATTCCCTGGGAACAGGAACGAAGAGAGGCTCTAAGTATAAAACACAAGATATCAATTCTGCTATTAGAGCACGTACCAATGTAGAGAAAAAATGACCCATCCAAATACCATAAAGCCAAAGAAAATGATAACCGTTCAGACCGTCAGAGAAGAATTGCCATTAAATAAGCACGTCAAATAGTGAAAAACATCAGTGTAAACAGAAAAGCAGCTTCTGCGAGCACGTACCTCAGTCGGGGATTTACAGTCTCAGGGAACTCAAGTCAATTGGAAAAGAAGTAAGTCGCCCATGATTTAGCGTTTATTGCCGAAAGAAGATACTGCACAATATGTAATTCTACGGAGTAAAGATATTCACAATTAAAGGTGAATCTATTACCGTAGAGTTTCTATTTATATAAAATCTATACGACAGCTCAAGCCAGAGACACAAGTTCAGGCAGACATGCCACGCGCGCCGGTACAAGTGTGCTGAATTGCTGCTACAGTTAATTCTCGAGTTGAGGCATCATCTTACGCGAACCGCAACTCATACGGATAAATATTTGCCCCTAATTACTCACCACATTTCAAACACTATTTTATTGGAATAACGGGGTTAATGTTTAGCTGAATAAGCTGAAATTTACATAAAATGTTCCACTCGAGGACCGACTGCACGAAATTCTTTACCAAGACTAGCCTGGGCAGGCCACGAGCAGGACTGAACGTATCTACCAGGAGGGTCTAACTGAACTTGGTTTGCTAGTTTCAAGGACTGAAGTGAAAAAAGACTGAACCTTTCAAAAAAGTTTACGATCAATTGCAATTTAGCCAACTTAATATCGCTACCCATTTTGTGTTACTTCAAAACTATCATACAGAGTTAACAAAATATTGGCTTATAGTTCCACACTACTTTTTCTACATGAATAGCTTCAAAATGCAAAGATTGCAAGTGATTCAAAATCTAAACTACAGCACTTGTGCAAGCGATACATACATCGGACACTCAGAGGAATGAGTAGAGACTTCTTCATAAGGAGTCGGTTTCCTTGAAATGTATTAACAATAAATGGAATACAAACCACAAAGAATAAAAGAAAACAACTAGCGTTACGCATGCCTAAAATGATCACCAGTACCGCCACTTCGTTAACAAGGATACAGTTACCATAATATTTATATAAACAAGGATGACTTAGCCATTAATTTCGTTAGTCATTTTCCCAACTCACTCAGAAGGATTTGTGCCCTCAATGTAAAACGCGCTCTGTACCTTCACCGTCAACTTCTTTACTTCTCTGTTTTAGAATAGATAAGTTAGTTGAAGCTCCCTAAAAACAACAAAGGCGTTCCAAAGAGAAGAAAAATGCAGGTACCATTTAATATGGAGATAAGGGAATTTATGCACAAGGCATGTTCCCATACAAGATCCCAACACAGAAACAGCAAGTAGGTAAAAAGTTTATGTAACGAGAAAAAGATTGGAAATGAAAAATAACAGGTACTACAACCCAAGGCAGCAGTGAACCTAAAAAAAGTTAGTCCTTAACTAAAGAAAACAAACATATTCAATTTCAATAAAACGAAGGTTTACCTGATCTTCAGCTCAGGGCCTCAATTTTTCATCTTGAAAAAGCTAATTCTCACAAACACAATAGGTGTATCTCCTGATGGTTTCTCTAATGTTATCTTTACTTTAATTCATTTATATTATGATGTCACTGGTCTCATTGTAGTTAAAATGATAGCCTGATGGGGAAAGCAAGCTTTTCATTACGGTAGTACATTGCAATTACGAGAAGAAATGAAACACTAAAAAGCATTCATGGTTCTTACGATAAACTATTTTGTCTATAAACATGATAACGGTCAAGTGGAATCGAGTCTAAACCTTTTCGTTGTCGTTGAAATAATTTATAAACTCAACAATGAATTTATCGCTTAAAAAGACATGATACAACGTGTGTTAAACAAAATCATACTAGGATGTTGAGATTGTAAAACTTGGACTTTAGTCACCCCAGACAGTGGAAAAATTTTGCTCAACAAATCGCGAAGTTTCACTTTTCAGAAGATGTAAACGATTTGGTCGACATGTCTCACTGATTTGCCTATGCTGACACAAGGACACTCAGCCAAACTACCAGGGACTGACCACTTCACTTAAGCTGGTCAATACCCAAATTTTCAAGTGATTGCCACGACAAGAATTTCAAAACTCAGAATAATCCGATCACATGAGCGTCTGCCATCGTGAGCATTTCACTCCACTCATTTGAGTCAATTTCAGCGAAGGCATAAAGTCAGTGCAACAAAGAGATGTCTATCAATTTATTCCTCAAACAAGAAAACGCAATGCATTCTTCAAACAAGAAAACGCAATGTGAATTGATTTAACTCCCTGAATGAGGTAATCAGCAAAAAAATCATCACTTAAATTTCTACACAGATACTGTCGGATGTAGTAAAATACAAATGGAATTTCTTAAGACCTTAAAATGTACTGCCATAAAAATTGCGTGTATTTCACCCACTACTGTTTTGTCCAATCATACGAAGTTGATTCAATTTTCATAGATATGTACGCAGAGAACAGATTATTTGTTATTCTCACTACAGAGAAAAACATTCTGTTTAGCCCTATTTTACGTAATATTATTCGCAGCAAGAAAGACCAGTAACCAATGTTCATGAGATCTTGTTTTATTTACTTCCATATATGTTTCTTTGAAAGCTAATGACGATGAACCCAATTTCATGACATCAGTTCATATTATACGCTGGCATAATATCCAAACTTCATTTTTTCTTCGTAGGTCTAACGAGGCCAGAAAGATGTTTGAAGAGACCAACTTGAGGCCGTCGGACGGGGTTTTTCTTTTCCTCAAATTCCTCAACAGATTTAGCTGCCTTAACTACAGCTGCAGTCGACGGCCGTTTCCGTGAATGCCGCCTCCTGACACCATTTTCAAAGCCTTTTTGCAGTTTTTCTTCTGTTCGCTTTTGACTGCGTTTCTTAGACTCTCTATCGGCAGCTCTCCGATTACTCGACGTCTCTCTTTTACGCAAGGACCGTTCAGCCGCTAAAGGCCGTCCATTCAGACGCTCAACAGGAAACTTCTGCCGTTCCTCTTTTTCAACCCTTGGTTTACGGGAATTTTCTTTCACAGAAGTTTTCTTTTTCACGACACGATTATCGGGGTTTAGAACGGACAACTTCTTTGACACGGGTCCAACATTGACGTTACGCTGGCTTTGTTCAAGAGGTCCGCAATGAGAACAGCAATGTTTTGAGTAGTGGTTGCTAACATCGCAGCACACAACGCCAGGAGTTCCACAAGGCTCCGTTGCTGGTCCGGAGGTACAATTTGCGTAACAGGGATCACAATCCCGGCATGATTTCGACTTAATCTTAAGACAGTCTGAACAGTCATGGTCGTGCAGGGCGTCATCTTGTTGCGCATTAGACAGGTGATCGCTATGCTTTACGTCACTTCGTTGCCTGTCACGTCCATCGTCAGTCTCGTCGTCAGGAACACGACAGCAAGAGCTGGAGGAGCACCAAACAAACACCTTACTTTCTAGATCAGGTGGTTTGTAGGTTTATGAAAGAATGAGATAAGGAAGTGAAGCCCATCAGAAAGATAAAAATGAATACTTCAAATGCAAATTATGGTTAATTAAATCAGTCTATAGAATCAAGATTTGTCTACTTTTGCAATGAAGCAGCATATTCAAAGCACAATTTCAAGACTGTCCCACTGAAAAAATACATGCTAATTTCTCCCAAGCGCTCGAATCGAGTCTTAGAAAAACGCAATCGAAATGAGATGCGACGCTGACATTTTAAGGTAAGATGCAACGTAGTACAATTTAGAAGTTAGCTAACCATGACAACAGAAGTGTTGAACTTTTCAAAGGAAGGATGATAAGCGAAAGGAAAAGTGAACAAAATTTACAAAATAAAATGAAGTGCCCCATAGAGAATTGCACACAAAAAATGTCAGAAAAGCAAAAACTGGGCCAATTTCTACAAAGCATATA
This sequence comes from Platorchestia sp. MABIK, assembly GCA_014220935.1. Taxonomy (NCBI): domain Eukaryota; kingdom Metazoa; phylum Arthropoda; class Malacostraca; order Amphipoda; family Talitridae; genus Platorchestia; species Platorchestia sp. MABIK. The sequence goes on from JACJUY010000399.1 coordinate 195,467, forward strand.
AAACAAGCGCTCAGGAAAAGGTGAGTAGCGTAAAGCAAACTAAAATAATCTAGTTTATGGGAAAACAAAAAAAAAACAATATTCGAAGTTTGAAGAAATGAAGAAGAAAAATAATCCCAAACCAACAATGAAAAAAAAATTTTAATGGTATGAAATCTACACGGATTTTCCGAATAGCAACAGCCGGCAACAAAGTGGAAGCAGAAACATAACACACACAAATAAAGTTGGAGGGCATTTCTCCTTCTAAAATAAAAATTGCCAGTCCAGCTATGAATCAGTCCCTGGCGCAACATCGAACTGAATAGGAGTGACACCCGGTCACAATGAAACCTAAGAAAAAGAAACCACTCAAAATCAAGGACAATGACCGATTGCCAAACGACGAAAGGCCAAACCCAAAACAGATATCAAACAATAGAGTATCTTCAACGCGCAAACTCCATTTATTTAATAAGGAAAATATTAATTTCAGTGCTCCCACAGCAGTATACAGCCAAAATTTGCCTCTAGGTCCAAATACAATTTCGAACAAGACATTAAAGGTTTCAAAGCCACACACACATGAGCTATTTGGAAAAAAATAATTCCGACGATAGAACATAAAACAGAAGTGTGACATTGTGGAGGTGAATAAGGAAACAGAAAAAACGTCCACCGCAGTAACTTTTACCGACTGAACTTTTCAAAACATATTGTTATTATAATTACAGCCATCAGACTAGCACTGGCATCAAGTTGTCACCGTTGTTAGAACGAGCAAGGAGCAGCGACTCCAAGTGAACTTTGAAGAACAACCAAGGCACAAATTCAAGACATAAAACCTGTCCCAGCTGTTCACAGAAGAGTATTTAGAAGTATCTGAGGACGGTAAAGAGACAACACATAAGCGGAGTACAGGCGGCAACTGACCTGACGGGCCCCCACTGGGCGCGGCGCGAGGCAGGGGAGCTGTAAGGGTCCCCGCCGCCCATCGCAGGGCCGGCCTCGCCCCACATCCGCCGCCCGCTGCCGCTGGGGGACTGCACACACACACGCTCTCATGTTCAACTCATTACAAACTGTCAACACAGTGCTAGAATAATAATTGTAAGAATTTTCGTAAAATAAGGTCAACACTGTAAAAAAAAGGATTTTAGAACAATTTTTTCAGTAACCATCATTTGTTGACACAAACGGGAATTATTCAATCACCACAACGGAAATAGAAAAGAGTGCAAATGGACAATTTACATGAGCCTCTTTCCCAGCCACACCACTTTATGCCACTGAGGATAACGAGAATACAGAGTATAAGATAAAACACCAATCTTACGAATGTTATTCCTTCACCTTTTTAAAAGTCAATTATATTTTCAGGAATAAACATTCTTCTAAAATAATGAGGCACTGAATGAGGCCCAACTTCCTCATTCAGTTCTTTCAGCTTTGATACATCGCGCAGTCAGTAAATCCTTCTAGGAGTGAGTCGATTTACCAGCACACTAGAATTTCTTATAATAACTATTATCCATCACATTTCAACAAAGAGTAACCATATTTTCGCTCAATACCTCGTGTGCAAAGGTTGTCAAATTCAACGAACTCAAAATTGTTAACTTCGCCGACCTGATCATGAAGGTAGAACTGCTGGTTGTGGCCGCCGCCTCTGATCATTCCCTGGATCTGCTGCTGCTGAGACGACAAGCGCTGTAGGTCTCCCTGTATCTCACTGAGGGAGTCCGTCATCCTGTCGTGGTAATGAGGCAGGGCGTCAGAGGAAGGGCTGACGTACGGAGGCTGAGAGCCACCCGACCTAACGGGGGGAAAACGACGGTACTGGGGGGATACAACACCATACGAGGAGGCGCGCCGAGAAGCGGAGGAGTAAGGAGGAGGAGCAGAAGAGGGAGGAGGAGGAGGAGGAGTGTGATGATATGAGGCATGCGTAGGAGGGAGGTAGAGGCTGAGCCGCCTAGGGTCGACATCCCTGGGCAAGGGGCGAGGAGGGAGAGGAGCCCCGGCCAGGTCCAAGCCGATGCTCTCCCGACGACGAAGCATCGCCATCGCTTCGACATCCTCATCGTCCTCCCTGCGAGCACATGCAATGAAAGCCGTAGTAGGAGGGAAAGTAACAATACAATTCAAGAAACCTCCTGATGGCATTCGTAACCCCTCCGCATTAAAAACAATAAATCCGGTAATTCGATCGCTCATGTTGGGGGAGATAATTTTCAGGTGAAAATTGCAAAGATTGTACTTATTGCTGACACACAAGGAGAGTTGAAGTGTGTACAGTAATTCCTCATCATGAATGAACGTCAGAGTCGTCCTGAAGTTCACATTCTGATGCACGCCTTCGACACCGCTATCATTCATTGAGGTTGGCCAAAACGACAGGAGCAGGCAGTGAGCACCTCTTGTGAACGGGTATCTAGAAATTAAAAGTTCTAGTTTAATTTCTTCGTTAAACGATGCCCTAGAAGATAACTCGCGTATGATACTGTTTGCTATCAAGATGAGTGTTTCTGTATATAAAATTCAGCTTCCTTTCTTACATCTATTATAGTTTTTTGAGCGTTATTATTAACTTAGAACATGAGCAACGAAACCATGGAAGTGAAGTAGAAGTGCTTAGTAACAATATCTCAAAATACTCAACGAATTTAGAGCGGTCACGTTCAAACGTATAACAACTTCTGCAGAATAATCCAACGTTGACAACACCCGCAGTAAATTGCAGTTTTTTGTTGGAGAAAATTTGTAAATGAAGCTCAAATTAAGAAACTCGGATTTAACGTTCAGGCCAGTGGAGGGCTAACTTCCCCAACCATGAAGTAAAATTAAATGCCAGAGCAGCTACGAATGCCATCGGAGGTGTGTGAAATTCCATTGATATGTAATTGAAAGATCTGCCAATTTGCTAACGTAATTGATAAATAATTTGATAACAAGAGACCATTACTAAATAATGAGAGACTAATTTTCACTAATTAAATAAAAGAAGTTAAATTTACACATCCATGGGCCGAAGCCGAACGTCAAGAAAAATTTTTTCAGTCTACTGCAAAAGATCCTCATCAAAACGGATCTTTTGCCATATTAATTAGAAAGATTTAATTCTTTAGAGTTTAACACAATTTCACATTAATGGAATCGGGGTCAGGTTCAACTGTATCAAAGCAATCAACACTAAGACCAATAATTAGCAAAACACATAAGAGAGGAGAAATTATTTAATGAATCAAGGTAAAAACCCCACAAAAGCTATCAGAAAGGCAAGACTAGCAGATCTTTTTCTTACGTAATGTAACAGGAGCACAATTAAAGTAATTAAAGAGCAACGAAGTCGGGAATAAGTAAGAGCGAGGGATAGGAGTAAATACACCTACGTATCAGGTAGAAACTATACAAAGAAATACAATACAGAGATAACGTCATGAAAGAGTCTGAACTTGGCTTGCTGGACAAAGATGAATAGAGGAATAGTTTGACCTGCCACAGCGCTGTCTAACCTAAAACTTCTTGTGAGTCAACTGATTAGGCGTAGTACAATGGAACTGGGATCAACTTGTTATTTGTGCAATATGGACCGCACAATACGCTAACAAACTTCATTCGCTTTCGACCACTCATAAGTTGGATCATTGTTATCAGTACTCTAGTACAGTAAAATGACATCCGGCAAGTTTAAGAAACTTGAGCCTTAACATTGTCCACACATAAACCTCGAGCGCATAAACTAAAGGCGATTTTTGACATTATCTCATCACACGTTAATTTAATAGCCTCATTATAAAGACAAAAAAAATTTTCAAACCATATAGACGAGTAATAAATATGAAATTATGGCATTTTACAAAGAGCTAGAAACGTTCATAATTTCACCGATATCTAGAAAATTAATAAGAATTTTCCGGACATCGGTGAAATAATAGAACAAATGCATCTGCACAATACACCTCACAGCTGAAACGCAAATTCAACTCATTTACCAACGCATCTCAACGATTTGAAAATACATCCACTTGAGGCCTACTACTCGAAGTGGATGAACACCGAAAAATGAGAGCGTTTTGAAATCATTGAAGCATAAATAAGACAATGAATGAAAAGGAATAATTCGCAGCATCATCCCAACTGGAAAAATTGAAAAATCAAAGAGTAAACTGATTTAATTTTCTGTATGATCGAATGAAGATATGTGCTGCGTTGTGTTTTCAATAACTATCATCGAACGCTCATATGATTCGCTTACTTGTCAATTGACGCAAGCACTGAGCATGGAGGATATAATGTGAAGTAATATTTTTAATTTGAAAAATTAATCCTTGAGCATACACCGCAGAAGAACAACAGATACCATGAACAAGACCGCGGATGGTACAGCATGCAAACAGTAAACAGTGTAGCGAAGAACATCAACATCTCTACCAGGCAAATCAGGGACAGAGCTGTAAGACCATATTTCAAGGAAGGAAGAAGAGAAGTTGTGGTCTGGTGGGTTGACGAAATGAGTTCGGGTAAAAATATTGCTCAAGATTTATGCTTCAAATGAAACATCAGTCGTTACGAGTCTGCCCAACAGATGTTTGTGTAACACAGGGTGTTCGGAAATTCACCGCGTACTTTTAAATATCATTTACACATTTCAGCACTCAAATGACGTTAAGAACTGAAGATTGTGTATTGCTTATAGAAAGCGTAATATGAGAAGAATTTCCCTGCCCATCAACCTGCAGAATTATATATTGAAACATGCTATTCAATAACACTGCATGCACTGCAACTTCCCGAACACAGCGTACATCAATCCTAGAGAAGCACAAAACGCGCTACAAGTTCCAGGCACTACCAGCGTACCGAAGCAGAACAAATAAAGCGAAGGGATGAAGAAGAATCAATGTCATTTAGAAACTAAAAAATTATGTCTCGTTCCTTGCATTTTCTGCTAATAAAACTGCAAAAACTTTAGTATAAGAATTATCAAACTACGAATTTTATTGACAGTAAAAGAAAGTTTTCATAAAATTTATACAAATGCTACATGGATAATTGGAACAATTTACTTTCGAACAAATAGTATATAAATAATAATTCTATTACAAAGCAACTCCATGAGCACATGACTAAAATGATTATACAATAATTCAAAATAAATCTTCATCAACTGCTAAACGAAGTAAGTTACTATTGATTAAAGTTGTACATGAACTGTAGTTTTGTTACGAACAGCTTAACATATATCAAAGCGTGTTTACAGAATCAACATTAAAGCGAGTAATAGCTATAACAATTGCAATCGCTGCGCTGTAAAACAATTTCGACAAAGAATCTCAAGTCACCATTCGACTGATTCTTTATCTTGTGACTCCAGTACTTATCTACGAGCACTATTTACCCCTAAATCAGAGTTACTAGCTCAAACATTACAGTTGAGATGCTGCTTAATTAGACCTCCGAGCTACGGCTTAACTTACTCTGAGTGTAACTGCTGGCATTGCTTTTTCACGCGGCAATGGCACTTGATTTAATGAAGCAACACTCGTTCGAAATTAAATAAGAAAGCTCACCACACCAAGTAACACATCAAACCCACACGCAGAGAAGAAAAACACATTTAAGATACAAATTATGGGAAACCATTGTCATGCAGAAATAGTGAACCATAAAACGAAGAAACTAAGGTTAAAATTATAACGTTAGTAACAAAAACAAAATGTAAGTAGAGAGCGAGCTAGGCAAAAGCAGGCAAACGTTACCTGGCAACCGACGGGCTCTCCTCCCTCCCTTGCCTGCTGGTTAAGGATTAGGGTAGCAAAGGCAACCCTTGTTGTTACTGTGTGCTTCGGGGGATTACCCTGACTGTAGGATATGGTAGGGAAGGCTATTTTTTTGCTCAGGGTCAGGGAAAGGAATGAGCATTGCAATAGCGCGAGTTAGGCTCAAGGCAGAGATAGAAAAGTGGGCAAAGGGTAACAGGAGCGAAGTGGAAGAAAAAATGTTGATGACATTGTATAAAAATTGACTTATCATTTTTCTGTCCCAACCTGAGTGAAAACAGGGTAAAATAATTAAACTGTATACATGAGACAATCTTATTTCTGATGAAAGTTTCATAGCGACTGGACTGGTGAATCTAAACCCAAGCGAAATGAATACCTGATTGGGTCGTGAGAAATATCGATTTTACGAGGAGAAAAGACGCATAAAATAAAAAAATAACAAATTAAATATTAAAAATGAAATGTGTGTGCTACTTCTGAAGAAGACGTCTAAAAAATCAAGAACACAACCTGCAAGTCGATGCATTAAAAAAACTTGAACGCCTTTTAAAACGCCATAAAATAAGGAAATTAAAGCAGACAAACAATGAGAGCATTGGATTACAGGTGGACGCTAGGTGTGCCACGTCTCGTGAGCACCAGCGCAGCGCTCACACGGTGCTGAGCCTCGGTGATCGCCACATTCCGGCAAGTGGAACCGCTAGTGCACCACGAATACAACTAAACATTGCTGGCGAGTTTAGTTTCATTTGTGTAATGAGTCTGAACTTTATTTCCAGCTTGAAATTGAAGAAAACGCTATGTTTTCGCCATCAAAAATTAAGTAACGCACATTCATTCCGTAAGTTCGAACTCAAAATCTCTTAATCTCCCAGTTTTACAAGACGGCCGATTGTACGTAATTATTCTTACAGTAATACTTCAATGAACTAATACGGTCAAATGAATGTACACAAAACAGTAATTGTTCCGCAGCCTTTCTCTTACGTAGTCATTTGAAAATTGACTGAGCATTAGTAGTAAGCAAAGAAGCGTATGATCAATCAAAAATATGAACAATTACTAATAACATCACGCACTTCACTGAGAGTAAGATAATCTTTCATACACTCAAAATGATCTAATTCTAATTTATGGTGACGAATATGATCTACTCTTATTTTGGCCGGTTTTAAATCATACGCTAAATGGTTCAAGCCACTAAATTAGTTCTATTTGGAGTTAAGGGCAGAGTAAATACTCCTTACAGTGGGTGAAGAATGAGCATAGTATCAACACAGGCAAGTTGAATAAATTACACGCAGCCAGTGCAATGTGATAAATCAACTAAAACTGTACACAGTGCCACGCTCCGTCGCTTGAAGTGAGCAATGTTGAGCGCATTTGGTGGCCATGCACACTGGGATCTCGAGATACGCACAAGTAAATAGCTTTTCAGAACAGTCATTCGTTTCATCATACATTGGACGGCTGTAACGAAACAGATGTAGTTCGTATACATCTGAAATACAGTAAGATGTTCTTTACCCCCTAATATTTGAAATTCCCATTTTTTATAGTTTGTATAAATACTGATATACTCAAGAAAATAGTTGACACTTATGCATTACGAGGCAAATAGTTCCAATTCCTAGGGAAACGATTATATTCAAGCCTTAAAATGGCGAAAAATACTGCTTTAGTGGCCTCGAAAACTTATTTTTCCATTGTCTAATGGAAATATTTTTACAGAAAATAGAAGTATCACCTGTTTACTATGTGCGAGAGATATCACGGCACAATTTCAAAAATATCCGTTACTGTAGCAAGATGTGCAGTATGTTGCCCTCATATTATAACAATCGTTGGCAAACAGGCGCCCCTACAACGACAGGATAATAAACCACTAATGTGCTCTTGCAGTTCTATATGCACTGAAGGCGGCTAATGGCAAATGAAATAATACTAGTGCGTAAGCTACTACACTTAGCTGGGTGGTTGTGTTATTCTACATTAACTGACGCATTAATTGAATGAGAGCGTTAGTTCGTCCACCTCATCCTGAATGTAAAACATACCGTAAATTAAGAGCACATAAATTAACACGAAACCGTACTGGGAAAGTGAATGCTGATACTGGTCGTACTCCATGTTGTCCATGTCGGGAGTGCGCATCTCTCCTTCGCCTCCTCCCTCGAGCCACTTCCGCGACACTTGCGACACGTCCGACCCGATCTCCTGCAACATCAAAAGCATCGCTTAGTCGCACGAACAGCTTCAGGATGCTCATCTGAAATTCATATACAAAAATAACTTAAAGAACACAGATGTCCTGCGTTGCATGTGCCGCAACACTTAACGATCTCGAAAAATGCTGAAGTATGCATAACATTACAGTGTTCAAGTTGAATTCAAGATAATATGTTTAAATGTTCAATAGATTGAAAATAGATTGAACTTAAGCTCTAAACTAATGGATATCGGTTAAGCACCTCCTACTAGGTCCTGGGGCAGAAGTTAGATGAACCGTTACCGATTTGTTTCGCGTATTTGGCACACAAAAATTTATACGACACTCGCAATCAATTTTCCCGGAAGTGTCTTTAATTTTCATAGTTATTGCAGAACGAGCACGAAAAATGTGCTCAATAATAATACTTCAATTAGAAAGCTCAGGATACTCACTGAACCATTTCCGCGCTAGTACAATGAACCAAATACTACTTTTTAAAGTACACTGCCCTCAGAAGGGCACATTCACAGGCGTAATATTTACAAAGCACAATGTACAAACGAAATAAATGAAAAATACATTCGCTTGAACTGGAACTATCGCAGACTAAATAAGAGTTGTGTTTAAATGGATCACAATTGAAATGAACGGCATCCCAAATCGTTGAAAGGGAGCCCTGTGAGAGACACTAGAACTTTTGGGAATGAAATCATCAGCCAGCTATCTGCCCTATCCGGCTAGCGAGAGTGACGAAGCTACAGCATATCCTGGCATTTATGTCAAAGTTCCGAGAGTCTTGAGGCTGCAGTAAAGAGTCTCGCACTGTTGGTTACTCAACATCTCAACCTAGCTAAATCAACACACGATGTTAAACAAACGGTAATTCATTTATGGGTATTTACCAGCAATAACTGTTGCAACGATCATATACAGGAAAAAAGGTAAGTTTTAAGGCAAAACATTTATATTAGGATACATAAAAATTATACATTTTAACACAGCTCATAGTGATAGACACATACTAGAAGTAGAAGAAAAATATTTGCAAACACGTAGTTTGAAAAGCATTTCATCAGTAACTTAGTTCTACCGAAGGAAAATAATGTATAAAAGTGTATTAAACTTATTGCCAACGTACAAACAAGACGTAATGCGTTCAGCTGTAAATGATTGCTTTTCTATTCTAATTCTTATCAAAAACCGACAAAAAAAACGAAAAAAATGTGAAAATAATCTTTAGGCAATGAGTTCAACATAATACAGGAGTTGGACAAAAAATTTCGGAAATATCTCGTGAAATGCATTCTTAAACTTTCAATCAAACCTGTCGGTGAAGCTGTACTTGCTCACTAATGTCACCTGTACAATGTTTTCAATACATTGCAAGTGTCAGTTGTTATCAGAACAGCGTTCCGTGTGCAGTACATCTCGGCAAAGCGAACACATACGTGGATAAATTCTTGAGGCTCGTATGGTAGCCGAATTGTTTGATGTTTCAAGAGGCACCCAAGATTTATACCCCATACAGGCCAAACGTAAATATTCACCAAGTCACTACGCGGTCGAAGGTGGGTGTTGCCTGATCGTGACAGACGGTCATTGAAGAGTACCACGATGGAAATAAAGAACACAAAAGCTGCGGAAGTTACTACTAAACTAAATGTCGGTATCACAAAGCCTGCACCACCAAAATAAAAAGAAGGGAGCTCTTAAGAAGGGATTAACAGAGCGAGCTAAAATTCCAAAACCATTCATACGTAATGCAAATGCTTGAAAAGAAAAACGAGGTACTGAAGCTATAAAATCGATATTATGGATCAATGGAAGACAGCCATTTAGCCGCACGAGCCTTGTTTCACATATTTCTAATTCTGGCTGAGTGTACGTCAGGCGAACGCTGTCCCAAGCCTACGATGCAGAGTAAATGCTGTCAAGAGTAAAGGCCTAGTGGAGGTTCGGTCATATATAGTGGGTAGCCATATCGTGGTATTCCATGTGCCTTATGTTATGATTACTCTGTAAGGTCGCCTTTCTGGCAAGGATTGTGTGACCATTTTGGCCGATCATGTATATCACATAGTACAAATGTTCGTTTCCCAATGATTTTGTTGCCGTTTCAAACGACAACGCACCTGTTCACGCATCTCGGACTGATTTTATGAGCAAGAGGGAAATTTGTCAATCTGCCATACTCACCTTTGTCGCCACATTTTAATATTTTTCAGCCTTTAAGGTCTACTTAGGGGAGAAAATGCGAGAGCGCTATCCATCTCATCTTCGTTACCTGAACTCACCTTTATCTCTCCGAAAAAACGGTATTAAATTCCTTTAAAACAGAACAGAGCCTTTATTTATCCATTTCGAGAAGACTGTAAGCTGTTTAGGATGATGACGGTTTTTCATCACCGCATTAGGCATGGAAATATGTTTTTAGGTGTTTCCACATTTTTGTCCAACCCCTGTACGTTTTATCACTCAATTCCTTAACTACTTAAGTATCCTACAGAAAAAGGAACTGGAAGATTCGGGACGAAATGATACGAAAGCTAACTATGAGTCGATCGAAGTAGACGAATGATTAATTTGATAAACTATTCGTATTTTAACAACAATACGCTCATAACAAAACACATTACTCGGTAATTCCGTATATGATTAGCCATAACACGAAGACATGCGAGATATTCAATAAGGAGACGAAGTGAAACGATTCATTTCATAAAGGTAAGTTCCAGATGACACATGAAAGTAAGCGGAAACACGAAAAAATAGCTCATACTTAAAAAATAAAAGCAAGGGCATAAGAAGCAATTAAACGTCTACTTTTCTTGACAGATATTCTATACAGAGCACTCAGGTTAATGGTACAGATGTTAATAATACATAAAATATCCGAACTATAATCACATACAATTGCGACATATAATAAATAACTATAAAGCGGAAAAGAAAACCGGCAGCCACGCTAGGACGAAACTGTTCATTAAAGGTATGCAAATTGACAAAATGAGCGAACGGGCTTTTGACAACAAAAAAGGTCAAACTGAGCAGTCGAGGAGCCTGGGTATTTGATGTAAGCGGCAGCAGGCAGACAAAGAACCTTAAGAGACAGCTGAAGATTGCTTTTAGTTGCGGGATCTTTTGCTTTAGCTGCATCAGGAGCAGCAGAGGTAGCGTCGGTTGATGAATTCCCCTTCTTAACGCTTGAGGCATCGGCATCAGCACCAGCAGGCGCTCCAGCAGATCGGAGATCCTGCACGGAGCGACGCGGTGATTCGTTCACCATCAGGGAGTCAAGGAGCAGCTGGTCAAGCTGGTGGAGGTCGGGCTCTGAAGTGTTCGTCGTGGTGGTCGTTGTGTTCGGAGTAGAAGTGCCAGTGCTCGATCCAACTCGAGCCTGCTATTCCAACAACACAGAGTGCGAGAGCACAATGACGGATTCAACCAAAAAATAAACGTCGAACCTAGTGACAATCGACAGCAAAATGATGGAGCAAGATGCATCAATTGAACGCAAGATCAACAACAAGTAAGGAGCAACAACGCATAATTCAAATAGAATGAAAGGAATTCAATTATACCCGAGGTACTTGTCATTTACCTCCAGAGATATAAAAAGAAAATATTTTTGAGATTCGTAGCCATCGGTAGGTTCTACGCTTTTCGCAAACAAATTACCATGATTTTTACAAAAAGATACGTCAAAAGAATTAATGAAATGCAATGAGAAAATCCAAGATATATAATTATTTATCTATTCAACTGGTAACGAAATGAGAAGCTGAAATGGACAGTGAATATTAACTTTCTATAACCGGGAGAGAACTACCAGTTTACTCTTTCCAGTCAATCGTCAAGATTAGAACCCAAGAAAAATAACTTTGTAATTACCGCTTCACGGTACAAAACCTTCATCGCCTTCAGCTAAAAATTCTCTCAGGTCTGCAAGGAGAATTTCCACGAACAGACATTACATTTTCAGGATATCTCAGAGAGAAGTATCACGTACATAACTTCTTGTAGTACGCAATCAGCAGGCATTCTCACTCAACAGCGTTTCAGCTTAAAATTTAGATGCCGTAACTAAAGCAACTCACCCCCTTGACCACAGCTTGCATGAAGGCATCTTTCCCCATCTTTTGGCGCTGCTTGTTCAGCATGAGTTCCATCTTGCGCTTCTCGCTCTCGATGCGACGCCGTTTCTCTTCGAGCTTGAGGCGAACATTGTGCAATTCCGATGCCATCACCTGCGGCTCCATGTTCTCATCTAGAGCAACAGAGAACATGCAATACATACACAAGCCATAATTAGAATTCTTCTCCCAAATAAAAATCATATTTTAATTTAGATATTCCTCGTCTGCATAGTAAAAGTTAGCCAGTCCCAGATTTTTTTAACACTTCTGCCTCCCACCACGGAACACTATAAGCAAGTATATATGCAAACTCGTTCGAGCTAGAGCCGACTTTCGTGTTATAAGTACATAACACAGCTTTCATAGATTTACCATTGACAAAGTGAAGTGACAGGCCAATCAAATCCTACGTACACTATGCAGCTATCTTATCCGCTATCTCTTTCACACTTGTTCTTTGTAATAGGTCATTTACGTTTCATCCATTCCTCCTACAACTCCAAACTGTGCTACCAACTATCTCAAGACCATACCCTAATCATTATCGAAATAAAAGAAAGGGAATGTTACAATCATCAAGCAAATAAAATTTGCACTCCCTTTCAAGTTCTGTTTCATATTCACCAATATTTCATCACTTGAAAACTTGTTTTCTTCATTACATATATACCACATTTATACCTCCAACGCTCTTGTCGTCAGGTTGACTCTGAACTATTTGTTGCTTCCAGGTGGTTTGGTTGGGTAGAGCAGCAAATGAGGTTTTCTTGTCAGCATTTCTGGGAGTGCCTTTCTTGTCTTCGCCAGCCATGTAGCTGATGTTGATGCTACTTGTTGGTTCCTTCCCTTTGCTTAATTCTGCAAAGCTCGTAGCCTTGGAAAGTTTCTCTTTTTCTGAAGATAAATCGCTATCACTGTCCGAGTTCTGCTGATGATGCTGTTGCTCTTTTTGTTGTTGATGAGAAGGCGGAGGAGGTGGTTCGTAAGACGGTGGGTCTTCAGCAAAAAAAGCATTCTTGCTACCGAACATGAACTCCCGCTTTTCCCGCTCAATCGCTTCTCTTTCAAGCTTATCAAGAACTCTGTTATCAATTTGTTGTTGTGTGGGGCGTGAGTTACTGTCCCGTCTGCCGATGTGCACCGGCTCTTTGTCATTGTTCCTCGTGATGTAGTCGTTGAGATTATCTTGACTACCACCAAAATTCTCAACAGTTAACTGCGATTCTTCAGCACTGATAGAATTGCGGCGTGATCTTGAGCGACCTTGAGGTCTATGCTCGAACCTAGAGGGCATGCCAGCTGGTGGAAGTTTTTCAGTCTGCTGCAGGTCCTGTATGGAGCCATACTGACTATCTCTCCGGTACATTCTAATAGCGCTATCGTCATCTTCTTGACTGATGCGCGATCTCGCGTCATCGTCCTGATGCCTTCTGTTCCTGGCCTCGTACCAATTGGAAGCCTCGTGCCCGTCGCTGCCTGCTACAGAGCTGCCGCCCCCACCCACGCTGCGGTGGTGGGCGTCGCTGTTGTCGCGGTTGCTTCTGATCATGTCGCTCAGCGTCGACACGCCTCGAGCTCTCTGTACCACGAACTCGCTGTCCTGACCATCACTCATCGAACTGCTCAGTGCGTCAGATTTGGAGTAATTACAAAACAGGGTATAAACTCATGATCTTTAACAACAGTAACAAAACGATTCATGAGACATAAACATTGTAGAAATTCATAAAGTATCTCTTTGATCGTGCATCCGAATCTTGATGAATCGTTCAATGAGAAAAAATGAGCCTCAGAGCTTAAACATGCAGTATTTCGTAAACCCCAATACTTAAAAACTCACTTCCAGTAGGACAGAATTTGCAATGACGAAACACAACAAACTCTGGCAACAAATGACGCACCTTTCTCTGCCGCCATAGTCGCTATGGCTAGAGCCGATATGGTCGTGTTGTCTGGAGTCGAGGAGACGGCTCCTGCCCACCGCTACGCCGCCTCCAGCCACCTCGTTGGCCATGTCGTGAAGCGTCATTGAATGACTGCGCCGCACGCTCGGCGCACCTGCCGGTCGCATGCCTGTCATGTGTAAACGTCGTATTTAGAAAACAACTTAGAATTCAGAAAAATAGTACAGCCGAGGAAAAATTAAATATTCAAACGATGTCTTAGAATAGAAAAAATTACGAATATTTAGAAACAAAAAACTCGTTAATTTGGCCCTTCTGACGGAGTAGATCGCTCTCAGGGCGGCGTAGCTGAACACAACTGAAATTAATAAAATAAATTACCAAAAACACGCTACAGCTAAAAGCCTTTACTGAACTTCTTGAAATATGTGTCAAGCTTGATTGTTTCCAGAGCTGGGTCTGATAACACTCGGTCTTGCACACTGACAGTGTTATGGCAAACCTCTTCATCACGCGAACTCAATAGAAAAGTTTTAAAATGTACTGAACAATTGTAACCACTGCCATGAGCTTACCCACAGTAAATCAGCAGTGATAGCTTCAAGAACTGAATACTAGCACATCGAAATAAGAGAATGAACTGGGCAGTCAACTAGAGCTTTTGAAGGTGCAAGGATGTATCTACTGCCTTATTATCACAAATAAATTTGGAAAGAAGTCATAACTTTTGAAACTACCAACGTCGTTTCAGTTACGCCTTATTGAATCCTTTCATTACTTTTTCTAGTAAGCGTCTTCGCATGATAGGATTTTAAAAATTATTGAGTGAAGCATTCGACACACTTCTGATGCTCAACCTCTCATAAAAATTTCAGCATATATACTTGTTCAGAATACAAGCAAAAATATTAGCGGAAGATATCGATGAGTGAGAGCGAGTGCATTCTTCAATTCATAAGCAGGCACAACGCACGCAATGCAGCAAGCACTCAGTCGTCTAACACACACCCTTGTTTAGATTAATACTCGGGTCATACCCGACATCGCTGGGTAGCTTGCGTATGAGCTGAGCCTCGTTTAAATCTCCTGGAATGGTTTAAACCAAGCGAGTGGGAGATGAAAATCACGAAGATATCATGTGAGCATTCATAACTGCTTAATCTGCCAAGATATCAACTGAAGAAGTGAAATATAAGCTCACACTTCGTAGGGGCGGCGTCAGTGTTAGATATTCTTCGATTAATTTATATTCATCAGTCTCAACGACAAAATCTCCCAATCTCTTTCAAACATTCTTTTTGGGACCCGGCGTCTCATGCAGTTCACTCCCGCCTTTGTCCACCTCTACAGAAGTGTACGCTCGTCTCACGGTGCTCAACATCTAGGGTTTACCTAGACGCAACGCTTTCATCATTTTTTACAAATTCAAGTCAATCAAAAACTCCGACCCAGTCTACATATACTCTAGAAAAGAACATTTAATAAATGATTTCTTTTACGTATTTAAGGCAGAGCACTAAACGACTCGCACACCACAGATGTCATTCACGTGTCTTTTTTTTTCATTTCATCAAAGTATGTCATCCAAGCTTCATATAACTAGTAAATCTCAAATGTTCCATCTCGAGAACATTTAGTCATATTTTTATATCATTCACAATTCTAAAGCTTTCTCACATCATCAGAGAAATTAATAATCCAAAACTTTATTACACCGTCTTTTCGTCCAGTAATTTAATTCTTTTGAAGTTCACATAACCAGTTGTAGAAGCCAGTGAAAATGTTTTCATCCTACACGTTTTAATCGACAAACTACAGCAAGTCAATGACTTCACACGTCGAAATACTCAACTTCCAATCGAACGACCACTTATTTCCTTGGTGACTATATGTGGCACAAAGTATGAGGGCGAACGCTTACACTCACACACACAATCTCTAAGTGTAACTGACGCCGGAAAAAACTCATTAAATGACAAATTTCACACTCATATATACAAAATTTTCGTTTTCTCTCGAAATAAAGCGCACTTTGGGAAGAAACAATTTGGGAATGGGAGCCAACTAATGAGAGGTTTGGGAAAGCGCTAAATCTTTTGACCTTAGCAGACATCAGAAACGGTGCACGATTTTCGCTCCGTTAAAGGTAATCACATCAAATAAATATTACCACTTGCAATTACACTCTCACTCGCTAACAAAATTATGAAAATCTCATCCCTTCAAGACACAAAGCTCACGTTAAGATCCGAACGAAAATTTTTCCGCTTAATTTTGAAAACATTAAGTTACAAGAAATCTATCGATCGATCAAAATCCAACAAATACCTTCACGCGCTAGGTATGGGACGACAGTACAGTTTATCGCTGTGAAGAACATGCATTTCATTTTCCACAAATTATCGTTTTACAGTAAGACGATGACGAATATCTCGTTCAGAGCAAAAACGTATAATATACAATATAGGGAAAAGCCCCAATACAGTAAAAGTAACTTCGGCAGAAATCATGCTAAAATAAAACACATCAGGCTCGAGGAAAAAGCCGAGCAATATAAAAAATAATGGTATAAACACACTCCTCATAAAAAATAATAAGAACTTTCTATGAAACAACACAGTGCAATGATAACATGCGTCTTAATAGACATCAACTTTCGGCACGCGCAGCAGCAGCAGCATACAAACGTTGCATAAGCATTCTTCAAAAATGGCTTAATCTCCACCTTTTAACAGTATAAAATAATGGAGAAACTATTACCCCGTAATTAATTCCTCATTTACATCAGGAATCTTCGAAAACTTGAATGCAACGAAAATACTCATTTACAGCATTAGAATGGAATTATGTTTTGTTCTTTGAAGTGTTAAAAAAATCTGTGTCTTATTCAGACATGACGGTATGAACGACTAACCATAAAAGAAGCTTTTTTGCTGGGTGCTTACATGCGACCATACTACTAAATTGTGAAGGTGAAACAAGTGTCAACGAAACTTTATCATTAATTCTCGCTTGATTGATGATTATGATTAAGGAGTGGAGTTTTGAAGTTAAATACTTATTGTTCATCCCTTGCTTTGGTGCCAAACTTGAGCAATTGCAATAGTGCAACTCAAACTTTAATGTTACCCGAAAAAATTCATTCAAGAAATAGAAACGCGGAATTGCTTTTACTAAAATAAAATAACACAATTATAAAACTGCACGCTACACTTCTCATTCTGTACCATTGCCTACTATGGCAATGGTTTTGAGAGTAATAGTGTAGAACACACCGAAAAGAAGATTCATAAATATGCTAAGAAATACTCCACTCCACATTTCACGTTAAGAAGTGAGGTAATGGTTTCTTTTTTGACTTGTGCTGCGCCAGACCAACGTAGCAATGAGCAAAATTACACCCAATAGTTCTGCTGCTACTGCTGCTCCGCTCGCCAAGGACAGGAGTTTGGGATAGGATTCAACAAAAAGTGGTTGAACGGAATTCTTCAAATCCTTGGGAACTCCTACGTCACTAGTAGGAAAATTTACATAATCCCGTCTCACATTATGACTCTGTTAAACTCTATTCAACATTAACAAAAGCAAATTTATTTTCATCTCTAACACCATGAAAAACAAAGGTGACAGAAATGACAAACAGATTCGTTGAATTTGAAAAAAGGCTCAATTTAATAAGCTGCTACAGTTCGTCGCTCGTTCATTTAATAAGTTGAGACGCTGAAGATCTTGCAAGAAAACTTCCGATACCTCATTGTCAGGTTAAGAAGTACAGCTATCGGTGTATCATCACAATATAATATTCGGACGCATTTTAATTTATTTATTGAATGTGTGCGGAGAACTGAATAGGGTACATAAATCTACTGTTCGAAAATGAATATTTGCACAAGCTTGAATGAAAGTGCGGGTCCAAAATGAAGGAAAGAAACAAATAATTTGTACATGTCAAAATAAACGGAGTTTAAGGTTCCAAGCACGAGTGCATCAACGAAAATTAGAAAAATTTATGTTCGATCAAACAATCAAACAAGCTGGTGTGCACTGACAAAGATCAGAATAAACATCTCTCACAAATTTTCAACTATTGCAAAACGAAAATCTCAAAAATGGAAAAGTCGAGGCAGGCAAGAGGGCGGCAGCAGCAGCAGGCGTAAGAAGACAGACAAGAGTTACCCTGGTAGTAGTTGGTCTGGCCGTCAGCATAAGGATCGGAGGGCTGAACGTGATGATGAATGTAGTCAGGGTCGTAGCCCCCTACCGAGTATCCTGGGTGACTGTTGCGATAACCCGCAGGAGGGTGATAAATTGGTTTTCTTGATCTCGGAGTAGTGTTAGTATTGCCCACACTACGGCTAGTTTCGTATCTAGCTGGCAGAGTGTAGCTCATTCCTTGAGGGTACTGCAAGTAAAGACTTCCTCCGAGTCCAGTGCCACCTCTGTGCTGCTGTAGATTGTGTGTGAGAGGCGGGAGCTCCCTCCCATCCACTGACACGGGAGTGTGAGAGCCATTTCGCCGCCTTTGCTGCTGATTATTTGCGTAGAAGTTGTACTGTGACGCAAAGGGTCGAGACGTGTGATGTTTCCAGCAATACATGCAATCTTTATCGTTCTCAGGATGGTCGCATTTCCACCACCATGAGGGATAAGAACTTTCCCAGCCAACGCTGGCAGTTGTGGTCTCTCTACTTCGAGGTCTTCCACCTTCAGATCGAGTGTCTCCGGGACTACCGCCTGCCGATTGTAACCAATAAAGCATTCCGAACCATGATCACGGTCATCACCACTTGCAAGATGACAGTAATCGTCATCGAAGGCGCGTTGCAATTGTAACCACGATAACCGTAAGAGTTGTTACAAAACTTCAATTCACCATCGTATTCGCACCCAGAGAAAGTGAAGCACCTCAATTCACGTAGGATTCCACAAACGCAATCCCAAGACGTGTAATCAGAGTCGAGCAATGTCAAAACCACAGATGTTACCAGTTGTTAGCGCCAAAGAGACATCGACCTCGATGATAGGTTGTTTAAAATTTAACGAAGATACGCTAAATGAAGGAGTGCGGTCTTCCACACGCATGAGAGGAGAGCGCAGTGCAGCGAAGCGCCCAGCCAGAGTCGCAATAAATAACGTAGCGTCCAAGTTAAGGCAGAGCCAAGGCGAGCAGCGGAAGAAGAGCAGGACAAGACGAGGAAAGTTAGCTCAGGTTGGGTACGATAAGAATAATATGACGAATGTGTGAGGATAACATAATTGCAACCTAACTTCAATACAATATCAACATCGAAAAGATTTAATACTAGTCATTTTGATTACAAATATTTAACACAATAAATAGTAAAATATTTAAATATATTCGACCCGAGAACAAATCAGTGTAGGCATTCTCACGCATACAGACACACAACTCCGACAGCAGAACACACTAAACATAACAAACATTGAAAACAATAATAGAGATAAAATATAAAAACAAAAGGATGAAAGATCACAATAAAAATGACAGGAAACATCGATTTTCCTGTGCAAGAGCTCTGCCTGGAATGATCTCCGTGTGCGTGAGCGCTTCACGAATGAGGGCAAACATGACCAACCCTCAGTCATCTCAGGCGAGCTATCCGGTTTATTCGCTCTGCAGGACCGCTCCTGACCCAACGCCCTCACTTAGATAAAAAGTTATGGCGGCTTTTCATTTCAGGACTAATTTGCACGTTTCAATGCGACGGACACACTCTTAACACGCGAAATTGTTGCGAAAACATGTACAAGGATAGCTGTCGACGAACGATGGCCGGTCGATCTCTTAAGTAAAACTAGAGCTACTTATCTACGAGCACCAAATTAAAACAATATTCAAGTTTAGCACCAGTAACTTCAACACTTAAGTAAGTTTGGCACTAGAAATCTTGAAAGTAAGAAAAATTTGCAACATTTGGGCTTCCTTCATCCCTTGAATTTGGGAAGAAATCAAGAGCTATTTACATGTAAACACGACAACTGATTGATAATCAGATTATGTGAGCATTCCAAGTTTTCATTTAATATTCAACTACGCATTTGTAATGCAGTTGAATTTAAAATCACATATACTATGAAAACTTAAGCTGAATGTGTGATACCACAAACGCATTTAAACTGGAAGTCGAGTTGCACCGTTAACGACAGATTCTCACCTAAACTTGAGTTTTGGCTGTGAATATTAACACGTGATAGGATATGGAAAATACAACAAATTTTTAGATGAATTAGTAAGGCCGTTGTTCAGCAGTTAAGGCTTACGTAGCCAACAACTCTTGGTTAGCAACTGAGTTGAGCTGTGTAGTTTAATGTTAAGAGTAAATAGATTACAGAATTTGTGACCTAGATCAACAACTAAGAAGTTAATCGAGCGCTGTTGATTAGCTGCTACACTTTAGGGTAGAAAAATACTTGAACTAAACAAAGTTACACGACTATTAGTTTATTACACGGACGTCCGATTTGGTGTAGTGAGTACCACGGTTAGAGACGATGAACTCAATTGATTGGATCACTCTGTTAAGTCACTGGGAATTGAAGAACCTCAACCGTCGAGTCCAATCGAGCTGTAATCGCAGGCGACGATTGAGACTCCACCGTTTGGTTAATGAATGTAAACGCATTCGTTCCATCAGTTGGTTAATTTCGAAGTGGCAGGCAGGATCAGTTATAGAGTAGAGCTGTTTTTTAAAAATCAGTCGTAGAACACGGCGAGGAAGGGCCATGGTATTACCGTCATGCACGGCGATGCGGGAGTCTCTACGTTGACAGCTTCGACCAACAGTTTCTTCGTCTCCACCACCTAACGACAACTGCCTCTTGAGACCACCACCTCCCCCACTGCTCGTCAGTTCCTCCCTCGAGTACTGCCGTCGGAGGTCAACACGTGCGTCTCGGTCCGCTGCTTGAGGCTCTTCAGATTGCGACGCGTACGAGCCCGCTCTGGGGCTGGTGTCACTGTCCGGGGGTTTCATCTCGCTCGACCTACTGTTACCAACTGTAGAGGCGCTTCGAGGCTTCACTGCTCGAGGTTCATGTATTCTTGTAACACATGCGTGATTTTTGTGTAAAATAAGACAAAATAAAGTAAATCCTGTTGTCTCCTAGCAAAGATAACCAACACAAAATAAAAGACCGTAAAGTCAAAGAGAAAACCGATGTTCCGAAAAAAATGTCTAAAGCAGCAACGGGTAGATCAAAGCATATGTCAGAAGAGAAAGTAAAACCAGGTCTGAGACGTAATTATTTACTCGAGATATGATAAATAAAAAATTTGCTGTAAACTCAAGTCCGATGAAAATAAACCTCTATGTCCCAACGATCGAGCTGGAAACAGGTATATTTGCTGCCGAGATACTGACCAGTGAATATATCTGAACAGTGTAAACCACGAACACGGAAAAACTTACGTGAAATCTGTAGCATCAAATGAAATCAAACGAAAACATGATTAGCAAAATTAGCATTCAAAATTAAACACCTCACAAAAATAAAATCACCATAATACATTTGAAGAGTTTTGAGCGAATCTACAAAATTTAACGGATCAATATTTCAAGTCGATTTCAAATGTCGGTGAAGTCTTTTTCAACTCGCAGCATCTACAAACTATAAATGATCCTGGAAAACACATTTTTAAACATACCCTTTACTCACCCTTTATGAAAAATTTAAAACCAAGAGAAAGAATATAAAACGAGCATAACATAGTCGGTGAATACATCATGGGACTCGAACCCAACGCAATCACTAACAATATTATCCTAAAATCACTTTCCGGCACGTTATGCGTTAACGGGGTAAACGATTAGGGGAATATAAGAAGCGAGATTATCGCAAGTGTCGAATAATTTTCCTTGTGTGAGTCAACCAAAGTAGCTAAATGAAAGAGACATAAGAATGTAAGTGAAGTACCATGAGCATGCAATGAATAAGATATGATAGGTAATCATGATAAAAGCACTTAGCTAGAAAAGAGAAAGGCGTATTTGAAATTAAAAAAATAATACTCAGAAAAACGCAAGCGAAAAGAACCTTCATCTTCAAAAAGGAGACACAAAAAGATGAAATAGAGTAAAGGAACAAATAACACATACCAGAAGCAAAAACTTACGCCAGGAACTCAAGATCTTCACCAAAAGAAGTTACGATCACAAAGAAACAAAGTTCACTCCCACGTCAGTCACAACCGCGAAATGAACACACCGCACTCCCACAAGGATGAACTGATCACGCATGTAAGACAGGGAACTTGGTTTAACGCACACTGTCACGACTACTTTTTCTCAGTTAGGGAAATTCGTATTTTGTGTGATTTTAACTTCCTTACTTACTTTTTACAGCTTAAGTTGTTTTACTTGACTCAGACCAAAGAATGATAGTATAGCATAGTATAATAGTTAGGTTTGATCACGAAGATATTTTCACTCAGGAAAGAGAACAGGTCATCTAGTCTCCACTGAAGAAAATGTGGAATCTATGCACAAGATGTGTTCTCACACAAGATACCCTGCGCATAGAAACAGCAAGTTTAGACAGATGATGAAGAAACGACAAAGGAGAGACAGCGATGATATGAAAACTGGAAGAAGCAATGTGGACATGAAAGATAGAAGTCCTGAATGCGTATCTACAGATGAGGTAACTTGAACAGCATCTCACCTGGAGATGGCGGTGCTCATAGCGCATAAAATGAACAAACCTAACTGACCTAAGCCTATCCTATGCCCCTTGAGGGGACTAATTTTTACTTTATTTAATGAAGGCTTTCGAGATGGTCCATATTTTCCCATATTTACCTACTGAAATATCTTGCTTTTATATTACATAAGTAATCCTGTGGCCAGATTTGTTCGTCCATGATCACTGCAAAAGATGAATCTAAGTTCTCATGCTATTAGTAGCTAAAAACGTACTAAATAATTAAAAGGGACTGTAATAAGAATTGTATCACTTAGAAATAGAGACAAAGTTCCTGATTCCCAGGTAAGGTCGAAAGTAGTCCATTTAAATGTTAACTATCAATGTCCAACACACCAGAGCAACTGTCACCCATAGTAAAAATGCAGTTTGTATAGCGAGAGCAAGTAATTACTTTGTTATTTCTCAATAAAATCACTTGTATCGATCAACGTGGAAATAAAAAAACAAGCCTTCGTTTACTCATACGTAAGCCATGAGATCAAAATGCACGAAAAACACCAGAATCGCACTGCGACACCAACAAAAACGCAAAAGCATAGGCTAACACAAATGACACAGCCATCATCACAAGCCAAATAGCCTTAAACAAATGTTAAAACTGCATTTATCGATGCAGGTGTGTACGCGATGGTTGCGAACAATGACGCCACATAGCCACACAGATATGGGGTCAGAAAAGCAGATGGTGAGCTGCATCACCTCTATAAGTATGAGTGTAGGACCCAGAGCGTCTGTGACCCGCCTTGCGGTGACCTGAAGACGACTGGCCCGAGTACGATGAAGAAGATGCCATTGAAGAACCCGTAGAGCGGGCCGAAGAAGGACCTGAGCGATTGTTACAGCTATGTAGTGTAAAAGCCACAAGTAGCACCAACCGAAAGGGCCCAAACAGGTATACAATGCAGGTCAGTAGGGATGTTCCCACATTTAAGAGACGAACGAATTGCGTTAGTTGAAGCACAGTGATGGGAGAAGGAATTTTTATTACACAGGGCTAAGGCAGTCGCACTTGCAAGCTCGCAATTGATCCTTCCACGCGAAGTATAAGACAATTGTAATTAAGTTCTGGGACATATTTCCACAGAGCATGCAAACTGAAAAAAGCAAATTACTCTTGAAGTCTATTTAAATTTAACTTTTCGAGAGCAGCTTAATAAATGATGACCACAGAAACTAACTTCGCTGAATTTCACTTTCAAATTTCAAGTATATTTGAACGGAATTTCGCAATTTAATGAAACAAGCAACATCATTCAATAACTAACACGTTAGCTAGTTTTCCTGGATGGCAGAATAGATCATCGCAAAAATCAGTTGAGTTTTCATGTTTAGAAATGCAAATCCTGATGCGACATCCAGTAATTCCAAATAATAGTATTTTCTATTCTATTCAACTCTTAAGTGACCATGAAACATTACTCAACATCTAATTTAGCTATGCCACATCAGAATTTACTGACCTTAATAAAGTTTAATATTCTGCAACCGGAAAGATCCGTGTGGGTTATAAATTAGAAAACGCTGGGAACACCTTCCAAGATCATGAGATGACACCGCATAACAAAGACGCGTCTCGAGAGCTCAAATGCGCGACCAGCAGAAGCATGATGCAAACATGGAGGGATGTATGCAATGTTATTCGCAGGGATACAAGAGTTATGACGTATTACAACTCAGAAAATAAACAATAGCAGAGAGATGCAGTCTCGCACAAGACAGCTCATCAACACAATCTAAAAACGCTCTCTTTCACACGCGAAAAATGTGACATCTTGACAATCCACTCACAGAAATTTTATCTAGACAGTTACCTCTCACAAGAAAACACTACAGAGTATTCACAACACAATAAGTTTTGAAGAATTACACAGAGTTATCAAGTTATTACGAATAAATACAGGAACCAAGAACGAACTCACGTTCACAGCCACTCAACTAAAGGAAACTTGTGAATTGAATTATCTGTCAATTTCCAAGAAGTTAATACAGAGATATACAAATTTAGAACTGAAACGTACAAGAAGAAGCGAACGAAATTAGAGCCCCTGAAATATTTTTTCTTTTCGTCGGTGAAATACATCGAAAAGTTCAAACAAAGAAATTGACACAACTCAGTTGAGAAGTTTAAATACAAGCTCAGAGGATGGCAAGGTAAATATGCACACAAATATAGCCTAGCAAGATTAATGGGCTCGTAAATGGTAGCCCAAGATCATTTAATAGTAGCCCCATATTTATACTGAGCAAGAAAAGGAAAGATTCACCCCATTTAGCGCGAGAGTTTGTGACAGAAAGCTATTCACAAGGGTAGAAATTAACAGCCCAGCGCAGTTGCCCACACAGCGGCACGGCAGAACAGATCGTACCGGAAGGAGAGGCGTATTTGCTGGAAGGTCGGCGCGTGTTGGCAGCGACGCAAGCCACGGGCTGCAGTTCCAGCAGGAAGAACAACTCCGTCACGAATGCCAACACGTTCTGCTTCACGCTACTGCAAGTTAAAGTATGTAATGTCACGGTACAGTGTAATGCAGAGATTCGCTAGAATTTCATTACCATTGATGGAATACAAAGCAATCAACAAACTATACATTTTGAGAAACATTTTATATCGAATCTCAAATTCTCAGCGAAATTAATTCACATTTTCTAGCTATATGCAAAAACTCCGTAAAAATTTCCAGACGGGAATGACATATTCTTCTAATGTTCCGTTCTTTTTCCCAATTCATATTGGCTAAAACTACAAAGCATAATTCTTCACTCTAACACAGATATTCATCACACTTGTAACAAAAAATATTGAGCAAGTAGCCAGTCAAAAAGATTGCCACGAAGTCTAATATTCCCTGGAACACTAAATAACCGGGATCAAGTGATAGCATAAATATTCAGACGAGGCTGTGGCATCCGAGATAGATCACCTGTGCATGTAGACGATATCTTCTTTAGTGAGGAGGCAAGGGTTGTAAGGCAGCGCCTCGTGGCAGAACTTAATAACTAGTCCAATATTATAGAGGGAGTCGGCCATGGAGGGGGGATCAGCGACGGCGATGTCGCCCCAGGGCAGCTCCTGGGGGCAGTAGTAGGAGATGAGCGCCGCCAGCCCGATGCCGTCACTCAGGTCGCTCAGGTCCTGGATGCGCGGGAACTCCGGCAGCTGCTGCGCGTCCTGCAATGGCGTCGTCATCATCACATCTGGCTCCGTCATATTTAGGGATATGATGGAGCCACATCCGATCATACTAACGAATATTTCGTGAACAAGAGTGAAATTGCAGAACAGTCGGATGATAAATTTAATTGTACTCACTTATAAATGTATTTAGTTTCAGATAAGCCTGATATAGCCATGTTTGACAGAGGTAAAACATTACCTTATCGTTAAATTCAATCAGTAAAATAAAGTATAGAATTAATGACGACTCATTGATAGAAAAACATGACTCTGACTTAGAATAATCGGTTTGAAATAAATGCGCACCAATTAAAAATAAACCAAACAATTTTATGCATTTGACACATGGGCAAAAGGAGAATTTCCATCATTAACAATGAAGATTTTCAAAGCAAGTAAAACTATTTTTTAAAATGATTTTGGCATCGATTGAGTTGCCTTTCAGGAATTCAAGAAAACTGCAACTAATTTTGAGAATAATTACATGAAGATAAACTAAGAAAAGCTTCGTTCACTGACCACTCGCTGAATTCACTCATCCCAACATTATGCACTCACGTCCGTAATTTGAGAGGCCACCCTCTCCTGCAGGGCGGCGGTTACCTTAGCGACCCACAAAACCAACGCTTCCTCCTGGTCGTGCGGCGTGGCATGCGTGCTGTTCGGACCCGAGATCTTCTGCAGCGTCGACACGACTCGCTCTGCCACCACAACCTCTCGGATGTACAGCGCCATCATCGCTTCGATCACGGCCAGGTGTGCTGACTAAAATACAAACATCGACATCCATTTTATACTTTTAAAATGGTGCCCTTGCGCAGGTGGTTTCAACAGGAGGCTTGCATTTCTTTCAAGAAGATAGGTTTAGCGCAAGGTGCTAAAACTAAAATACCAATGTTGACAAATTTCAATTTCATAATGACGACATTTTCTGATATTAAGAGAAAAACGTGGGTATCCGTGCTACAGTAGCACATTCGCAACAAAATTATAATTGGCAACGCTAAAAAAATTAATTAACTTTTACCACTCAAATTTCCCCAAAATAACCCACGAATAGAAAAAATTTCCACAATTTTATAATTTTCCATGTGATTCAATTTGTTCACTGTAAAAACGATTAGCACAATCTGATATTTTTCAGATAGTAAAAGCAATCTTTGCCGCACAGTTCAGCTGTTTAATGAGCAACACTACAACCCATTCAGTCGTCCAATGCACGGGCTATATTTGGGCAGGGCGGGTGGGATCATTGATTCTTCGGCAAAAAAGTTTGACTATCAAATTGCAACACATCTTGCTAACCTAGTTTCACCATGAATTCAAATAAAATAAGTCATCATCAGTCGGCAGTAAATCGTTCTTGATTTCTTACAGTCAACAATATTTTCTACGAACCCTTCGGTGAAGAAGTTCGATACTCACTGCTTGATGGTAAAAAAATCCTATAAATCAGGATGTCGGCACTAATCCATTCATACAACAGGCATTCTCAAGCTGTTTCTGTGTTGAAAATCATTCTGAGGAAAGCCGGCGTTCAGATTAGAAGTTAGTTTGAGCCTCTCTAACCGCAACAAAGGCGTTCTGAAGAGAGGAAGGAGGATGGCACCATTTTAGAATGGACTTCAGGGAACGCACAATGAAACACAAGGTGCATAGAAACAGTACGTTGAGAAAGAAGTCTCTAAAATAAGATAAAAGTTGAAGGAGAAAGTAGTAGATGTTCAAAAATAGGACAGCAGTGAACCGAAAAAAAGGTCGTAACAAAACAAAAGAATTATTTTATTTCGACCTAACCTTTAATTCGGAACCTCAGATGTTCTCCCTGGGAGAGCTATTTTCCAAAACTGGCATTCAAACTCTCCAAGTGCAAGGTTTGAGACACCAACCGATAATTTTATCGCTGAAATACGTTAATTCTACTCCACTTACTTCATTACGTTGAGAATAAAACAGTCATGAGTTACTAGAAAAATAGGATCGAATTCCAACGCATAATGCGCCCAGTTCTGAGTCTGATACACGAAAACTATGTTTTCTACTACTTATTAACGACTTTCATTACCTACCTACACTACCTTAACTATGTAGTTCATGTACTATAGGAGAGCACAAGAAATTCACGCAACATCACTGACCATTTTGAGAGGAGAGTCCTGCAGGAGGATGGTCTCATTGAGCGCGACGTCGGTGGGTTCAGCAACATAGACGCCTTTCCTGGCGAGCGCCTGGATCACCTTCCAGTGGCTGAGGCTGAAGAAATTCGGGTCGCCATAAATGTTTGCCAGGGCCGAGCAGTATAGGTCGGCGTTGGCAAGCTGCGCCACGATGCCGGGCTTGAGATGCTCCCGCCCCTGATGCAAGAACAGAAAACTTACAATACTTCGGAAACTTAAATTCCTCAAATCCAATGAAAAAATTTCGCCGCCGTAGAATCCTTCATTGAAAAAAGAAACAAGACACAATAGAGAGACTTCAGACATAATGACCTAAAATCGAACTGAGCAATATACACACATTTCCAAAATAGCAACAGGGAATGATTTTGCACAGAGAAAATTTCAAGAATCTAGTGAAGAAGACTCCTTTACCGAGCCAAAAAAGCGAAAGATGGATGCATTTCCTCAACTGGAAAGGAAACGAAGGACTGAGGAGATGACTCAAACGCGCCCTCAGGACAGCCAGACGGAAAGTTGAGCATGCGAGAGAGATTAGAGGGACACGCGAGAGAGAAGTGAGCTCCATTTTACTTTGTATGCAAGAAAGCAGTAGCGCTTTGTGTGTCGACTCGAGGTTTTTCCATTTTGGAGGAAACTATGTATGTATAATACAGCTAGTTTACTGCCAGTTTCTAATCAGCTTTGGAAGTTGTACGTCGGGCACACGTCATGCATGTTGCACTTCATTTCTGTTACTTGAGGCATTTAATAATTACTCAGATCACATTAGTGAGATGAGACGTCTTCAGACCTTAATTGCTCCCGTGAAAAAAAAACAATTATTTCATCCTTCCTATAAAATTAAACTCATTACGCATTTCAATAAATCAGAGCAGCTTCAAGCATTGGAGAAGAATTACGAGCAGTATTACTAGGTCTTAGGTCGAGCAGAAATTCGAATACTACACAACTTGACAGAAGTTATTTCAACCCTTTAATGCTAACACATGCACCTCGTGAAGAATAACACAGTTGTTTGCCGGAAGTTGGTTACGATCCTGTCTCACATGTCGAACAAACTCACTCTGTTTAAACATCGGTGCTCACCTCATGGTCCCGATAATAAGGGTCTTGCAATTCTGCAGGCACTTTGTTCTTGTTAGCTTTCTGGACGATCCACATCACTGAAGCCCGCTGCTTCGCCTGTCGACAAAAGGAAATATTGTAAAACAATTTAACCCCAACTTACATTTTAATTCATTCACACATGAGCTCATTTAAGGATACATTTACGTCTCACTGAAAGTTCTCTACAAGTAAAGCAATCGTGAGTATTTATCTAACGGGAAAAAATCCAGAAAAATATTTCTATGGTTATCTATTCAATTTGCATTTTAACCGAAGTTAAAACCAATATTGGAATGCTTAATTTATGTACCATAATAGAAATGAAGTTTCATTTTTCATAAAAGAAACGATTCCTAACATTTGAAATTTCATGTCAGTCGAATGCTCAGATGTCTAAATTGACTATCGCAACTCAAGCAGTAAAATCAAAAGGTGTACGAGAAAAAATATGACAAACTGAATTGATTCAATTTGATGATGGTTCTACCGTTGAATTAACAGACTCTAAAAAAGGCACGTGAAAACCTAGCTATTCCACATATACATCAGTAAATGTCAACGAGCAGTGAATGGCCTAATTCAGAGTATGCATGTGAGGAATACAATGGGAAATGGTAAGGTATACCATGTTAATACAGAGACAGTATCGAGATCAACAAGTGTTACAGTTCACATTTATGAATAAGAAGGGATGTAGAAACTTTTCTGCATAGTTGGCCAATACTAAAATGAAAGTATAGGCCGCGATAAGAAAGTTAGATAGCTCGAAATTCCAGGCTTCATTTGAAATTTCATCGCAAAACTCGCATAGCGAAAGAAAAAAAAATCCGCCGGTTGGCTAACACGTGCCTCTTTCTGATCAAACTAGAAGCCATATGGAGGAACGAGAATAAAGTGGCACTGGCACTGCATAATGTACTTTCGGTTTCCTTTTTTTTTGCCTCTTACAGCGTATATCATCAAAAACGAATGAACGAACGGGCACTGTGACTACAAAATGATAGAAAATGGTGGTTTGGCTTCTACCTTTCTTCACTTTATTCTCAAAACTTAAATGCTGAAAATACCTTTCTTCATATCTCTACCACAACAGGCGTCAACTGTGTGATTCACGAAACTCACTTGTCTACAACGAATGCTACAGGACTTTTGATGAGGCAAGAAGCAAATTAAGTGATGAGTGTTTTTCGTTTTAGTAGGTTCACCCTCGAAAATGTCATTTTAAAAATTGAAAACAATCTTACAGAGAACAAATTATATCTTCGCTATATCTTACAAACATTTACATTATCAAAGATTTCTTCACCGCAGCATTCAACGCATTCTAGAAATCCATTCTAAAAGTTGCCTCACACAATCGTTTGATGCTCGCCCAAATTCGTCCGCGTTTTGGCAATAACATCTCTTTGAAGTAAATTGCAAAAGAAGTGCTTTCCTATGAAATTTTCGCCAACCATAAACATCATTACTATTTATTTAAACAGTGCTGTATAAAACACGAATGATGAACTTAGGAACAGTTCATAAATTCCACGTTTCGTCCAAAATTTTAATGGGTCAAGAGCTTGAGACAAAGAAGATTAGATTAGTCGTTAATTTAAGCCTCCCTATCCGCAGTAACAAATGAGATTCAAAAAGAGGAAGAAGGAAGGCACCATTTAATTTGGAAATCAGGGAACGCAGAATCTATGCAGAAAAGGCATAGAAACAGTAAGCTAAGAAAGAACTTCATGAAACAAGATCAAAGTCGAAGAAGAAAGTAGTAGGTGCTGAAAAACAGGAAAGCAGTGAACCGAAAAAAAGATGGTCCTTTAACAGAATAAAAATATTTTACCTCAACAAAAAGAAGGCCTACCTAACTCTCAGCTCGGGCTCTCACATTGTCCCCCTGGGAGTGAGTGCTAATTCCCATAGATACAATAGTTGTATCTCCCAGAGAAGTTGAGACAAAGAATCAACAGCTGCACAACATAAATCAAGCAGCTGGAATTCGAAATAAAAAAGGACATTGAACGCACTGATCATTAATCGAGCGATATCTCTAAACAAATTTCTTAATTAGACAGATAATTATCAGTTTGGTATATTAACATTGATTAAAAGTTTTCAAAGTAACTTTTCTTTTAAGAACGAAATGAAAGCATTTAAAAAATTAAACGTCACATCTAAGATGGAGCAGCATTTCAAAGGACAATATGGTGGTCAATGATCGTCAGCCGAGTCGGAGTAGAGCAGTGACGATGCAAAGTGAAGAAGAAGGCGATCACAGCCAAGTTGCTCAGAGGGAAAAGTGTTAGCGGTCGTCACCAGGCAGTACCGCACGGCTTTCACCCCATACACCACGCAGCTTCTATGGACACGCTCCAGATACACATACTCTTCCGTGACGCGTTCTCACATTGGTAACATGCGCCATGTGGGCACATTTCCCACGAGATTTTGAGATATAGTATTGCATGACTGCAACGTTCTACAAATTCATCACTCTGTTGCTTTGAATGCTTAATCTAAAGTACGCGATCCGCAGCGTAAAAATTTTGATCGATTATTACTTGAGACCGCGGGGTAAAAATTTTGATCGATTATTACTTGAGACCACGGGTTCCCAACCTTTTTTTTAAACCACACCTCCAAAAAAATTTCATTCGAACCACGCCCCCCGTGAAATAAAAATGCCAACATACAGCCAAAATCCTATTATTTCCCTGGACTTTTCTCGCACCCACTGGAATATCATTCACCCCCAAGGGGCGCGAGAACCCCTGCCTTGAACGGAGTATTCGCGCCTAGCGTAAATAACGGTACGTAGCACAATGAGTGTTCGAGTAAAATCCCACGCCGAATAATTTGAATTGAGTTAAATTTAGCACGAGGCTAAATTCAAGTCACTGAGAGCTGCAAGCATTAATCGCTTTAATACTCGTATAATAATAAAGTCACCAAAAAATCTAAATGCCTCCCTTAATAACTTTTAAAAACGTAATTTCCATCGAAGTTTCCATGGTACAAAAGGACGGAATTACTTAGTAAGAGCAACTGCACTTATATGTGAAAAACAGTCCACTCGATTTATAGCGCTCAAAAACGCCGTATTTTTAGCATGGGAAATGAATAAATATCTATTAAACCAGGAAAACTCAAGTGTTTCAAATAAACGTACGTTCAAATGAGAAGCATAGCCACGAAGAGTTAACCGAGTGCATAAAGTCAATTGATATACAAATACATGACAAATTAATTAATTACCATCAAAACGATGTACTATGAAATACGACACAGCATTAAAAAATCTTAATAATGAAATCATGATACTGTGCTATACCATAGCCCAATCAACTAGGTTAATTCATTATTTCTCCCATTATAACGTGCATATTTTCTGATTCTCAGAGAGGTACTTATGAAAAAGTCTGGGTCAAATTTTACGCAACACACCGCCTTGCATGGCCAGTCACCTGTCCCAGCACAGTACGGTGCAAACCTAACACAGCCTGCCAGGGTGCGCTGGACCGTACAGCGTTGCGGCGGCGCACAGAAAAGTGGCCTTCGGTGCGGGATAATTAAGCAGGAGCACACGTAACACAGCGTCAGTATCGGCACGCAGTTCACTCGCTCCCACGTGTCACAGAGTCTACACAGCTAAATGAATCAACTCATGGCCAAACTGAACATTAGTTTCTGCGTGTACAATAAAATATCCACAAAATTTTTTGTATTTATTCTCTATCTAACAAGTCGCACAATACCTAATGACTACACTTATTGTAATATACGAAGAAATATCAAGAAAGCTAAAAAATCACTGCAAGCAAAATGAGTAATTACTTGCACAAGTGTCTATTTATAGCAAAAAATAGTACAAAACTACTCATTTAAATTAATAGTTCAGTCCAATTGCAAATAAGCGCAACATGTAGTAGTATTTCACTCAAATTTACCCTTAGATGAACTAGGTGAGCGAGAGTACTAAGCTACTAGGACACTAAAATTCAAGATCCTAAAACCTCATCCATACAAGTTGTCTGAACAAGAAAGTCTTAACGACAACAGAACGGAGAACCGTTCGGAATGAGTGCAGTGAAATCAGAAAACACTAATAAGAAAACCCGCTCGTGATCTTGGAGTTAACCTCGAACCAGTTCGTGCGATGGATAAGAAAGACTTGAAACCTTAGCCACATGGGCAAGAAAAACTATGAGTTTTCTGTTCCAAAACAGAAAATGTTGAATATCGTTTATTTCTAAGAACGGAAATCATATTTAAAAACATACTTTATAGAGAACAGAACAAGCTAATCACGATGTTTAATAAACAAGTGAAGCAAACTGTTCAGAGTTGAGAGTTTTTGTGATTAGATTAGATTATATGTTAGTTTAGGTCCCTCTAACCGCTACAAAAAAAGAGCGTCTCGAAGAGTGGATGGAGGGAGGCATCATTTAATATGGAGATGAGGCAATGAGGAATCTATGCAGAAAGAGCATAGACACAGTAAGTTCAGGAAGAATTTCATGAAACAAGATAAAAGTTGAAAAAGAAAGTAGTAAGTGCTGAAAAACAGGACAGCAGTGAACCGAAAAAATGTGGTTAACATGGCAAAAAAAACATTTTATTTCAACAAAAAGAAAGTCTAACTAACTCTCGGCTCGGGCCCTTGTACATTTTCCCCCTGGGAGCGCTAATTCCCATAGATACAATAGTTGTATCCTCCTGAGGGGTGAGTTTTTGTGATCCTTTTACGTAACGGTACTTCGTACGACTAACCGTGACTGACATACTAAAGAGTGTTTTTACAGCCTACATAGTATAACATAGCAACTAAAAACGTAAATTAAAAAGTATAAAATAGAAAGCGAGTTGGAACGTCTGTTACTCACATGCCTGTTGAGAAATGCGGACTATTAACCAAAGCGTTATTTAAAAGTAAAGATCGAGTAGAGATTGTAGCGAGCAAAACAACGGCGCACTCGCGTACAACACACACGGGCAAGATGCTAACGTTAAGACATATTCCATTATGGTTGCAGGCTCTGAAGAGAAAGCGGGAACGATCAAAATTACGATATTCAGTCATCAGCAGTTGCGAGTTGATGAGCTACCTTGATTGCAAGAAAGCATCGATAGCTTACTGACACGTTTAGACAACAGCACATCATCATAATCCGCGATGGAGGAAAACAATACACGCACAAGTAGCGCCGAAATATAAAAAGCATGCAAAGAAGTTGTAAAATGGATATAAGTAGCGTAACACCAGGCAAAGGTACGCGTGGCAGTAAGACGACAAGAACTGCTCACTGCAAACAGAAGAGTCTGGCGCTTATGGAGGACAGCTCGAGATGGGGAGCGTCACGGCCGGCGGCTGGTGTCACACCAGTAACAAGGCGGGGTAGCGGTGCGGCACCGCAAACTGTTACCGGACAGCATCGGGAACACGGACGAGGCGCGTCATTTACAGCCGCCGCAGCTCATCCTCAAATAAAAAGCCTGCTCTCATCAAGCAAGCGGCAGCGCCGACAACTGTGTAATGACTGAGAAAGATCTACGCGACCGCTTTAGATCTGACCTGTCCTCTTGTATGAGCATGGGAATTTCGCGAATGGGATCTCATACATTAATGTAGTACTTGCGGTACACGCGTTAGCGTGTAAGGCCCACTTATGTAAGGCCCACTCAACCATTCTACTGATAAAATCTATTTCGCTGAGATTCGAGCATATAATTATACCTATGCTATTTTTGCCACTGAATACACTTTACCATTTAAATTACTGAGAAAAAATTGGGAGTTTTTAATTTTTCAGAAACACACATACCTAACCAACGATTAACGCAGTGGAAAATGCAAGTCATCAATTCGAGAGTTATAGATTATATTACAGGTAAGATAAACCTCCCTAACCGCTACAAAAAAAAACGTATCGAAGAGAGGAAGAAGGAAGGCACCATTTGGTATGGATATTAGGGAATGCGGAATCTATGCAGAAGGGGCATAGAAATAGTAAGTTGGAAAAGAAGTTCACGGAACAAGATAAAAGTTGAAGAAGAAAGTAGTAGGTGCTGAAAAACAGGACAGCAGTGAACCGATAAAGTTGCTCCTTAACATAGCAAAAAATATTTTATTTCAACAAAAAGAAGGCTGCCAAGTCTCAGCTCGGGCTCTCACACATTTTCCTCCTGGGAGAACTAATTCCCATAAATACAATAGTTGTATTCCCTTGAGAGGATTCCAGTGTTATAACGTATTTATTATCGAATGGAGTATACTGCAAGCCACAACGCAATTAAGAAGAGGGACGCATATTATGAAAAACAAAAAAGATTTTTACGATAAATTCAAAGAGATTAATTAAAAAAGCCGATAAGCAAGAAATAAAAAGGTTGCAAAAGTTAATGAATAACTTATTATTTGAAGCTGCACATTGCTTGTTAATTTTCAACAGTAGAAAAGCTTACGTACGTGCGTGGAATGAAACAACTGATGCAAATAAAAAAGTACCTTACGTTTATTACAATCGATCAAATCAGATTAGATTAGGATAACAATAGAAAGGCATGCCTAACTTTTAGCTCGGGACCTCACATTTTTCCATTGGGAGTGATTATTTTAATCGATACAATAGCTGTATCCCCCTGAAGGGGATAAGCCTAAATAATGTTTAAGAATATAGTTATCGAACAAACCTTATTAGGCCAGTACAATGCTTGCATGCTTAACTCGACGAAAGAGTAAAGAGGCGCAGTTGAATAATAGTTTAGACAAGAGAAACGTAAAATAACGCGTCACAGAAACTTTTGAAAATGCGCGCATAGAAGTATGAAGAAATCAAGAACTTATGAGCATAGCAGTGAACAAAACCACAAGTGACTTATTTTAGTTCAAGTCCGTAAAATATGTTGAGCACCCACTCTCAATTTGGATTCCGCAACATCACCGTAAACGACTTTAGAAATGATCTAAGGTTCTACAGGGTGTTTTTTAAATACGGGACCCGAAAAAAGCTTTAGTAACTTTGATACAATGAACGGACTTTTGAAAACAAAACGGCAGTAGAATCCTGGAATTTATATCTTTTATTTGGACTCATTTTTGAAGATGACAGTCTTCATGTGGCATCCACTTGACAGCAAGTAATATTGGGCGCGTGTTCGCATGCTTCTCATTGCAGCACTGATGAGGGTGGGACCGATCAATCTAATTACTGAAATGATGGCATCCTTGAGTTGAGTCAGATCCGTCGGTTTGTCACGATAAACTCTTGCCTTTAGAAATAAACTCCGCTGGGCTAGGACAATGCTCCTTTCATTAGAGAAGTATGCAGTGCTGATGAAAGTTAACCGTTACTTTGTCCAGTCGTCATCTAGGCGGCAGTTTCAATTCAGGATGAATTTTACGGTGTCCTCTGATTCTTATTTTGACTGTTGTATCATGAATACGTAGGTACCAAGTATAAGAAATAAATCTTAGAATTCTACTGGCGTTTTGTTTTCAAAAATCCGTTGATTGTCTCAAAAGTTAAAGACTTTCTCGGGTCCCGAATTTGAAAAAACACCCTCCACAAACAAGATAAACACAAACAAACCCTGAAACTGTAAATACGTGAGCACGTGCCCTTAAATTTAAATTGATCAACTATACGCTCGAATTTATTCATAACTTGTACCCTCATATACAACTTATCGAGGCCCACGTTTTATGGCTTGCTAGATTGGGACGCTAGACCAGAGTATAAGAACTGGCGTACGAGTAAATAGAAGCTAGTATCGCTGGGAGTTCATGAGAGGTAATTTTCAAAGCGCTCACTTTGTCAAAAAATTCTCATATATTTACACGCAACGATGTCAGGAGTGAAGAACTAAACTTGGAATTCCTGAAGTTCAATTTTCACTCTTGTAATAAAAAACAATGCAGCATAATAGCGGCCCCATTCTAAAATCAAAGTTAAAGTACTCAATCAATTTTTAAGCTTGCATACAAAACTAACTGTATAAACACGTTTGAAACCAGTACTTTGTAATGTTTATAAATAATATCCACACTGGAAAATATTTCCAATGTTTTTCAACCTTTCAAATCTGCAATCACTTGAGACACCAAATTTCCATTAGTTGAGTTGAAAATTTATCACTAAATTGAACGATTCACCTAATTTTCATACTGAACAACGTATAGGTATTAAAATACTACTCATAATAAAAGAAATGAATAACCACTTGAAAGAAATTTGCATGATTTTAACTGGGAAAATTCTTGTCTTAGTTGCATTTAAGGAGCGTTAAATATAGAGTTTCAGTAGTTCGTACGCGGTAAAAAGAACACTCAATGCATCTAACAAAAACAACGAGTGAAGAAAAATGGAAACGTATAATTAAACATTCTAGAGGGAGATATCACTCGGTAAGAACCAACACACTTCATCAGAAAAGAGAAAAGCAAAACGGAGAGCAGCATAGTAAACACAGCAGCTGAGAAGTGAAGTTCTCCAAAACTCTGAATGCTCAATAAAAAATGTGCGGAAGAGAATGCTGCCCTGCCTATGAGAAAAATACAGAATATTTATCCAGATACCACTTGGTTTGCAACTCTCTGTCTCACCTTCCACCAGAAACTTCTATAGCATCTTTGCGTTTTCTCGTCATTCGTAGACATGTGAACCCAGAGAAGCATTCGCTTGGTCTTCTCCATCTCCCACCTTTCTCGGTCTTCAGGTAAGCGGCTTCGTCTCATTTGCACCATCTGATCCCAGAGAAGACCATCTTGATACGAGTCCATGCGTCCCCCGTTTTGTTGCTCAGCATGAAGGGAAGCGCGATTATTCCTATCTACGAGTACTGACCCAAACGATCGATCCTCCGCAAATATGACACTTTCCATGTCTGACCAGGAAACTGAGCCTTCTTCCAAATGCTTGACCATGTCAAAACGAACAGACCTTTTAGGGAGCGCAGCCGCTTGCGGACAGATCGTCTTCTTGCCAGCGGGTTGCGAGGAACAGTAAGACTCGCTGTCACACTCCGGACATGGGGTTGGAGTACAATCGTAATCGGGAGTGGGCACGCGTTGGCCAAAATTTATTTTCTGGGATACGTTTTCTAGGTCATCCACGTTAAAATGTGGCATTGAATTCGAATGAGGGTCGGATACATTGGTGAGAGGACGAGGTAATGTCGAAAGAGGAGTGTAGTCTGGCGTGGGGAGCCAGAGTTGTTCAACCGCGCCTCCAGTGCTTTGTATTTTTAAGGATTCGCGCTCCCTGTTTTCGCCGTTTTTACCTTCCCCAAAAGAAAGAGATTTCACCTGATCGCTTGTGTAAACATCAGCAGAATTTTCCACTTTTGATTGTGTAATACGAGTTTGTTCACGCGAGTAGTCAATCGAGCTATGGGCAGTTAGCGATTGTTGCCGCTTTTCATGGAAGGAACCAAATATTCTACTCATCTGAGGAGCAAGCTGTTCTCTTTTTGAAGCCACAGAGCTAGCGCCGTCTGCGCGCGAGAATTCTTTAGCCTGTAGAAGTGAAGCGCTGGTTTTTGTTTCATTATCATCCTCATCGCTCTCAGATGCAATGAACTTACGTCGGAGTTTGAGTTTCAGCTCACGTATCATATCATTATTTTTTTCTCCCATTACTGACACACCTACTTTCTGAACTCGTTTAAATTTGTCAATAGAACCTGAGGGAGTTTCACTAAAATCAGGTTCAGCTTGAATGTGTGGGTCACCAGCAGATATTGACTGGTCTGCGGGTATGTGAGGAGCGTCTGGAATTAATGATTCAGGTTGACTTTCAGAAATCTGTCCAGTTGTATCACTGTGTCCTTCAACTTCATAACTTGAAATAGGGTTTGCAGCTTCATCGTTAATTTCCTCAGTTTCGTCAGCGCGTATTACCTCTTTGTTGTCGTCTGGCTTGCAATCTTTTTCAGCATTTCTCGGCGGTTCAGGTGCTTTGAACATTTCCTCCGTTATTTCGACTGCTTTGCCCTTACGGATGATCAGTGGAGTTGGCTGAGAACTTGTAGGAGGGTCTCGCGTAACGTAGGCGCCGTGCATTGTTTGGAAAACGAGCGAGTTGTGAGCACCATAAAGTGGCTCACCGTTGCGAGAGCCGTAAACTTGTAGTTCGGCAGATACACAATTTGTAGGTTTCTCTGGATCTTTAGGGAGGGGAGCAACTGACTTATGAGAAGCTAACATCTCAGCACTAGAATAAGAATGGTGTTTCAGTAAAAGAACAGGTGGTGTGGAAGAGTCGGAGCTATTCGTGTTAATGGTATTGACATCGTATCTGTTTCTGTTATCGCTGTCTGAATCAAACGATGGTAAAGTATCTGGACAACCAGAAATATTTACCTGACTCTCTTCTTCAGCATCACTTTCATGAAGTTCATCGTGACACCGCAGTTTATTAAAAAATTGTTCAATATTAGTTGAAATTGGCTTGACAAGACTTGGATCTTCCTTTTTCCGCCTCAAATTGCCTACAACACGCGGCCCGATGGACTCCGCGCTCCCACAGACAGACTCGCCTGCGATGCTCAGGCTAGCGCATACTAGAAGAGGTCGATCAGGATCATTTGTTTTATCAGCTCGAACATAATCCCAAGAAGTGTCCGAGTCTATATTAAATGCTGTGCTTACGCTGGCCGACTTGTCAAACTCGCTCGTGTCACTTTCGTGGCCGTGATTTACTACGTATTTGTCCCTCTTGCAGGAGACCTTCCTGTTCGCTATTAGTCCCGCCTCCGCCACGCTGGAGCGGTCTGACGCATCAGCGCCTTTGAAAATGACGCTCTCCACGCTCGTGATGCTATCTGATTCAGAGTCGAAACTAGTCATGGTGGCAGACACCGGAGGCGCCTCATAATGGTCAATTTCCGACACGATCGAAGACGGCCCGTGACTTTCTTTTGTTGCCAAAGCTTCACTTTCCTTGGCCTCAGAGGAAGCTTGAGGACCGAACGCACCATTTTCATTCACAACATTATTGTTATTCCTGTTGTTTGATACAGATACATTGTTCGACAGGTTCTGAGGACTAGAGGTACTATGTAATGTTTTTTGAGAATTATTCAAAGCCGAAGTATTTTCGGCCTTCAAAATATCTTTTGATGAAAATTTTTTGAACCCCAGGCCCGCTAACCCAGAAAAAAATTTCTTCAACTGAGTTTTTGGAGCATGAGCGTTTTCAACATGCCGCTCAGATATTCCTTTATTATTCGACCCAGATAGTGAATCCTCTTCCCTGGAGATGACACCTTCTAGTGCCGCATTAAGGGCTTCTTGTGAAGCAGCTGAAGCTCGTCCATCAGATGAAGCTGAGCTGTATGACTGAGTAGATCGCAAATTGGAAGGCTTTTTAGGCAAAGGCGGAGGCTCGAGGTCGCAGTAGTTACCATCAACCGAACTTCCCATCAAGAGGCAGGGCCTCACACTCGCTGTCGGGTCACTCACTGCAGACGCCACTTCATACGTAAGTGGGTCAGGCCGGTCGGGCGACTGGCGGGGACTACAGTCTTGAGGGTCAGCAGCAGAACAGCTGCTCCCGTCTCTTGATCTGCATGACCCCCTGCAGTCATCTGATACGCTTCTCGTGTCATGGGTACAATTTTTTACGAAAGAGACGTTATCTTCAAACTCAGATTTACTCTCAGTACAGCACTGATGGTTTTCGTACGTATGTGAATTTGGGATACACGTTTGGTCAGAACCAGCTGACTGAGAAATGTCACTATTTTCAAGTGGCATACGTCGACTCAAATTTTCTTTCTCGTTAGATGAGACACCACTAATTACAATCGAGGAGTGTTTCAGTCCATCACGGCAAGAAAAATATGTAGATTCTTGCAATCGTTTAACAATGTCGCCAACTTTGAAGTTAGTAATGGAGGTTTCATTGCTTTTTGGATCGTAAGTCATGCATCGACCACTATAAATATCATCGAATGAACTCACCAAACTCTGTACTTTTCCTATACTTTTGAATTCAGCTTCGGCATCCTGGCCTGACTGAGGAAGAGCATTCATACTTGCACTGAGTTGCGAAGTATCGGATAAACTGGACATATTTTCGGATGCTTCAGAGATGGCATCCTCGGATGGAACTTTTGGCTCAAATATCAGCGAATCTAAGCTCCCGAAAGTATCG
Organism: Platorchestia sp. MABIK; assembly: GCA_014220935.1. Taxonomy (NCBI): domain Eukaryota; kingdom Metazoa; phylum Arthropoda; class Malacostraca; order Amphipoda; family Talitridae; genus Platorchestia; species Platorchestia sp. MABIK. The sequence goes on from JACJUY010000399.1 coordinate 236,816, forward strand.
TAATCAGAAACATCACGACTTGCACCAGATTTCTTCGAACGGAGGCTGAAACTTTCTTCCATAGGAACGTAAATGAGTCCAAGATTAATATTGCTCAAAGTCTCCCAGTCATGAGCTAGAGCTTCTTTGAGTTTTTTACGAATTTCTTCATTTTTCTCTTCAAACTGAGCATAGTCCAAGGAGTCAGTATTGTTGTCGATGTGTTGCTTGATGATATCCATGACTTTAGTTTTAGTAGACGGAGCGATGTGCTGCTGAGTGGCGAGCACGGCCATGACGCGCCGCTGGAGCTCGGCTGCGGCCGCCTGCCGCAGCTCGTGCCGTCTGTCTTTCCCACTGACCACCCCGTAGCAGTCGCGATCCTCCATTTCACTACACGACTGATCCGCTTCAAAGTCTCGCATGCTGCCTCCGTTTGATTGCGGTGACAGAAGCTCTTCTCTTCCGTTTCGCAATTCCCAAGAGGAAACGACTTTTCTCTCGTACAACAACTCATGCTCCTTAATAGACCAAGAATCCTGTGAAGACACCATTGACGCCACTCCAGGTGAAGTGGCACCGTTTTTCTCCATTTCACGATCATGGTTTTCTTCTACTTCGCGAACTTGATCGAGTCGAGCCAAAATCTCAGATCTGGAAATAAATTTTTTACTGGAACGCCGGCCACGAGAGGCAGCACTTAGCGCAAAGCTGTGGGATGTGTCGGGCAGCGGAGAAAGCTCGTGACGTGACAAAATCTCAGAGCGAGAAACATACACTGGCTCCTCGTCAGTTGCTAAAGATTTCCACGAGTCAGCATCCTCTTCCTGTTGCTTTTGCTGCTGCCGACGAGCCAAAGAATTCCTCAAATTTCTAATATTACGGTACAAGTCAGTTTGTGTTTCATAGTCCACATCGATGAAAGCACTACCATCCGGCTCTTTATTCATTATTTCAGAGTCAGACGAGTCGCTCTGTGAACGATGCACTTCAGCAAAAACTTCATGCTCGCTTGTAGGGGAAAAACCACTGTCGCGCATTTCATGGGTGCCAGTGTTGTATTTCAGGTGTTGCGACGGCGATTTCTCGTTTCTCCCCATCAGAAAATAATTCGTGTCATGAAACACTTCATCGTTCTTGAGTCTCATCACTTCAATTTGAAGAGAATCAGAAGACAGTGATTTAGACTTTTTCTTTTTCTTGGAATTCTCCACATGAGCTGGAATGGGCTCGTATATTCTAGCGAAATTTTCTTCCAGGTCGTCCCAAGAATCAGCGACTGAAGTGGCATCAACGCTATCTACTTTTCCTCGTTCTTTCACTTCAAGCTCAATCATTTTACGGAAGAGCAATTTGCGCGACATGTACATGCTCTCTTCAGTGTCTTCGTCGTACAAGTCTTCGACGATGGGGTCATCGCTGCTCAGTTTAGTAACGTCAGAAGGCTTTGTAGGGGTAGATTTCTCAGACTCGCCAGAGGACGCTCCTGACGACGAGCCGGGCCTGTGTGCAGGCTTCTTGTGCGAGCCTGAATGGAGCAGCGGCAGCTCCCCAGCAGAAGGTTTACTGGACACGTTACATTTGTTGCCGCACGAAAACTCAGACGAGCTACTCTTTTGTTTGACCACGTTCTTTCGGGGGACATTGTTCATGCCTTTCGTTTCTGTCGTGACCGCTGGTCTTTTATTCTTAGCTTTGTCAACATTCTTTTCTTTCTTTTCCGAGCCATTTCGAACTTTGCGGCTTTGAGTGACACCGCCAGCTTTCTCATCGCCATTAGGACTTTTTGGACGGTTCCTCGAAGGACTGAGCGCCCTCGTCACTGATTCCAATATATTTTTGCCACGAAAGGAGCTTCTCTGCATCAGATCCCTCATACTGAATCGTTAGCATCACGCGCTTATAAAAAGCTAAGAAATCACGTATCGAGCATGAAGTTCTTATCCCATTCTTCCACGAAATTTGATTTTAACTCAAGTGCCAACCCAAAATGTTCAAAAGAAAACTGTGAACTTGTAAAAACTAAACACAGTATACCTTAATTTGCGCACCACCTCACAATTACCATTCTACCTCACTTAAGGAATAATCGAAACTGGCGTGCTATCCGAGAATGAAGCGTACAAATCGAGACGGGTTGTGTGTGGCGGTAGAAAGCAGGAGAGAGCGCCACCCGCCCACTCCACGGAAGGTCTCCAGCAGCGGACTGGCGGCGGTGCGGCACACGCGCTCCGGTGGTGCGACCACAGCCGCAGCAGCACGCGCACGCATTTTCTTCACGACGCTTTTCATTTTAACCTATTATACTTGAAACTGAGCGGTTCTCTCTTTAATTACGTGAAAAATTTAAAAACACATTCGTCCCATTGAACAATCCGTAGTAGAAAATTTCCTAAGAGTTCAAAATCAAGCGCAACCAACACCCGGACTGATATCATGACCAGTAAAAAAAACTTTTTAAAAGACGCAAGAAAACATTGAGAAAGTTGCCGAACTAATTTGCTACTCCGCGCGACAACGCCCATTTTTTTAAAGATATTCCACAGAGATGATAGTTACGGTTGACTAAGTCAAACCAACCAAGAAGCCGTAGCGAATTACACGGAGCAGTTACACCACCAACACATGTAACGCACCACTTGTTGAATAATTGGCATGAGAAGATACACTTGCAACGAAGAGGCAGCAGCTGCACCAGCGATGCTGTGTTCCTCAGCGCGCAGATCGCAAGAGGACGTGCAGGCAAATGGAGGAGGGAAGGGGAGCGCTCGCGTGCTAACGGTGCAGTGCAAGCAGCAGTAGGGGGCAAAAATAGCGTCCAGGCCTCGGCCGGGTGATGAACAGAGAAGCAAAAATGAGCCAAGAATGCTGGCCACAAACAACCACTAAACTTCGTAACCTTGCGCACGCATTCAAAGCTCTATTGAAAAATACGCACGTCTGTATTGCAAAAACATATCGCCAAATTAACACAGACCGAAGGGAAATAAATTTCACCTATTCAAAATTTCGGGATGAATCTTTCGAATTTTGACAACTATGTTATTGAACTCAGCCTCGACTAAAATTGGATATTGGTGTAATACATTGATAACATTGCAGGACTAGGAGTTCTCAACCTATGCTAAAACCCCGACACCAAACAGTGAGGTAAGTTGTCAACATAAGAAATTAAATAGACAAGATAAATCTTTGAAAAATCAAAAAACTTACTTTCTCATAAAGTCACGTATTTTTGCACCAAAATATAACATCCACTACTAAAAACCTCTAATACCTTACTAGACTATTGTTAGCGACTGATAGATAATCGATTTCGCTGATTATGAGAAAAGCTTCGAATACATCACTCAAACAAGTGAAAAAGAGCGCCGAAAAACATGCTCCCACAACGTAGGAGACAAAAAGATGTTAGTTGCTGGCTGACTGAGCTCAACCTTTCGCTGTTCTATAGATGACTAACCACAGGTTGCGAGAGAAAGGTCCACATTTAAGAGGAGCATCCAACGCCAAAATCACTTGGCGACATAAGCAAAACTGAGCTATTTTTCTAAGCAACACAACGGTGATGAACAAAAATTTTACTCTTTTCGGGAATTTCTCTATTGAAATATTATTTGTTAAAAGTAAGTACCACTTTAAGAATACTCGGGGCAACTATTTACAATACTCGAGTACGTCATCATTCCACGTCAACTCTTCTCCCAGAATTATCCCATTCGCAAGCGTTGTAGAAATCAAAGATCAAAAATCGCCACAAGTTCACTGATGATTTTTTATAGAGAAAACGTGTAAACTGTCCAGAATTGGCATACAATTTTCAAAAACCTCACGAGAACACACTGGAAAAACAAAGAAGTACGTGGATGTTGCAAAATGTAAGACATGAAATATTTGAGAGTTACTTAAGCAGGAGCGTCATAGATAAATATTAAGAATGAGTCATCGACAACACAAATGTTAATTGTGGGATAGGAAATTAATACCCCGTTTTTACACATTAACTACCAAACAGAGGTGGAATGGGGGCAACAAACTATGCACACCAATAAAGTATAAAAAATAATACGAAGAGCGTAACTATAACCAACCACATCTTTTATTGCCCCATAAGGGGATACAACTATTGAATCTATGAGAATTAACACTCTCAGAGGGATTATGTGAGGTCCCGAGCTAAAGGTTAGGTTGGCCTTCTTTTTGTTGAAATAGAATAGGTTTTTGTTTTGCTACGGACCATCTTCTTTCGGTTCTCTGCTGTCCTGTTTTTCAGAACCTACTACTTTCTTCTTCGACTTTTATCTTACCTACTACTTTCTTCAACTTTTATCTTGTTTCATGAACTTTTTTCTCAGCTTACTGTTTTTATGCACTTTATGCGTAGATTCTGAGTTCCTTTAACTCCATTCTAAATGGTGCCTTCATCCTTCCTCTCTTTGAACATCTTTGTTGTGGTAAGAGAGGCTAAACTTTCTTATAATCAATCTCGTCTTTTATGGGCATGTTGATTACGTGCACAACTACAAAAAGATTTCTTATCTACTTACTCATTTTTCTGACATTCAACTGAGTAGACTGATGCGGGTCGATCTATAAGTATTATAAAGGAATACAATATCAACAAAAAATAGGAAACTGATAATCTTCTCACTATATTTGTTGGCAAATACACACTGACATAAGTCAAAGCTGACAATCAGAAACTTATGGACTAATGGCTCGATGCTACTAGAAATAATAGAAATTTTAAAAAATATATTCAAAATGTTAATCAGACTAAACCTTGGAATTCAACTAAGAGAAATGACTTAACCAGGTATCGCTGCAGAGAGAAACTCTAATATGGGAAAGAGAAACGAGTTTAATGGAAGCGACAGATTGAGAGAGTCAACGCGCTATTCCCTAAGGCAGTGAAAAATGTCTCGGAAGTTCTGGCCTGCAGAAAATTTACACTGAAACCTTCATTCAATGCAAGTGTGTTCATCTCTTTAAAAATGAAGAAAATTTCAAAAAAGCTCGAGTTTTTAGGGCGAATGAATTATCTTTTTTAGCCTTTTATAGCAAACATTACCAGTACTTCACCCACTTAAGAGCTGCACACTCGCAACAAAAGGGCATTCTCGGAACTTCACCAAGACACGTTTCATTGAATGGGCCGCTAAAATAGAACGACTTTCAACAGGCCTACGAATAAAACCTCCAGTGAGGCTTTTCATCCCAAAATCTGGAAAAAAACAGGCGTCAACTAAAATCGAAAGAATATTCGATTAGTGAATGCTTAATCAGACAATGCGCCAGTTTGGAGTCGCCAGAGTAACATCAGTCGTCCTACAGGATAATCACCTGGAAAGCCTAGCTTCAGTTGGGGGAACCCACCGAGGAAAATTTGACAAGGTTTTAAGAATACCGGTCTTCAAACAGTCAGAAAAGGGAGAGATAAAACTGGGCAGCGAGAAACATTTGTACTTTAAATAAAATGTATTAAAGTATCGTCTGCTGAAAAATTCAAAAGACTACAAAATTTTTGGAATACCACAACAAGAATGCACACGATCGCATGCTGAGATGCGTTGCGAGAAACTGATAAGATGGTTGATTGATTATAAGAAGGTTTTAGCCTCTCTTACCACAACTAAGATGTTCAAAGAGAGAAAGGATGGATGCACCATTTAGCATGGAGTTAAGGGAACGTAGAATCTATGCACGAGGTGCACAAAAACAGTAAGCTGAGAAAAAAGTTCGTGAAACAAGATAAATTTTGAAGAAAAAAGTAGTAGGTGTTGAAAAACAGGACAGCAGTGAACCGAAATAGATGGTTGTAACAAAACAAAAAACTTATTCGGTTTAACAAAAAGATGGCCTACCTAACCTCTAGCTCAGGACCTCACACAATCCCCCTATAGGAGCGCTAATTCCCATAAGATGCAATAGGTGTAGCTTTCTGAAGAGAAACTGATAGGAAGAGCACAACTCAGAACATCTGATTTTCAGCGCACTTCAGAGGAGGTAAGACCATTGCACGCCCTGCCGCATATTGCAAGGTGCGAAAAGACTCTCGTACTCAAATTGCACACGTGATGGGGGAAAAAAAGTACATAGCTAAAAGAACGAATGATATCGAAGTCAAGCTCTAGCGTCACTCTCCGCTACATTGAACCACTCGGTCCTCACTGAATGGCAATACTAAACAAAGCCGTCTTTGATTACTGTAATGAGCTGTTCCCACGCAGATAAATGACTAAACTGTAACCACAGCAAAGAAAATTCCCAACAGTTCAAAGGGAACTGGATGACATGGGAAGTTCACTGCGCCGAGAAGCGTAACTTTTGGAGTAGAAAAATTGAAAATCATGGAGAACCCTAATTCTAAAATACTAAACTCAGGTAAAATCTAATGTAAAAGAGTGTAAATAAAAGAAAAACAATTTGCTGACCAATAAGTTTATGGTCAGTAGTGCGGTGCGATGTGCGCGCCGTAGAATAAGGACGAGACTTTACCTTATACTCAAGCCTCGCCACTGAATAATATGAACTCTACATTCATTTACTAGATAGCCTGTACATTCCCTTCATTTTTACAACTGAAGACCTCGGTCCTTTACTATAAAATACGTCAGCACTTCATTTCTTCACGAGTCAACTACAACTCAGAACGGTACATTCAAGAAAAAATGCATCATTTTTCTTGGATGAAAAAAGGAATCAAAAGCTTTGAGCCGAGTCCAGACACCCATGCAAGGGCACGCTCTGATTGCGCTGTTTCTCAGAGAGCCGGCATCATCTAAGTAGCGTCCGCTCAACACCACCCTAGATTTTCTCAAGGAAACCTGCGAACGCTTGCGACAGGATCCATCTACTACTCCTGAAACGAGGAAATAAAAATGAAACCTAAACGAACTCGTTTCACCTGATGATCGCCTTCGTGTGCCAGCGTAAACCATCTTCAATACTTTTTCCTAGGTAAAAGTAAAAGTATTTCCTCGTAATAGGAAAACGCGCCTTTTAAAATCTAACATAATTTCACCCTGAGAAGTACAACACGCAAGCAGATGACTGAACCCAGATGATGTGCTAATGTCTGCCTGCGTATCAGCAACTTTCTTTTGCTGGTGTCGTGATAGCAATTAGCAATCAAATACTTTTACAAGGAGAAACTCACATTTTTCTCCTTGATTGGTACCTATCGCTATAGAAGAGCAACATAGAGTACATGAAAACTCAACACCTCTCAAAAGACTTACAGCTTTCCAGATGGAACAATGAAGAAAATACACAACTATGTATACTAGTTCGCAATGTTTAATCCAAGCAAAATATTTTCTGATAAAAATTAGTCATACGTCCATGCCATGCCTAACCACTTACTGCACAGGTATACTTTTGAGGCATGCATTGTGTTGATAAACATTGCTTAAAAATTTTACAGAAAATTTCTCCTCCCCGTCTCTCACATGTTTTTCGAGGATCAATTAAACACACACGGATTTATTTAAGAATGGATCGCAACCGATCAAAACAGAAATCCCTTCGTTACCACAAAAATCAAAGTTATACATAAGCAAATTTAAAACAGATGAAGGCAGAAGGCATCAGCTATTCTCAGATTTACTAACGTTTATTTCGTGCCAACAACAGATGTGACATGGTGTCACACAAACCAGAACATTTACACAGGTAAACGAGAGAGATTTTGTTCGCACGATACCTTCATCTCGTCGAGGATGTTAACAGAATTAAACTGCAAAAACTAAAAACATAACAGGTTCCCGTAGCCATCAAGGTCGACTTGGTGAAGCTAGGCAGCAGAAAGCCACATATTTTACACAGAGGCACTATTATTTTATAGAGGCACTATTATTTTACAGAGGCACTATTATTTTATACAGGCACTAACACTATTATTCTTCGGAAAACATATGTCATTGATGCTACCAATAAAGATGCCACTAAGTCACACGAAGTAGCTGATTTATGCAATTAAGCGAAACAACACGAATTATCGAATGACTACAAAGAAAAGCTCTTCAATACTCCATAAAGCGTTGCATTCGTAAAAAGACCTAAGAAGTGCCGTTACAAATAGAAGCACTAGCCAAGCAATAAGTAGTAAGAGCCAGTTCCCACTAGCTACGAAAGTCAGGAACTAGGCCTCGTGGAATATTCCAGACATGTTCGAGTCACCTGTTTGACTATCAGTGAGTGCGAGGAAATGGATGACATGGCAGGAATAACTGCTTCATGCCAAATCAACATAATTCACCAGCACTATGTTCAACAACAGCTGCTCCTGACGTACGGGATCCTTACGATAGGAAAATTAACGATGGTAAGTTTCACAACGAACACGAAGGCGTAGATCGGGAGTCATCACAAGGCGGTAGTTCTCATGGACCAATGCATAACCTTCACTAACAAAAATAAAATTACACCTACGGATATCTCAAGGGCACGAAAGTTAGCGTAGAATAATGTTTTTATCAAAAAAACACTTAGTATAAGAAACTAGGTAGAAAATTCGGAAATCTCTTTGAGAACAAATGAAAATTCGCTTGCTTTTTCACTAAATTTAAAAAAAGAAATTAGATACACAAAAACGATTCGTCATGATGCACAACAGTATGTTATACTTTTCAGTATAACTGTCTATGGTCTCCGACCAAAGAAAAAAAGGAAACGCTAAGAACT
>JACJUY010000400.1:3433-17183 GCA_014220935.1 Platorchestia sp. MABIK
AAATTTAAAGGATCGATGCATTACCTCCTGCGACTTTGAAGATTTTTAGCCAGAGTCTTCATGATGGCTGACTCCCACAAAAAAAATTATCTGCTCATTGATCTGCTATGAAGCTTCTCCACACATAGAAAACAGTATTTAAATGAACACTAGATAGTTTTATAAAGGTATTTTTGCAGGAGCAAGCAGACTTTAAATGCACGACAGTAGGAGAGACTCGTATTTTAACGCTTGGGTTGTTTGCGGAGTACATGGATTATCATTAGACAATCTGTATTCATCAACGGAAAGGAAGTAGGCAAGCACTTATGAAATTTGTGAGTTTGTCTTGAATTCAGATGCTATTTAGAGTGTAACTGTAGATGTCCGCTTAAAGTTTTCAAGTTATAAGGGACCTGATGAGTTTAAAAATGATTGAAGCTTAATGGGACACTCGCAATGAAAACAGGATTTCTTTTCTGGTGACCTATGGCTTAGTGCAAGTTTCAGCTTTTTGTTTTCGATTTGTCCAATTGGATCAGCATTGTTGATTGAAATGTTATACATATCTTCACATGTATTTTCAATAGAAGAGTTCATTTATATTCTATATCACATGTATAAATTGCCTCTTATACTCCTTCGTCGAGGAAAAGGTTTATGGCTTATCCTGTTAATGTCCTAATTTTGTATTCATTTCAACGCTACTACAGCCCCCGTCATTCGTCTAGCACTGGCATCAAGTTGTCACCAACATCAGAGTGGGAAAAAAACTGCCACTCGGCAGTGAACTGCAAAAAACGCATTGGCTTTACGATGGATTAGGCTTTACCAAATTAGTTTGATGCGTTGTCAGTCACTGTATTTTTTTGGTGGCTATAACAATTACTTTATGCTTCCCTAGCAGAGTTTCCGCAGTAATGACGACTGATAATGCGTTCTGTTTCAATCACTGATATAAACGGAAACAGTTTCAAGTTGATCGGTTGTTGCAAAGATGTTGGGCAGTAATTGCTCTTAAATCCGACTTTCACTCCTTGTTGAATGCTACTGAAGTGGTGTCAGGTAAATTTTATTTTTAAAAATTGTTCTGAAATTTTACAAAGAAAAATTCCAGGAAACTTTAAAAACTGTACACGATATTCTCAGCCACAATAAAGGTCTACTTTACTTGTCCGTGGTCAGACTCTAAATTATCCAGCTATCTTAAAGAACATGCACCACATTTTCATCATTCAACGTCGGTGACGCCTCGTTTCTTGCATATTATCAAAATACATAACCATATATTCATTATATGGATACACATATACGTCTAAATATCTGTATATAAATTACGAATAAAATATATGTGATATGTACTCACTTATCTATGTTTCTAAATCTGTCGCACTGGTGCTCATCATTTTGAACATTTGTGATTTTTGAAAAATAATTGCTATAGTGAGTGAAGAAACTAGTAGGTGTACAACACCTACCTGCTCTCACGTAGCCTAATTCGTCAAAAAGAAAAACTAAAGCTTTAATGGCACTCAATGAAGTCTCACTTTTGAGCGAAGATGACAATTTTTAAAATTCTGGTCTATTGCTGAAATTTCCTTCAGGCCCTAACACGAATTCAGCGCACGGAAATAAGTCTGCCCTGGTTCTGAAGAACTAACCAGTTGGTGCATCTCACCATCACACGTATGGAGCGGGCCTTCTTCAGCTACGGTGTACTTCCGGAACTCGAGGTAGCTCAGGTTCAAGGAAATCTTTACCTTGAAATCCTCAAAAATAAAAATACTTTTTTGTGCACCGTAATGAGGGAAGTTTTTCTTTAATTTCTAAAAATCTTCTCTTCCAGAGCGATGAAATTATGTATTGAATCATATCTTAGTTCAGTCAAATTCACTCATGTATCTACTGAAGAGAATGAAGACTAAAATGGATTTGTATATTAGTCATAAATAAACCCCATGGCGATGAGTTCTACTGACATCAACCAAATTACTCGTGCGTTGGTAGACTGAACATAAATTCCTACCTTTACTTGTAATCTTTTTCGTAGATCAAAGGGTTACCTCAAATTCTTATGAACCTTAATAGACTCAATCATGTAATTTATTATTTCTAAAACGTTCAAAGGGTTATTATCGCCATATCTATTCAAGTGAATTTCCAGAACGTGGTGCAGCTGTGTTTGGCAGGAAAAAATTGCGATATCATGAACGGAAGAAAGGAAAACTTTTTTTCATTTCAAGAATGGAGAAATTTGGAATTACACTTGTTTTCTATAATTTACACCTGTGTCTTTGTGTTCTATTAACTAACAACGTCTCACTTAGTGAATATGCATACATACCGTCAACAGCGCTGCGAACATTAACATGCTCGAATTTAAATTTTTTCTAGTTTACGAAATAGTGTACTGATTTCAAATAATTTTCCTTACTGTGGACTTATTGCCTACCAAGCGTCAGCAACTCAAATTGAAGCACCAAAGGTGATCTCACACCTGAATTCTCATGATTTCTACTAGCGGACTCCTGATATAATACGACCCTTAGTACGCGAGCTGCAGAAGCAGGTTCGGTTCACGGCAGAACTTTCGTTAAGTCAAAGAGCGCCAAACTGGAATACAATGGTCATGAGTGGTCTGCACCGAGCCGGCGGCGTGACTTCAGCGCTATCACTTACATTCCCTCCCCTTCTCCCACGTCCATCCCTCCTTCCCACACGTTCATCCCCTCCCCACTCGCCTATCCCTCTCTCCCTCAGCCATACGGCACAACTGCCTCTGTTGTCTCGTCGGTTGCTCAGCCCTTGCTGCTGTGTAGACGTGGCGGTCGTTGCGGGTTTTGTGCACCTGCGTCCTCCGTCAGTCGAGGCTCCCTACGACTGCCTCACCTGACGACTGATTCGACTCTGTCCTTTTCTTGCTAGTGTCACAGCAGCCCTCAGATGACCAGCATGCAACTCGGGAACTTCATGACAAACCTTGGTGCGCCAGATGAACACACTTGTTCCAGAGTGAGCTGGATTCGCAGAGCATCTTCTAAAATTAGTTGCGGGGAAAGTAGTTACGGTCTTGCACTGCAACTGTGACTGAAGCAAGTAAAGCTGTGAAGTGCAACGATGGAAGACAATTCAGCGGGCTTGTAAAAAGTACTACAGTACTTTGGGTGCGAAAAAAAATTTCAGTTCACTTAATTTTACAAGTTTGATTTGTGCCTATGAATGATAATTAGAGAACGATTAGAGGCCAGATGCTAGCAGAACTAAGAAATCGCATTTCATCCTTGCATTAATCATTTTTCATTTTATTTTTCGTGCGGAAATACGTGTCACAAACTGTTTTGTTGAATTAATTACTTTCTTGACTTGTATCATACGTTGGGCTCTGGTTGACATTGAATTAACATTTAGCCCATCACCAGCGTGGCCGTGTTTTTCTGTTTTTAAAATCCTGGGTCATGAGATTCATTCCCTCAGTTTGGCTGCTTGGTTCCTTCGAGAGTCGACCCGTTGCAGTCTTATCATTTGGAGGAGGACGACTCGCTCCTTTTAACTTGATCGGTGAGCTCGTCCGACCCGGCGCTGTGACCAGCCCAGGAGCCGGAAGCGCAGCGCCCCCACGGCAGGCAGCAGGTGACGAGGTTTCCAGCTTTGCGGCAAACCCGCCGCCCCCGCACGCCCTCGCAACCTCTGTGCTCAGCGAACGCGCTTGCCGTCGCCTACGGTCAGGCCATGAAGTGAAACATTTATTTGAACTATCTTTGCGTTGAAATTTGAAAATAAATGTTCATAAGTGTAATAAGTATTTACGTGTACATGCCTGGAAATGTCATGTGAGTATGTTAGTGATAGTTTGATGACTCTTTGTGCCAAATCTGAATAAAGGCTGGAATCGTCTGTTGTTCTTTCAATCATCGTATTTTCCTGAATAAAGAGTTGGCATGATGAGAGATGTGACAGCCCAGGGGTCTGAAAAGAAAAATGGTCCACTTTGAAAAGTAAAATCGAGTCGCCTTTGACTGCAAATGCAGAAAGCATTGCCTTAACGAGCACGGCATACACCAGAGTTTGTAAGAATCTAATACTCAAATCAACTCAAACAATATATATGACAACAAATGATATATTTCTGATCAAAATTACATATAAAGTGAAATTCAATAAAAGAAAAGAGTCATCGGGCTCCATGCATCTGATTCCCTGTGTGTGTGTGTTACCATCATTTAAATTTTCTTCAAACAATATTTTGGTTTTGAGTTGTATGAATTGCATTTGGTTTTGAGTTATCACAATCTTCTGTGATAACTTGAAAACCTTAACCATTTCAGTGTAGAACGGCAGTCACAGCGTTGTAACGCTTGATTGTTTTGAACTAATACATCAGAAATCGCTCAAAATTGATTTATAAAAAACTTCCCGCCAAAGATCGTTACTGACGACATCAACTAATTAAAACAAACTGCAATAACGTTCTCCTTTCAAGAAATGCTTAAAGTGAAGAGCTTATTCCGTTTATCTCCACGATACTTATGACAATTTAATTTTTTTTAGGTAATATCTACCTGTAATATCGCAGGAATATTTTTACACGCTCGAAAAAGTGAACAATTATCTAAGTGTGGATATCAATGAATGTTGTAAAAAACACAAAAAGGGGCAGACGTGAGGGTCAGTCTGCCTGAAATGCGCCTGCACCCAAGTCAGGGGTCATGTGAAGTTTTCGCCCAGTTCTCTCACGTGAACAATTAGCCTCTTCCTGTGGGCTGTAAAGCGACCGGACATGCTACCGCCTCCGCTGCTCCTTTCACGCAAAAATCCCCAAATGTAAGTGAGTTTCACAAGGACCTCCGCAGACCGGCGGCTTGCATGCAGGGGCGTGGGAGCGCAGGTCGGTGGAGGGCTCAGTCCAGCTTTGTGCGCTGTTTCCATGTTTTAAATCCTGAACTCGACCTCTTACTGAGGCTTCCAGCGAAGTTCACTGTGAAAAGTTTCGTGGCTGGGTGCCATTGTTTGGAATCTTATTTCAGTGGGCAGTTATTAAATAGGCGAAAGAACTCGAAAAAGTAAAATTAAAAAATTGAATTTCGCGAGTTCGTAAATTTTGTGCACTTTTTTTACTCTAGGTCTAAAATGTGCACTATTAATCGAAATACTTTGAATGTACATTCATACTATGTAATATTTAGGAGATGACTCAATTAAAAATGTTCATTCTCCTCCCAAGCAGTGGGTGGAGAGTGTTTTCCGTGGTTCAATACCTTTTAATAGAACTATAGGCAGCTCTTAAAAATTGCGCAAATTTATATTTCTGTTTCATCATGGAGAGCACTATTATCAATAGAGATCTATAAAAACTATTAATGAACAAGGATAAAAAAAATATTTCGATAGAAAATGAAAAGTAATGACATTCTCCTGGACGCACAAAGTACGTTGCAGCTTTAATTTTGCCTAGTGATTGTTGCAAATTAAAATGAGTAACCAAAAAAGCACTTGAGCGTCAGTGGCGCTTTCAAACGTTAGCGCAGGAGGACCGTGAGCGCAGCGGGCGCTTCGTTGCGGCGCCAAATTCTTGAGTGATCTGCTACACCGCAGGCAGGTGGTGACAGTGTGTAACTTCAACGGCAGAATTTCTCAAAACCGAAATGTTGTATGAAGAAAATTAAAATGATCGTAACACACACATAAGATTTAATCAAAGGCTATAATCCCATGAAATAAGTGTTGAACAACTATTTGAAAATGATTCACTCACAACGTGAGTTTTGCACGTTTTATAAATTCAATTTGCATTTGTCTGGAACTATGAATGTTTGGATGAAGTAGTCATTCATGAAGTAGTAGTTTGTATCAACCTTTTAGAGCGTATGTTACATGGAGCTCGAATTCTTGATGATGATACAACGATACCCACACCGACTGTAGTGTTAGACTTCAATAGTCAAGGCGCTCGAGTTTTCGCTGACATTTGCAGAAGACATGAGTGTTGCAGTGCTTCCTCCAAAGTAAATTAATGGTGGTGATAGCGTAGTTCAGAGTTCACCGACATTCTCCCACGTCCAATGATACCATAATCGATTCACTCTTCTTATTAATTCACGATGTTGATCAAGGAAAAGGCCAAAAAATTAGTTCAGGGTAAGGTGGTACCGTGTTCTGAGCTCCGTAGGATGACACCCATACTACACCCGATGTTTATCATGAACCTTAACAAGAATATCCATTTCTATAAACATGCACACCCAATGGACCTGATAAAATATACGTCCAAGATATCGTTAAGCTACAAGCTTTGTAGCTACACGCTAGGAACAAGCTGAAAAATTGGTCCCCTCAACGCTTTGTCAGCCTATCAACATATCTGATAATGAATTATTGTGGGGCCGAGCGTAGCTGCATCGACTAGTGCTGTAAACGGGTAGCGAGACTAAAGAATGCCTGAAGTTCTTTGGCTTGGTTGCTGGGTGTTCATTGATTGTCATCTTCGACTTCTTTAGCATTAATCAAGAAGCTTTTGAATACCATCAACTTCAGAGCTTGAAAGAATGATTATGAAGCCGATCATAGGGACTTGACCTTTTCTCTACACAATGTTCTTCGAGCATTGAATTGAAAAATGAATATTCTCAGATAGAGCGGCGTGAATGCAACACTCATCTATGTTGACCTAGCTTCATAGATCCAAATAGTCATTTTAATTACTCTGAGATTTTATATTTGATGCCTGCAAAAACTTTCTGGCCTCTGGCAGTTGCTTCTGTCAGCCATGCTGCTCTCACGAACACTCCTTCTGTTTCATTATCTTTTCGTACGATAAGTAAACGTCATTACTATAGTTCGCTTTTTAGTCAGTGCTTGCTCTGGACCAATATTATCATTGACCATCTGATGCCTTATAAAATGGGCCCGTCTCTCTCGAACTGCCTGCCATCGATTGCTTACAGAGCGTTCACGATACAGTTGACAGAGGGCAGACCTGTCAAAAATGTGATGAAGAAAGAGGATCCGACACTGCGAGACTTTACACAAAGAAACTCATTGGCTGATGGGTAGCTAATTTACAGCGCTTGAGCTGACTCAAATCGTGTCTGAGCCTCATTTCCGCGTCTCCAAGTGTTAAAAGTGGTAGTCTCGGTAGGCCTTCGAGCTTAATGTGAGTCGAACCATTGATTGGGCACACATTATAGCATATTCAACTCAAATGGCCAGTGGGAGTAAGAGTGATATTGATGAGGACTTCAGCAAGCTATTATAGATAGCGCCTGATGAGTACCGGTCATTCACTCTCACCAAATTTACATACTGAAAGACTTGGGCGCCTTAGAATGAATCAAGATTAATTAGCGGTCCGGCCATCTGGAGCGCCTGCATATTAAGTGATGTGTTTTTACAGCTCCGCTACCGACACAAAGTTTCTGCCTTCCAACTTCTTGTTTTACAGCCGTTTCACTTTTCTGCTTAGTAATTTATCTCTCAGAGACCGAAGGGGTAAACACAAGTCTATGTGGCTCTGATAGAAGAAGCTAATTTTTCTCTCTAATAGGTTAATTACATAAGCGGCGTCTGAACAATGAGTGCAGCGCTATCGAGCTCAGAGAGGCTGCCGGGTTGTGAGCAGACGTAGGCATCTCGCAGAACACGCACCGACATCCAGGCTAAAAGAATTTCCATTTGTTCTTAGTCACTCCAATGTCCGAACTGCACGGAGTTCACCTCACACAAAAATTTCTGTGCACTTTCTTACTAGGCATGTTGTACTTATTAACACTAGCTTCGCTAGTGCAACTTAAGAAAGAAAAAAGTTATTAAACTTATTACAAGTTTCACATACGAAATGCTGAAACTCTAAAATGAAACACAATGAATACCCTTGTCTTTGCGTATCGGTAATTAACAGACTGATATAAAGCTATTTTATTCTGTTTAAATCTGTAAATTTTTTGAGCTGATTTTATTTGGGAATTGTGACTAAGAAACCAATCTCATTCTAATTCCTGAGGGGTTGTTGCACAGATTCTTTTTCCATGAAGTTCCAGCTTCAGAAGTGAACACACATGAAATGTGTGTTACCTCACTTTTCACGCTGACATGCATAATGAAATATTCCCTTACCGTTTCAAAAATATTTCATATAGAAGCGCTTCGAAAAGTTCTTATAAAGGAGAATAATGTAAGACGCTTTGTTATTTTATTACTATAAATTAAAGCAAACCACACGAAATTCTTTCTCGGGAATTCATATGACGACCAGTAAAAAAAGTGATAAGATCCGAAATTTGTGTTTGCCTCGTGTTCAAAAGCAGATGGTTTTACTAAAAAAAGACGAAGCCAATGCAGCTTTTACATTAAGCCATGAGTTGTTCATAGTGAAATTTTGATGGAAGTTTGGTGTGAAGCCCAAAGCAACATCGGTTGCCGGCGAGGGCGCCCCTCATTGTCCGTGCCAATGACTCGCCTTTCTCTGCTAGGTTGCAGTAATGACCCGCGCCAATTTTGGTCAAAGACTCTCTGTGTAAATCAATGAGCACCGCTGTCGGTGACACTGCCCTGCGGCCAACTTTTCACCCTGTCACCCAACCCTTTGGACCATCACGCCTCCTCTCGCCCCACATTCCTGTAATGACTGCATCCTAAGCGAGTTCTTACTTCACTCTCACCAGGAATTCTTGGCTCGACTATCATCTCGACAGCGGAGACTAGATTGCTGGCTTGAGTGCGGTAGCTGGCACATGTTTAGGTGTACTCACTTGACTCTCGCTAAAGAAGCTCGCCATATTGGGTTGAGTGGAATGCCAAGTGCAGTAATTACTGTCATAGGCGGTCATAAGCCGTCTTCCGTAATGTGGCGCAACTCTGACTGATCTCCTAGCAAACGGTAGCCACTCTTGGCTTTTTCGTTCAAGTGCAGCTCCATTTTTTGGTCGAGGTTTACCTTAAAAAAATGCGTATCCTTTACTGACGAGAAACATGCGATACGTCCACTAATTCATATGTGGTACAGAATGCCAAGGCTGGTGCGAGTGATGTGCTGGCCTGCGTCGCAATAAACTGTCACTTGTGAACTGTTTATGGCAATAACAAGTGGCGTACGAGAATAGGCTGCTAGGCCCGCTTTAATTGCGTCCAGTCGCTATGCAAGTCCTGCTGATTTCCTCTGTAATAAGTCAATACCAAATAAGCAAAAGCGGTTCTGTTGAGTTGTGGAGTGCGGGACGAGCAGCTAAACATTACCAGCCCGTAGCGTTCTGTTGATGTTCAACTGAAGCGCGCTCGACTGTGTACTCGAGCGGCAAGTGCGAGTGCTCCACTAACAACTCGGCTACTTTGAAGCTTTCCCAACTAGGAGATAATTTTCTCTTTCATGGCTGGCGGTCCACAAATTGAGAAAAAAGAAAAACTGGATCGTGCAGCAGTGAGAAAAATATTGTGAACGCTCTATGTGCAACTTATAGCAGCTATGTTTAAAACAACTTCATTCGCTACAAATACGTAGGTGATCATTTGTCCAAATGTGTTATGAACGTCCACATCAGGTGTAATGGACGTCTTTTTGATCCCGCCGATGTTACATCATTGTAATGGAAGTCCTCCTCTGTCATCCATCATTGTTACGATTCGCATGTTAGATTATTCGCTGGTGCATGATCTTTTGTATCGTTTAATCGTCGTGACATTTCTGTTCGCCACATTCTCTATTTTCTACTCTTTATTAATCATGATAAAGTATAATCGGAGCTGCCACCACCCTTAAAGTGAATATTTTCTATACAATTAATATTATATTCAAATGAAATTTTCTGTGATCTTCGGTAAGCGTGAGGTCAGAGCTGAAGGCTATTATTAATGTGCATTTTATCATTATTTTATCATCATCATTATCATCGTCATCTCTTCATCATCTCTTTTCATCGTCATTTCTTTCTAACTTACAAAGGAAATTAAAGACACGAAAGGTTACAAAGGTTGGTTATTGACGCAGACATCTAGCAAATCACCATGCTGCGGAGAGAGAAGCTGGTTAGACACATAGTAAATATGTTAACTCATCTGCGGGATCCAGTTTGGGCGTATGAGCGAGGAGGCTGGTTGCTTTATGATCAGTAATCACGATTAATTATATGGTATGATGAATCTCTAGGTAATTTAGAGTCGATTGTCACTTTTACAGTAGTTTAAAGCGAAGCGGGTTCATCGCCAAAGAGGCGATGAACCGCAGGGGAAGACACCAGTGACGCTTATATGATCTTATGCTGTTTCTCTTCAATATCTAAGTTTTTGAGGGAAGTTCCTCGACTGCCTTTGACAAGCCCCCGCGTTAGACTGCCCGTTGCTCACCCGGCTTGAGGGACCGCAGGCGCGTCTCCCTCTTAGGGAACAAACATGTTACGAACAGACGTGTTAGAACAGCAGTTAATTGTTAATAAGTGAAAAGCCCACGATAGTGATAAATACTAATTAGGATCCCGCATTCAATCTATAGAAATGAATAATATCCAAGATGATTAAGATTCCAAGCACAAGAAGTACATTGTGATAGAGGAATGAGAAAGTGGTATCCGATAACTGGAAGTTGTGGTCCCTCAGCAGCGTCGTGGTGGTGATGTGAAGAGGGAAGTTGGTGATGATGGTAAGGCGTCGCGTCGGCTGGTTGTAGAAGAGCACGAGAGGCAGATTGTAGAGTTGATTCGAAGTAGTGCTTATCCGCGAGAGTATATCTTTATATGGTTCTTTTCGAGGAGATGAAAGTCGTTGGCCAGACGTAGCATTTCAGTATTCCTCGTAGCGATTCATTCATAATTAAAGATGTAGGGCGGTTATATCGTGAGAATATAACACAGGTATGCAATGCATTTTAAAAAGTTCGAAGTGGAGAAGACTGCGGGAAGAAGTTTCAGGTGTGCTACACTGCTCAGAGGCCGAACTAAGCGTCAGGTGGCCATAACCGTTGAGAATGTTGGCGCTACTGTCCAAGGAAAGATGCTACGCAAGACTCAGCACTGGATTCTGCAATAACTTAGATCGTGATCATTTTCAGCTCACGGCAACATTTAAACGTCACACGCCCAACGTCCAATGATGCGAAAACAATTCACAGGATTTGTAAATGAATGAAATAAACGGAAGAAGAAGTATTGAGTATGATCGATTTCTGGAACTGTGTAATTTTTTTAACTTGAATGAGGCGCGTGAACTGAACTGAGGCACCATTCCTAGAAGACCATAGACTTCCAGCAATCACTTGACGAAAGAAATCCTTGGTTCATATTCATAATAGACAGAAGAATATGCGCAGTTACAAATGCGTGAAACAAGAATAAGAAAATTTCGTTATCTCTTATCTTCATTTGATGTAAATGAAAATGGTCTCTGACTCAACTCAAACAAAAGTTAGTGACCATTGAAATGAGCATAGAATCCATTAGCTAAAAGGACTTGTTTGTTACAAATAACTCGTTCATACACCGAGAGTTTGAAAATAGCATAGAAAATAGCAATAGAAACGAGCCAAAAACCCAATTAGTCTCCATAGTCTCCAATTTCGATGCCGTCATACAACAATCATGCACTGGCACCAACGGAACAAATTTACACATGGCAGTTTTCACGCACAAGCTCTAGTACAATCATGTTACGCACTGTCTCTTACGCAGCCGTAACGCAAACTGTACTCTCAGGATTTGAGAGTTTTCTTCACATCGTTAAAAGTATTAGAATCCAAATCACCGCTTATCCCCGCCATGTTGAAGCTATCAATTCTGTCCGATGAAGCATTATTGAATGAAAGCATGTTTATGTAGCTCTCGGACGAGTACGATAATCGATGGTAAAAAAAATGAAGTTCGTTTCAGTTCGTGTTGACCAGAATTTCAAGCAAAAGTTGTATTCAGCACTGGATAATGTGTAATTGCAATTTAAGTTTTGGACTTGTATAACTAGGAAACCAAAAAAAATGTACCAACAATAAAACGAGTACGATATCCAGTGTGTTTAATTCATACATAACCTTAGAAATCGATATTTTTTATTTGATTATGTGTAAATAAAGTCATTTATTAATAATTTTTCTGCACTAGAAGTATATGAGAAAGATTCATGCGTAGAAGATATCATTCATGTCAGGTATACATTGTAAAAAGTTCAATAGATTTTCACTACATTTTAAAATTGCTGGCCAACAATATCTAGGGCTAAATTTCTTATGTACGACGACAAACTCAATCGATCAACACATGCAGCGACTGACCGTAATTCATTTTTTCTTATGTTTAGCCCAGAGTGCACCTGAAAGGCCGCAGGCCCGATCAGTCTTGCTTGTCCTCATTAGCACTGGTTTCTCTCAATTAAATTCGTGTTATCACATGTTGTACAACTCATAAGAAAGCGTTACAGAAATCCCGTGTTTAAATTTGAGGACATAAATTGGAACAATACATCACGTTTGCATGTCTCTTGTCTTTGCCACCTTATTAGTCGAAATCACCTGCATTCGCCCAGAACGCAGAACGATATAACGCAGAACCCATTTTCCTTATAATGTACGTCAGAACTGGGTGATGAACCACAATAGTCGCTTCTGTTATTAGAAGTTTTAGTGTAGATTGACCTTACCAATTTTAAGATCGATCATCTTGATTTCATCAATCTTACCAATTTTCAACACTCGTTTATGTGCGACCGACTGTCGAATGCAACGGTATCGATACATGAACATTTTAAGTTCGTTTTAATATTTTGGTTTGTATGTTATATTAATGCGCTCATTTGCTTCAGTAAAACTGCAAATGCTAATATTTTTAAAAGTTTTATCAGGTAGTAAAAATGTATTTTGACTGAATATAAAATTCCACATTATGATTTACATCACAGAATCGATGACTTGTATAAAGGACTTGCCAATATTTGATATTGGATACATCACTGGATATCTGCGTTTCATCATAAAGGAAAATCAACTAAGGATGTCAGTGCAGTGACCGGTATCAGAATAACAGAAATAGATAGAGAACGATTGCACGCTGGAAACAAGATGGTGAAACCACTTCCTCTAGTGGATATTGCAGAAGGCTTACATTCCGGGTGATAGAAACTTACACTCGTTGAAGAGATTAATGAAGAAAAATCGGCGTTCATCAACGCAAATGAAAACTGGCGAATTAGTTGAAGGTACAAAAATCTCAAATGACTGTGCGTCGAGAGTAAAAGAAAATGAATTTAGGCAGATACAAATTCTTCATGATGCTCTTTATGGCAGCAGTAAATAAAAAAAGTTTAGATTTGCTCGAGAACACCCAGATTCAACTGCTGAGGATTGGAAGCATATAATGTCGTCAGATGGGTCCAGATTTATCCTCACTCCTAACGATGGCGGGTAAGTGCACGGCGACAGCCCCGTGAACCTATGGATCCATCTCACGTCGTCCCAACTTTTCAGGCAAATGGAGGGAGGCATTGTGATGCTTGAGGCTACTTTTTCGGGGATGGAAATGGATCTGCTACTCTTCACAATAACATAGAGAACCTCCAGGGTTATTTACAAGAACTTTCTAAGCACTTTCTTACTTCCATGGAGTTTTATTTTCCTGATGACGATAAAATTTTTTAGGGCGTCAATGTTCGCATCCACAGAGAAAGGAATGTTCAAGATTTTTTAATGCTAATGAGGCATCAACCTCATTCGATTAGCTACCTCAATCTTCAGATTTTAAATCCATTGTGAACTCATAAGAGGAGATTGAGGTACGTGACTCATCGCCCCTTCCTTCAACACTGCCTG
>JACJUY010000400.1:17666-80328 GCA_014220935.1 Platorchestia sp. MABIK
CCTTTACGAAAAATTTTCATCGCACTCTCTTACATACATTTTGAAGGAGTACTTCCTTTCGTTCAGTTATTGAGCTAGAAGAAAGTTGGCACCAGACTTCAGAATAAACAAAATAAATAAATCCAATGCGTTGAAACAAGACGATAAATTGGAGCTTCGTTTCCATGATTCGAAACCTTAAAAATATATTCCTCGCATGAGTTTTCGATAATGTATACAGTGAGGGGGTGTTTTTTGGTGCAAAGTGAATGGCTCATTCTCGCCACGCATTGTAGTTTTCTTGAACACAGGAGCCTCAATTTACACGACGAGAAGATCTTGTTTAGATTCGTCCGTGGACGAATAAAAATGAGAAGGGATTTTCATGTTTTGTAAATAGCAGTACAAGCCATTACTGCAGCGGGTATTTGATGCCTGAAAATTATTTGAGTGACAAGAATGTTTGCAACGGAATTTCTGAGAGCACTAATTCTGGCAATAAGAAGTTTCTCATCTAAAAATCCGATGTCATTTGCGAGCGTACCCTCCTTGTACTTACTCAGAAAAACCTGTGCTCGATTTAGCCAGTCGCCTTTCAATTTAGAGGCCTGAGCGCTGCTGAAGTATTTGCACCTTGGAGAGCGACAAGTTTCAGTTTTGTGGGACGATGTTCCTTGCATTTTTTAGCTAAATTCATTTCCATGATAACATTAGCATTGATCTCTTTTTGTATCGTCTGACCCTTGTTTTCATTGCATTGATAATGTTGAGGGTGCGGGACTTTCCAAGACGATCCCTTCGAAAAGGAGTTAAGGAAGCTCTAAGCTCAACGAACCGTAGATGTTCCGTAGATTTTCGCACTTACAATAACTTGACGATCTATTTTTTAGTCCTGCTCGCACAATTCAACTTAACGATAGTTAGATGTTTGGCACCTATAATACTGAGGATAAGCAAATAAATAACAGTTAATTTCCTTTAAAATATTACATTTCAGGTCCAAAATTTGTAAATCTTTTTCTGATTAAAAAACTGTTTTCAATTTATTAATTCATTAGTTCATGAGATTGCCCTGTAATTTGGACAATAATTCCTTTGGATTTTGTAACTCCAAACCTGGTCCTTGTCAAATGTCTAGCTCAGCTATATAGGCACTTCTGTCCTTGAATTGGCTGCTTATTATAAGTATTCATAAACTCAGAGTGCCTTCACACAGGCTATCAATCTATGTTGCCTGTAACTTAATTGAAATGAAATTCTCCGTCGCCAAAAAAGAGGAGCAACCAGCAACTGCTGCGAATTTCCCCCGCATGAAGATTGGAGAACCAGGAAGAACGGTGGCCAGCTGCCGCGGCCACTCGCCTCGGGGGACAAATGTTTTGTGCGGGTCTGCACTGCGGCCAACATTGCAGCCACTTACGGAACATGGCTGGGCTGCCGTCATTACAGTAGAACTAAATCGAATAGCGAGTGCAGATATATCCCACCATAGTACATGGGCAACGCATCCTTACGGTACACAATAATGAACTTATGCCGGACAACTAACAGAATGAGAATATTCAGCATCGTGATGAGTGTGCGAAGTAGCGCGTTGGAATAGTTGGTTGCAAGCATTAAATTATTCCAGCTCAAGGTATAACTGAATATATTTATTTCCAACAAATTTTAAGAACATTTGTGAATTTCTTTTTTAAGTCACAACTAATTGAACACGGGAATAATAACTTTCCTTCTAATAACTAACAAAAAGACTTTGATAGAACCATGTTTAGAAAGAAAATAAGTTATACAACTAAAAATATTGACGAGGTAAATACTTGACTCGCTTTGTACAGGCAAGGAATAAAAAGAGGAAGAAGATTTTTAAACGTGTAATAGAATAGATAGGAAAATTTCAAATTAATCTAGAGAAAAGTAAAAATCAGTATCATTCCTGAATCGGCTTATACGATGCTGTAAGTTGCCGAAGTTACGCATTGAGAAAAATTAATGAGTTCTCAAAGAATATAATGGTGAATATTATTTTCATAGCCGTCATCATAACTTCATGTTAATACAGATGCTGAGACATTGATATTTTCACGTTCAGTCGCATGTTATGGTAATTCTAATCAACTGAAAAAGACATCTTCTTGGATTTTGCCCTAGTGTACAGAATTGAAAAGCCTACAGTATACTCTAAAACTTTAAAAATAATTCCTCAGTTTTAGTTGAAAACTTAGAATTAAATTTCTCAAAATATATTTCAGACGTAATTATTTCACAGCATACGCTGAATATTTGAAAATGCCTCAAAATTTTTGGTTTCAAAATTGCATTAGTTTTCAAAATTTCTCTACTTTTCTAAAACCACATTTTAGTTCATCGAAAATTTAAAAAAGAACAACTCTAGGGCAAAAATATGAGTAAGCTAAGTAAAAACGATGTTTCGACCTTCTTTACTGCGGTTATCATCAAGGTATGTCTGTAAAAACAAATGACAAATCTTACTAAAACTGAACGTACAAAGTCATTGAGGATCTGCCAGCTAGACTAAAGAATTGTAAATTAAATTCTTAGTAGTTCATGATAAATTTTATGTTGCTACCTAAATTTTGCCATGAACTACTAAGATTTTAGTTTAGTAACCTGAAATAAACTAAATTCTTTGTAGTTCATGATAAATTTTATGTTGCTACTTAAATTTTACCATGAACTACTAAGATTTAGTTTATAGTTATTTAGTCTAGCTGACAGATACTCAATGACTTTGTACGTTCAGTTTCAGTAAGATCTGTCATTTGTTTTTACAGACATACCTTGATGACCGCAGTAGAAGGTCGAAGCATCGTTTTTTACTTAGCAGGCTCATTTTTCACTTATCTTATTCAAACTTCGTAATGACGTGGATGGACCAACATGCAGGATTGAGCATGTAATGTATAGATAACGCGCTTGTATAAGGTAGCATTTAACGCTATTGCAGATGCTCGAGCCTCGGTGTCATTGGCACAGTCAACATGTGGCTTTACTAGGGAGGCCATCGCGTGGCTGATGACTCTTGTACGGCGAGAAACTATTCTCCAGACACAAAATAGACAAAAGCACGTGATGAAAAGTAGAAGAGAAAAGTTACATTTTATAGTGCAGTGTTTTTAATCACGTGTTCAGTTGCTAGAAAAAGAGTTGCGTGATTCTTTTTTAAATCTCTAAGACACCTCCTACACCCCTCCTCTCTTAAGTTTTCACCGTTTTCATTTACTAATTTCTTGTTAAAGAAACTGAATTGAACTGGTCACGTACTTATATACACCCTAGCAATTTCCCAAATTTTTCATTATAGTCTTGATTTACCGCAACAGTAAAGATATTGCTGAAATTGAAATTCTAAAGATACTTCTCGTTTCAGTTCAAAAGCTGTTCAAACTAATGGATGTACGTTCTCGTTGTCTATTCATTCTTTAACTCGAATAATAATCACCAGCATGAGTGGGGCATGCTGCGGCCAACCGACTTATCATTTATGTGGATGGCAGCGCAGGCGCTGCAAAGTGGCGGCGCAAAAATGTCTACTTAACCGAGTTGCCACTTTCCGTCAAATTTTTTTGCGTGAAGTGGCGTTATTTATAACAGCCACACAGCAGCTTAAGCCATTATGTGGCAACATACCTTAGTGCCAACGTTACTGCGCTGGACTGCGCTGAACGGACATTTATAGGTTATTTTATGCTAAAACCTTTGGAGAATTTAAATTGGATTTTCCCCCGCTTCCAATATTTCAACACATCACTCTTTCAGTAACGTCAAATATGATCAATGGACATTCATTCAGTCACTTGAAAATTTTCCTCCTTATATCAGCTCATTTATAGTACAAGACGTTTTTTCGATCAATTGTCAACAAAACTTTTTATGTATCACATTACTTACTAATCAATGTTAGCTTCAATTTAAATTGAAGTCGGCTAACATTGAAAAATGACTTGAATACTCTCCTATGATGGTTTTTAGTCATATATACTTCTTCTATCATTTTTCCTCTCCTACCAACGATGCTGGTGATGACCCCTCACATCCCAGGCCGAGAATTACTCACGGCTGATTTGTTGCCCATTTTTGCCGGTTATCAATTAACAAATGAATTAATGTAAGAATATTTCCTGACCTCTTACATGTTTGTTTGAATAGAAGACATGAGCTTGAAAAGCAAGTTAGTCCTCCATTGGTCTTTGTCTAATTGCGCACAATTTTCAAAAACCTATCACTATCACGAGTTTAACTCTACTTCCTTTGATTTAAATTCAAATAATTTTAGTTCAAGTTGAACATGTGAGACGGCAGTGTTTTACATCACTGTTTTTTAAAACCTTCAAACGTCCACTTGACAGATTCTGCTTCTGCGTCTCATCACTTTGTTTCCGACCGACAAAACCTGAGACATTGAACTGCTACGTCTATCAGCTGCTATAACAAATTTCAATGAGCTCAAGAATAATCAGAATTTTCCTCTCTTTTTTTAACGAATCTAAATTACCTTCCATTGCATTAAACATCTAGTGATTGATGTTCTTTCAAAGCTGGCTGCACTCATGAACAATTTTTTAAATCCCGCCTATTTCTGACCCCTGCATTAAATGACACATCCTGAAATTTCCCCCAATAGATCACGATAAAAACCGATTTATCAGAGGAGAGATTTTCAATTAAAGAAAAAATGGTCCAAATTTCCCTGGCTTCCAATGTACTGCTGGCAGTGACGTTAGAAGACAAGACTTCCTCGCTCCGGCATACTAGATACTTTGCTCTCGCCAACAATACCGTACGTTAGCTGACACGACTTGACCCAATCCTGCCCTCACACGAGCCGATCGCTTCATGGGCACACTGGCGTTTGAACTCACTCGGTTATGATTGTATTGATATGAATAATTATTTCATATTAACATTTTATTGATTTGAAAAATTAATATATGATTACGAACGAATATGATTATGGGGCCTTATTTGACAGCAATGGAAGCGACCTTACTTGTTATGATTTTTCTCTATTTTTAAATCTATTAAATTGAAACATTACATGCATGAAATTTTTATTTTTTTATTTTAATACTTTTTAAAGTAATTTGAAAGCCAATTTTTTAGAAAGAATTCAAGACCATGTTCTATGATTGGAGGTAATAATTCGCTACTGATGATGCACAAAATGATGCACCCTGACAACTAGGCTACTTATATATAGAGAGAAGAAACAAAAAGACAATGCTGCTACAGTAGGCACTTCGGCAGCGCTGTACATTTAACACTTCCTCTTGTTTGTCTGCCTCTCACGAAGTCAAATGCTGCAATCAGCTTGTACTTCAGCTTGTCTCCAGCCCATGTACAATAAGACGTGCTCATTTCTGTGGGACATTCATACTTACTGCAATTAGAAACTCATGACAAACATGAAGCCTCGTCTTACCTGTTATGAAACTGAATCCCGGGACTTGAATATTTGACCCTTTTACTGTCCCGCGCTTCAGGGAAGAACTCTGCTATAAAGAAGTGAAAACATGTGTCCTATTGAACATAAGTGCTTAAATAGCTAATACCAAGTGCTATTTGAGAAGTTTTACTCGAATAAGTTTTTTGTGTCTAAGAAATTATTTCAATACTTATAAATACATCAATCTTTATCTCAGTTAGCAAAACCAACAATGCTAAATACTATCCTCATTCATCTCATTCTTTTTTCAACACAAATTAGGAATTGAAGCAGCGACCACACGTGGCCACTCACCTGAAGAAGGCGAGCTAATAAGGGAGAGCATAATAAGGAAACGCGTTAGCGTCTTGAAATGCCTTGTGAATAATATAAGTTGGTACAGGCGCTGCGAGCTGAGTTTCCTGGAGCAACATAAATCAGGAGGTGGGTTGTCGCTTTGGGTAATACTAGCCGCAGTTCAGTCATTAATAAACGCGGTTAGTGAAGTCGAACTTGACAAGGCTATCCCGCCTCGCAATTTCAAGTAGCTTCAGCCTGCTAGGATTTTAATTTACTAACTCGAACAGAGGCTATGAAGGTATCATAATTTTGTTTGTAATTTTAAGCAAGAAAATAAATGACTGAATGACTTCTTGAAACTTTACATGAAGACTTGACCTCAAAATCTTCTTTCACTGTAAAGCTATAGCTTTGCCGCTGCGGGAAAATTATTCTAACAAGAGAATATATAGAAAGACGATTCAAGTAAACATTGTGTGTGTTATGGAATTTATTCAAAGTTTATACCCCTCTCTAGATGGGAGACTGCGCTCGGCAGCGTGACTGCAACGTAACACAGAAATAACTTCATATGCATTTGCTCTATTTTAATCTGCTCTAGGTAATTGGGGAGCAGCAGTTTTGAGAAACATTCTTCGTAATTATTTCATTCGTACATGCCCAATATTGTCTGGTGGCTGCGGTCCTGCCTGCTAAATTTCTGCAGTCCTGCGATCTGCACCAGCCTTTATCAGGGCGTACTATAACTGTTAAAGTAATAGCCTAATTACATATAGTTCATAGAGTACTGAATTTTAAATCCTTAGACAACCGTTGTGAAGATATCATGTGATTGTACCATTTTGTACTTATCTAAGAAATCATAATTACAGCAGAACAGAATACAGGCGCACTGTCTGAGATTCATCGATCCTCAACAAAATATCACATCTAAATATTAGACTTTAGAATTTGTCCGTAGACTTACATCTTAGCAATCTTTCCTATAAAACCCGTTCAATGCTGCATAAGGTTTTTAAGCAGACTGTTTCATTAGGTGTCTAAGCCACGTCGCCAGGTATTACTTCCACTTAATCCTGCCAGAACGTGACTGATAAAATTTTCCTCTTCGTTGCTCGGCACGGATAAAATCAGCAAATTTTGCGGCTTCCCAAAACGAATGTCGCCAGACCCTCAAGAAATGAGAGGAATGGCCCCTGATGAAGCAGCAGTGCAAAAGCACTAAGTGTACAAGCGCTCACACTGACGTCACTATATTACCTGTCGATGCCGCGAAGTTGTTAATGCGGACCCTTACCTCAAGTAAAAGAGTGAGGAGACGAGTGCTCCAAGTCCTTTATACTGGCCAAATGTTAACCTTTTAAAACATATATAAGCTCTGACTACTTACTCACATGGCACAAAACGTTGACTGAT
The DNA here is from genome assembly GCA_014220935.1 of Platorchestia sp. MABIK. NCBI lineage: Eukaryota > Metazoa > Arthropoda > Malacostraca > Amphipoda > Talitridae > Platorchestia > Platorchestia sp. MABIK. The sequence continues at coordinate 24,808 of JACJUY010000400.1, forward strand.
TCTTTATAGAAAAATTTGGAAGGTATAGCTATTACATTTATAAACTCGAAGTCATGACTTCATACTGTTCCGCATTTTGATCTGATGTTGAATTATCCTTAGGTAATTACTAATGTTTGTCTAATTATCACAGAAATTCATCGGAACGAAAAAAGCTCACTGAATTGCATTTCTAAAGGTCTTCTCCCTCAAAAGATTTATTCGTCCAGAATATTTGCGCCTGTTGCTTGCATCAGTAATTTCAGCTTCAGCTGAACTCTTGCCAACCAATTGCCTTTAGTCCAAGAAATGCTTCCAAATATCCTGGAGGTCGGGGCTGCAGTTGAAAGGCTGGTAGAGTGCCATCAATCTCGTACAGATTACATGTGTAGAGCAGAAAGATTTATTCGAGAAGCATGGAGTGATGCTCTCGTTCTAACGCATTTGTACTAGGCCAACAACTGTACGCCCCAAAGAAAGTAAAGATATTCGAGTGATACGGATACGCATGTTCGCACAGGGTGCGAGATGAGAAGATATTTTTCTTACGCTAAGTATGCCACATGAAGATGTACCAAAGGTATCCTAAAATCCATTACAGTCCGTAGGAAAACTGAGAATGACGCGGAGTACCTAGCTGTACTCCGCGGTTTGTCATGGTCTGTACTCCAATATGTACACGTCATATTATTTGCTAACGTGAAAAACCCATCGAGGATTTAAACTATAAGAGAAATAATGCAATGAAATCAGCGTGACGCGCCTATACGACGTACCAATTAAGGTTCGTTAAAAAATCTCTCGTACTGAGGTGGGCCAATTTTGGCATCAAAACTCTGGAAAATAATTAGCAGTCTCAATTCTACTCGAGCGTTAATGCGTTACCACTAAATGAGTATATTAGACGAAACTTTGGGCTTTGTTGTAGAAGACGAATGAATCCTCACCTCCTCTGAGAAGAAATGTCATGAGTGCCATTGCAAACGCTAAGAATTATAAATCTTACGAAGCAGATAAATGTCATCAATGAAGAAAGATTTAAACTCGCTTTTGTAGTGCATGCACTTCCTAGATCGCTTGAACAATGCTGATATTTTACTCATGTTGGTATTTAAACTGTGTAAATTATCAGCCACCTGAGCCACTGTACTTCACACTTGATCGTAAATCAATTTCACTTGAGGAAAATACTTGGCTTCTTTCTATTGATTCAGGACATTAAAAAAAACATTAATGCTTGCCACGGCTGTACGCTGGTAATGAGATACATTTGCAGCATCGATAAATCATGAATCCATTTACAAGCACGAACGCAAAACCACCTTTACACATAATGAAAGTCATCTGCAACTTTTGGCACTCAAGTTAATATTCAGTGAAGTACACGCAAAGCTTGTTGTTCCTGGAAAAACTCGACGTGAGGCACTGATTTTGCAGCTACGAAGCAGATAATCGAACATGCGGCGCTGGAGGATAATGAAGCTGAGGGTCCAATAAAAGCGAGCGCCTGCGGCCGGGCAGCTGCCCGGTGCCGGGTGACCCCCTCGCCGCCGCCGCCGCCGCAGCTCGGTGCTGTGGCGGTGACAGCGGCTCCGGCCGGCACACGTACGTCCAGCCACCGCTTCTGTGGCAACCCTGACGGGGAAGAGAATTATCTCAGGTAATACAATGATGTGAAATAACTCGATCTGACCACGATTATTAACGAGAAGGTCAGGTTTTCTTTTCACAACGAATTAGGTCTTTCTCCTGTAGCAGTTATAATTCATGTTAATTTCCTCTATTTTCCTATGAAACGAATTTAAACGACTCAACTAAATTGGACCAGAACACAAATTCCGCTGCAGAACGCCAGCGAGGGCTCAGCAGCGTAACACTACTCTGCTCTAATCTTACACCCACCTCAAATACTGCAGAGAGGCATGCATCCTATTAATCTATTCTAAAACAATCCGGTTTAGCAATATTAAGTGTAGATAAGAGAGCTTAAGCCTTCACAGCCCGTGTAGGAGAGCGTCCTCTCCAGGCATCGATCACTCCTGATCCACTTTTATCAATAAGATCGGACATTGGCATTATTGGCCCATATTCTGTATATAACCTGGCCTTCGCTATCGCATGCGCCACAAAAACTATATTGGCTCCTAACTTGCATGAGCACGAGGAAAGTTTTAGTAAGTTTTATATTCAAAGAGATTTATCAGACAAGTTTCTCCTGAACGTTCAAACATTGTGTATCGAGCCTAAAAATTCAAGAAGCATATCAAAAACTTTTGAACTAATGGGTCGTAAAATTTAAACCGAAAGAGCCATGCTTGTGGCCTTTAATACCAATCGTGTAACTTTGGGAAATTTTTTAAACTATAGCGAATTATTTTAACAATTTATGACAGTATATCAGATATTAAAAAAGTTTGTTATCACGAAGCTTACTTTTAACTAATCAAATTCATCATATTTTCTTTTTCCGACTTGTTCCAAACAATTAAAAAATTATTCAAGAATTAGTCCTTTTTTACTCATTATAACATTGTCAGCATCAATGCAGCTTCAAGCATTTTCGATACTGAGCAACACCTTAAAATAATTGAGGAATTAATGGCAAAGAAGAAGCGACTAAAAAGCATTTGTCGACACTGTGTACACGGCGATGTAAAACGTAGAAAGTCTCTGTCATAACGCGGGATAAATATCAGGGTTAGTGAAATTTAACTCCTGATAACGTTAGATATACGCCGTGGCACCAAAGAGAAGGTGGAAGAAGATCACTAACAACATTCACAAAACTGCCGAAAGAATGATAGCGTCTTCAATCCAATAGGACTGTTATACGTGGGTCATGCAGAAAACAGCGAATTTATCCCGAGTGCAGGGTCAGGCATCTCCCTCTGGCTTCAACTGTTGTTAGCGTACAATTTCTGTTCGTGCAACCAAACTCCCGGTAAATCGACGGCATTAATCAAGAAAAACTCAAACTAAAAGGTTTTAGATCGAAAAACGAGCAATTTGACAACCCCAATAAGATGTGTAACTTTAGCTAGGCTGTTTTTGGTTATAACTAGCAGTAGACGTGCAGTCATGTGAGGTAACTGTCGAAATGTGTTTCAACTGACAAGCCTTTCATTCACGAAGTCCCCGCCTCGATGATCTATCTACTCATGCCTCAGTCAGACTCAAGTATCAATCCCATCCTCCCACTTCTGAATTAATATTTTAAAAATGTTACTGCTTACTCATTCTCTTAGAAAACCCTTAACACCGTATCACTCAGGACTGCATCATATCGTTCAACATGATTCTGGCACCTGATTTCCACCTGCATCTGATCTCAACCCCGGCACCTGATCTCCACCCTGATCCCTGATCTTCCCTGTGTACCTCTTCGCTTCCTTTCTTTCAAAATTCAAATTTGTCCTTCCTACAAAACTTTTTATGCTAAGTTTTTTAATTAGATCGAACAATGTTTATTTTAACGGTATACCAGTTTCTGACCTTACCAAATAGATGAAAATATTTCACCCATAATTTCGAACACCCCCACTAGGGTGACACTTATTTTTCGACTTGTGAATTTCAACTGGGACTGGCGGCCATATTGTGAGGTTCTCGCCAGAAACAATGTACGAAAATTTTTTTGGAAAAAAATTAATATTTAGAGGTCGCTCAAGGAGCTCAAAGTTTGACGTATTAATACTAATTAGGGTAAAAATCCCAACTATACCATACTTTTGTAGATTTCATTCTAAGTGTGATTTATGGAAAAGCCTGTCAGTTCTAAACTCTGTGAATGGCAGAAAGGAATGTCGAAATTGTAAACAAGGTTTTATGGCGCAATGTTATGGTTGTTGCAAGGAGGTTTATCAGTGGCGATGTGACCATTGGTAAGTAAGGTTGCGGTGGGAAGCGCTCTCCTGATATAGCTAATTATTCGTTCCACAAAACAGATTCAAAATTGTTTCTAAATATAACGAAAACATATTTGCATGTTTATTGTGAACTTTTTATCTGTTTTTTTTTCCAGATACTGAATAATGGGTAATAGCTATATTAGCTAGATATTAATTGTTCATTCTGGATGTAATTTAGGATGGCGTCAACAAGATCTAAGACAGACATCTATTTACTTGGCTCGCTGGAGAAAACCATAACAGGAAGTGAGCTGCCCTCAAGAAAGCAGGTGCTGCAGGTTTTTCTCTATTATCATCTAGAAGAAAAGAGGACAAGGAAGGACGCAGCAGCTGAAACATTGAAAGTTTTGGGAGATTTCTGGCAGCGCGCTCGAATTCCTATGCAGAAAGACCAGCGAACAAAAGAAAACATCTTACGTTTGTACAAGGAATTGTCCAGTCTGAAAAAGAACAAAAACCGAACGACAAAGACTCAAAAGGAAAATGAAGAAAAGTTTGTCAACTCGTTTGAAAATCTGTTCGATATCGCTCACGCAAGTGCAATGTCAATGATAGATCTTGAAGAAGACAGGCAGTTCTTGAAGGCACAACGGGAAGAAGGGAGGCGAGGCTCGATGATTTCTAAGGATATGGTACTTTCAAATTAAGTGTCTCGATGCCGGAAACGGGAAGAAAGGGAACAACACCGTAAAACAAAGACTCTTCAAGAAAAAGAGAAGATCAATGAAATAGGCCAGTTGGCATCGAGCTCAAGTTCAACATCTTCTCCAGAACGAAAATCTGATGAAGACAATTGCGCTGATCCATCTACGATCTCAGATGCCTCCCTCTAAACGTACGCGGGCGTCCAAGAAGATAATGGATAGCGAATTGTCAGCCAGTACTTTAGCTACTGATCGTGATGCAGTATTCCTTCTTAGTGCTGCTGCTCACCATACAAACTGGCCTTAACTAAGGATGAAGGACAAAAGCAGTACCTATTGCAGGTTGTAGAGGCTCACCGAAAATCCTTCCCAACCGCCAGCAGTCAAACTTAGATCCTGCAAACTAGGCGACATGACATGAGCGGGAGATTGGCGCCCATGAGACCCCTGCCTTTGAGCAGCTAATATACTCACGACATACTGTGAGGGGGACCTATGAATTATTTATCTTCAAGCTTGAACAATTAAATTAAGCAAAAAATAATCGTTATCTACTAGTTTCTAACCAAAACAACCAAATATTAGGCATATGTGACGAAAAAACTTCAAAATAAATTTTATCGCGATTTTACGAACTTTTACCTCCTTGAGCGACATCTAAATATCGAAATTGTTGAAAAAAAATTAAACCCATTGTTTTTAGGTGGAACCTCACAAGATGGCTGCCAGTCCCAGCAGAAATTGGAAAAAAAGTTTTTTACCCCCATATAAATGTCACCCTAACCCCCACCCATAACAAAATTAGCACCCCAATGCCGTTTTCATTGACCCTTACACATGAAATCACTTCCTTACTCGTCTCTTTTCTCAATCTGGCTTCCGGAAAAGTTCTCATAACTCACTCCTTATTTTCATACATTAACTCAGCAATAATTTCTTCAGTAGATACAACCTCCAAATGTTTTAGTACTTCACCATTCATTGCTTCAATGTACAATATTGTTACGTTAGCCATTTCTTCAATTTCAATGTCCAATTTTGTGAAATTTCTTCGTAATTTCTTCTGAAAGATTACAGTTTTTAGCTATCTTTCACAAGTTCTAAGAAATGCGTTCTAAGTCTGGAGGTTCTATATATGATCAGGTGATTGTGGTTAGACGAATATGTTAAAACAACTTTCTTACAAAAGGTAAAACGGCGTTAAAGCTTGTGATACTCAATATTTTCGGTGCTTAAAGTTAGCAAAAGCTACTAAACGATGGTCATTTTTCACTGTCTGAGATGTGGATGTTTACGGAAGGTACCCGTGCGTTCCTGCGTGTGTCAGACTTGTGGTGATGAATAGGTTTTGAAGTAAGTTAGGTTGAAATAGAGTTGGAAAACTTTCAATGCGATGTGCAATGAGCTCTATAGTGATGTGATGTAATGTGATGTAATGTGATGTAAGAGCGGCTGCCACGGCTTTAGGGCGGCGCCACAAAATTAGCGTTAACACGATCCCCGCGTATTGGGCCACATGTGTACCAAAACCGGTTTATATGAATGGCATTTCATGTTTTGCCACCTTTTTAAAAAACTGTTATCATACGAGGTAAAGTGTTATCGTACAATTGTACTTTTCATACCTCGCAGCGGGATACAACTAGTGTAACTGTGGGAATTAGCACTCTCAGGGGGAAAATGAGTGAGGGCTCGAGCTGAGGGTTAGGTGGGCCTTCTTTTTTGCTGAAATATAAGGTTTCTTGCTATGTTAATGTAGTGTCGTACTATCGACACAACTTGAGGTATTGTAGCAGAAGCTTTAACTTCACTTCAGTTCCCTGAGCCGCAACTCGGGAGAAGGATAAATATACGCACAACAAGGCTCTTAGTAATGTACTGATTCCATCGGTGACAGACCTTACTTATAACTAGCAGTGCCCGGAAGTCGAACAAGGACTTTCCGGTAGTTGTAAAGCGTGGCCGAGGCAAGGCACCATAAAGGACTACTGTCGGTCAGTTCCGGCGTTTTATGACTTATCCGGCTCAGAGACATGCGAAACCCAAGTGCAATAAAAGACATCCGGCGGCGCCGGTCTTCCAATGCTCACTACGAGATACAACAGTTATGGACCACCTTTTTCGGTTCACTGCTGTCCTGTTTTCCAGCACCTAGTACTTTCTTTTTCAATTTTCATCTTGTTCGGTAATCCTCTTTCTCAACTTACTGTTTCTATGCCCTTTCAGCATAGATTCCGCGTTCCCTTAACTCCATTCTAAATGGTGCCTTCTTTCTTCCTCTCTTTGGATCGTCTTTGTGGCGGATAGGGAGGCATAAACTAATTAATATTTTTCATTTTAATTCATTTTTCATATTAATTAGGAAGGCTAAAAATATATTCGAGCAGTAAAGTTGATTTCCTAGCTTTATACTTACAACCTAGCTAAACTAACTGTTGGCAACCGTAGAAAAGCAGCGAACGTGTTAAGTAATTTTCACTGATGGTGCAGAGCTAGAAAAATTGTTTGGTGTAAATGTTTCTAAAAGCTAATCTCCACCTTTATCGATCAAGAAGTTATTTATGTAATCATTAAAGCAAGTTTCTCGAGGCAATCAAATGTGGGCGCAGCAATAAGCATTGAATGCAAGTTTGCAGGCGACGAGAATGCTGAACGAGAGGGAGTTGTGCGAACTGTTGACACGATGAGAGTATGGCGGCAAACACGCGACTGCCAGACGGTTCCTCAGTTTCCGATCGCACCCTCACAAGTTTGGGAATCTTCATCAACTTAAATTCTCATTTAAATAAAATGAATTTTCGTCTAATAATTTGGTGTCACTTTTCAGCATAATTTTTGAAAAGGAAATATGAATTTGAAAGTTTCAAATTCCACACCTCCAAATTATATGCGATTTATTGGACGATAATTATAAAAAAAACATGTCCAATAGTGTAGCAGTGTCATCCAAAGGTAAATGAATAGGTGAAATAATTACTAACTTCAAACCCTGCAATGTGATGAAACTCTAACCATTTCTAATCCACTACATAGAATGACTTTAACTGAAAGAGATTTGAAAAATTTTAAATCTCATATGCCAAATTTGAGCTTACGGAAAGGTCAGCAGCATTGGAAAATCTTGTGCTTCTGTAAAGCCAAGCGCTCGATTTTTAATGCTTCATGGCATAAAATTTCTTCTAAACTAACAGCAATCAAGCAATCGTTTTCAAATTCAATTGAAGAGCTAGTTCACAATCTACATTTGGCTGCCCTTAGCCTGCAGCGATTTTGAATAACCCTAGCTGAAGAAACTTCCACAAATCATAATGAAATGCATCGAGAGCATGCCAATGCTCCTTGTTCAATTAACCAATGCTGAAAATTGGCTCTTGATGTGTGTGCTCAATATGGCAAACGATTTTCAGCAACTGTTTATCAGCAAATATTGAAATTTTCAATTAAAACCCATTGAAACATTTCATTTTAGAAATTTTACAAAAGCGTTTCTGAAAAATGTTCGGCTCCAGTTGAAAGAATTTGAATTTCGGTAATGGTTTCTACGAAATGAAATTTTATCTAGGGTTTTGTAGCTCTTTTTCTTAATTGTGAAACATAAGCACGAGAATTCAATGGAAAATAATTTCGTAGATAGCTACTCACATAAAAACTGTAAGAACCAAAACGTGTGCTAAATAAGAGATGACATTAAGAAAATTAGTCAATTAAGATTTTGTACGAATTCATTTGCTCATAAATTTTGAAGAAGTACTATTACACACAAATATCACTACAATTGACAAGACTCGTCATGATTAGAAATAACATTTATGGTAGGAATAGCCACACTAATTTGAGACTCGAGTTGAGCTTGTTGCAGGAGTTATTGTAGATAACAATAGCGTTGTGAGGGCGCTCATTTTCAAAATGTCATTCTTTACAAAGACAGTGAAAAGTTACAGATATCTATTTCGTAAATGCTAGCCAAAAAAATATGTAACAGTATAAATAGAAGAACGGATATTTTTAACTTCGCAATGGTTAGTGATTATTGGGATGGTACAAAAGATCTTAATCCCAGAGGACTAAACTAAGAAAGAAAAATTATGATTGGAGCAATACTCATTTTACAAGAAGGGAAATTTATTCTCTCATTATCGATAAGATTGAGGTTTATTCGTTGATCATTCTCACAAAACGACCGCACTGTACACTGGAGTTGCCAGGTTGGGCATTTTTTCTAGCAAAATTATCAATTTTTAACTTAGACATAGTCAAGTTGTCTACATTTGGCAGAAAAAATCCCGGCTAGGAACCCTGTAGTAAATGTTTGCCCTTATCAGGATGACAATGTCTCTGCATTCGTGGCAAATTGTGTTATGACAAACTAAGTGCTCATATCCCATGATAAAGAGAAGACACAGTACCTGGCCGAAGCTTCTTCGATAAAAGTATGGAAAAATCTCGCAAGAACTTTTGGCTAACAAGTCACATGATATAAAGAGAAATCTCAATTACGTGTCTCTGCAGGAAAACCCTGACGGTAAATTTTGACGAATAATGGCACCCAACGAAAACATTTCTTAATTGATGTTATGGTGTAGTTTTCTAGGACTCAGCTATACATTATGGACCCAGTCACAATAATTGAAACAGAACGATTTCATAAGTAATAGGTGCGTGGGCAAGATCGAGTATAAAAATCATTGGATGCGGCTTCTGTGTAGCATCTTGAACAATTGAAGGTCATATGTGAAGTGAAGCCAGATTTTGGCATTTCAATATACAGTAGAACTCAATTCAGCATTTCCAAGTTCGTAATGTCATCACCAGCGCTGCCGTCTGCGTTATTTGTGAAGGTGAGGATTGATGCGCTTTCCCTTTCTTCTCAAGATTGGCATCGACAGCATTGCTTCAATGTCTTAAATACAAGAATTTCATTGCTACAAACTAAGAAGTTCTTCTCAAAATTCTATTGCAAGAACGCCGCTATTATCATAACCCTGCCTTAAAGAGCATTTAAAGTCAACAGTACTGTAAGCGCTCCTAATCTGTTTGCATATATCGAACTTAATGAACTTCTCCGAGAAATGGTTTGCGCTTTTAACGTCCTCTCTCTCATCTGTCGCTCACTTAATACTTCGATCTCGGATACAATTCTAGTATCTGAATTCCTGACTCTTTTTTTAATAGCTAGCTTCTAAATTACAGGTTCCTTTCCTTTTCTGTTCTTAACGTTTTCGCGCAGCAACTTTTTACAACAGAGGTGTGATCAAGTTCTGAATTTTCGAATTGCTGTGTGCAAAAATGCACTTTTTGAACATGACTTAAAATTTAATCAAAAGGGTGAAGGTGTTCAACTTTTTTCTTTCTTTGAAAATTTGCGATGTAAGATGTCTGAGAATCATGAGATATTTCTTTTCGATGAAAGATAAAATCAAAATGAGAAAAAGTGCAATAAGTTTTCATGTTATCCGATTCTCCTGAAAGAACTCGTCAATAAAGGCAGTAGTCATATTTTTCTCCCAAACGCATTCCGCCAATGCCTCCAATTCCTCCAGGCTCGCTCCTAGAAGTGCCACCATAACGATGCAGTCGTACTAGTGGTCAGGAGATAGCAGGAGTTTTGAATGGAATCCAGTGCAGGTGAGTTTGTTTCCCCGCACTATTTCCACCAAAACTTTTGCCATATTATGTTAGTAATGTGAGCGTAAGCTATTTAGATTTTTAAAATATACATTTTAGGCTCACAGGCTGGGTGCTTTGCGATTTATTTACGATTAAATGAGGGAATAACGGTCGTCATAAGGAACTGTGTAGTTTTTGGAATAAATAAATTTTATGTTCAATTGTAGTCATAATGTTCTACATCGAGCGTTTTCCCGTTTTTGTGTTCAACTGTGCTGAACATTTGTTGTAATGGAAGTTTTTTGACGATCTTACGTTGCATAAGAACAACATGATCGAGAAGGAAGATTGAATGAAGGAACTTTTCCTTGAGTAACTTTTATACTTTAGTGATGAAATATAAACCTCATCGTTACTGATTGAGGCCAAACAAGCCCGATTATACTTCTATTTTCATTTGTATTAAAAAAATTACGAAAACATGAATTCTCCATGCATTTATTTGCCAGAAAAAGTCCCTCTGTAAATAGTTTATCAGATTTTCAAAAGCCTGCATAGCTCCGATCCGTCCGAAATCAGCGACAGATTGGCGCTGACTTAATTTCACTTCTTCGATTGATCACGAATCATTTGAAAACTCATACCACTAGTGGACGTCACAATTTCTAGGTGCAGGCATGGAGATGTTGGAGCCACTGATCCCGTTTTACAAAATACGGCCTCACAGACATGCGCGCTTGGTGATGATAAATAAAAGAAATGCTCATGCGTGTTTTCATAATTCTTTCTTTACATCTGACTATTTATTACAATCTTTGTTCTAAATCACAAATGTTTAAAAATATGTGGCTGATGCTCTCGAAACAACTTCGTTGTCAATTATACCCATTTATCGGGAGTTTGATCAAAATTTGTTGGTTAATAGATCCTGTGAATCACGTTTTACACAAGGAATTCTGTTGTATTGTAAACTTAATTTCCTGTAAATTCATATAGAAATTTAGATATTGTTTTGAAACAGAGCCTAACTAAAACAACATATTCAGTAATCCTTCAATTAAAAGTTGGTAAATCATTTCCATAGTAATAACATTTTCCTTCTGGGAGCAGTTCTTCGCTGTTAGTCACGGTAAAGGAAACAAGGTAGGTTCAAACCAGTCTTTTTCGTTGACGGTGTGGTTTTGCTGACGTCACGGCAACGAACCAATAGCAGCGCTCATATTGCATCTGGTAGCACTGCTACCCCCAAATCTGGCTCCACTATTGGCCTAACGACATTACGTTTTGGTGACGTCTTAAGGTTTGTTTGAAATAAAGCCTTTCTATTGGCTAGCCGCACATGAGGAGGTGAATTTTCTCACATAGAAATGACCCTACCTTGTTTCCTCTACCGTTCTGTTAGTCCTAGAGGGGGTTATTCGAGGCCGAGTGCTTCCACACCCAGATTTACTATGAACATAACCAAGTTGCCATGGATATTACTGGGGACAATATTTTCTCCTTATCGGAGTTTATGCGTTCCAAAAACAAATCAATCGTCTCAAAATTATTAAGAACAGTTTAAAACACTTGAGAGCAACTAAGGCGAAAAAAGAGCTAAAATATAAATGAAGATTCGAATGATTAATGAGCAAACGGCATTATTCATGTTATGCTGTAAATAGACGGTCCAAGAATTTAAAGGACTCTTGAATTGACACGACAAGAATATTTCACTTGCGCTGTCTAGGGCCCTCGTCTGCAGGGCTCATATACAGAGCTAGTTAATTAAGTATTTGAGAATGTTATTATGCAAAACAGAGATGCTGGTCTCATTTTGGATGATAAGGACAATGTAAAGTTCAATTAGACTCCTTATATGAAGGGCAATCTTATTTACCGGCTTTATTAGGCAGAGTATCGGGTATCAAGGCTACCTGCTCCACGACCTAATGAGCTACTGTGAGGGAAATTACGCCGCATAAATAAAATTCTGATGCTGCGTTCCGACGCTTGATCTACAGTACCGAGAGCCACGCGGCGTCATGGGATAGCATCTTAGATTCTCGTTACGCAAGAACTATTTCAAGAATATTAAATCGTTTGCTTGTCTATATTGCTTAGACCATCATCCGACCCAGTTCCTCTAACTGAGACTCGTAATTAGTATCTATATTAATTTGTTCACTTAAAAATCTCTTTCGATCGAATCCAATCGAAATCAGTATTAACATTTATAATCGCGATGATGATCTGAGCGAAGAAAATTAATTGCCTCGCAACTCGTTCCATCAGCTGCTGTTGGATGCCCGAAAGGCTTGCCGCCAAATTTTGGCGCATAAAGCACTTTACAAATGAGCTAGCATTCTAACGTATGTTTGGTGTAGAGTTTAAGTCTTTATCATGCAGAAGGGCGACCTCCATCAGTCATAGCGGCGGTGCAGGCAAGCGAGGTGAGGCGCACGGTAGCGACAGGCCCCGCGCGTCCCACATACGCCGCCTTTAATTAGCAGGCTGGCCGACGATGTTTAGCAGGCGCAATCAGACACTATCGCACTTTAATATCGTGTCGTCAGGACGATAGATGTGCGCCCCTACCTGCAGGAAAGGCTCCACATGATTTTAATATAATTGAGCTTCTTAATTTGGACCGCCATGCACCTCTTCCCAGTAGATGGGAGCGGAGCTGCGGCATCTCCAGGCCAAACGCACACACTTTTTTCGTTATCAAAAGAACGCGTCGAGGTTTCGTTAAGATTAACTTAGCATGTGGTTGTTTTTTGCAATCGAAAGAATAAGTAGAGGCTTTATTATGATTAATGTTGCCAGTGGTTGTTTTTCGTAATTGACAAAACACGCAGATATTGGGTTGTGATGAACGCATGCGGATGTTATTGTAGTTAACATATCAAGAGGATATTTTTTGTGGTTACACATAACTAGTGGATGTTTTGTTGTGGTGAGCATAACTCGTGGATGCTTTTTTGCAATCGAAAAAACACGTGAATGTTCTGTAAAGGTTAACGTCACATATGCTTTTTTGTGGTTAACATAACTCTTGAATATTTTATTATCCTTAACATAACACGTGGATGTTTTGCAGTAGTGATCAAAACGCGTGAATGTATTGTTGTACCGTGATAACTTGTCACTCAAATTTTCTTTTTTACTATCAACGTTATTAGACTAGCCCTGGCGTCAGGTTAATTGTCACTGACATCAGAATAGGGACTGAAGTGCCACAAGGCAGTTAACGTCAAAAAAACTCATCAGGTCTTAAATTCTGCACGAAATTTATTATGATAGCATTTCTTTTACGCATACCACGCATGTCAAATGGGACAGTTCAAAGTCAACGTTACGCGTACAATTTTTTGTCGTTCATTAATCTGAATTTCTTCTCAATCCGTTGCTCATCATACAGCAGCCATGCCCGTGGTAAGGCTTAGCCAATTTCAGTAGCACAGACGCTAATCTCAAATGTTTCAAGACCTCAGGCGTGTAGAAAATTCTTACTCCAGACTCAACTGGACTGTTCAGTGGCGTAATGGATACAGTAGTTTTCACACTCAGAGCTTAGTGAATCACTCATGAAAATTTGTCGTTGTCATCATGATGAAACTTCCTCGATGATATTGAAAAATGAATTCTTTAATGCTCATAAACATGCTTAACTTGGAACCGAAGTAGGGATGTGTGATGAGGAATACTTTTCCACAATTTTTGTTCAATTCAGTCTCATGACGTGGCCAATGTTTCAAGCAAACCGTCATCACAATAGCGGCGCGCGCATTTCAGTGACTATCAGTCATCACTGCCAGGAATTGACCGGCCTCGCTCACAGTCCCTGATCGCTGTATCCTAATTCGCCTTAATTTATGTCTGCATTTGTTCTGTCCCTCCATGCCGGAGCTAATGATTTCGACATTAAAGCTTTCTCTGAAGCCCGTTAGAATAATGGTTACCTTCCATTTGTCACCTGAATCTGTGTTAATTAATTCTGTTTTCACTTGTCCTTCTGAGCAAGTGTTAATTAGTTCTACATTTGTTCAGTCCACCTGCGCACGTATTAATTAGGTTTACTCTCGCCCTGTCCTTTTGCGCATGCATTAATTACGGCGGGCAGAATAATTAAGCGAGGCACTCAAAGCTCCTCAGCGCTCCTCCTGAACGTTGTCGTAGTTTTATCATTTTTGGAGGATGCACTTTACGATGACGGCGAGAGGGCGGTGTTGCCATCTCTGAGTTTATCCCTGAGGCTGAGAGCTTTTAATGCCGCTTCCAAATGCAGGAATGTGAACTTTATTAGCGACAGCAGCGTTTTCTGCGATCTTATGGCAGCAGTTTGTAAAAATTCTTCTAGTTTAGAGCCGATCCCCAGCGACTTGTAGGGCGAGTTCAATGAGACACAAAAATGAGTGAAAGTCGGACTATATGAGTTTAATCTGCCCCAACCCTGTATTTTATTAAGGGGTGCATCAAGCCTGGCAAGATAACAACTATATGAAAAAAAAAACTTTAACTTATTTAAACGAGTCTCTGCTGTACGAATGTGAAGATTATGATGTACGATTTTGTGGACCTTCTTAAGACAACAAAAAAGAAATGTTTTCTTCGTAGAGGATAAGAAATCTTTCTGAATTATTCATACATTAAGATACTAAACATCTATCTCAAATGTTAAATACTACTACCTTGTAGGTGAATAAATTTTTAGATTTATTGATTAAGAATAGAGATACTAACAAAAGGCTACCAAATGTTGCAGCACATTGAAGAAACCATTAAATGTGAACTGGATAAAAGCCTGAGAAGTGCAACGAGCAACGATCTCAGGCCATTTTTAGCATTTGAGTTGAGTTAACATAAGATCGTGGGTGCCTTAAGTGAGGGTTGCTCACATGCTTGATGAAAACAAGGATTGTCTTTGGCGCGATCGACACCGAGTAAATGTCGATAGCTCGAGTGAGAGGGAGAGGTGGGCATTTGCTTTGACTGAGCTGCGATTCGAACGACCAGCTTGAGCTTAGCCAAACAATGTAGGGTGACGAATGTCGCCAGGGAGGAATAAGAAACGTTTCTAAATTTAATTTGGACTAAATTGAATTGTTTTCTTGCACATTATCCTGAAGCACTATTACTATTAACGCTTTTTTTCACATCGAGTTAGTACGACTCACTAGCGTGAAGATTGAGTAAATGCGACATGTTAATTGGAAACCTATTAGCAATTTATTTTTCTTCTGGAAGTGGTACTTTTTGTATATTCAGCAGAAATGTTACGCATGAGGCAGCAACGGAAAAAAAATGTTTAACAAATTTAGACACTCGAATACACGTTGATACTCACTTTAAAGAAGGAAACATTCTCATTGATCGCTACATCATTACAATAGAGTCACTTTCAAAGTTATTTACAGCAGCTGTACAAATAGTTTTTCAGCTTCTTAACTTAGATGAGAGAGAGAGTCGGTGAGTAAAGTGGAACCTCAGTGAGTAGATAACTTCCTAACGTTGGCTACCCGTTTTCTCCGTTTACTGTTATCACCAAAGAGCTGCGTTCTGCTAAAAATACTGCAGGTACCGAATTGAGATCGAACAAGGGCGTTTTTCATTCATAGTCTGACGCCTAAACTACTGCTCAAAAACAAAATACAAACCACTTATTACGTTCACGGAAAGACAGGGGAAGTATAAAGCTGATAGTTGATCAAAGGAAAAAATGAAAACAGAAATAATTAGCACTCTTATACGTTCTGCTGCGTAATAATCAATAATATATCTGAACGGGTCAGTTGTTTGTAGAATCGCAAATTAATGAGGAACTTAAAAACGAGGAAAATTTCAAGGAAATTAATCATATTTAATAGGAAAGCACTTTGGAGATTCGCTCCATCATCAGTTCAAAAGATCACAAATCATTACTTCTGAAATAAAAGATGCATAACAAAATGTTGAAAGAAGTCATTAAAAGATATCACGCAAAAAAATTTGCCAAAGAAAAATCAAATTGAAAAGATTGCTGTCTAGTTATTATTTGCAACGGGTATGAACTGTCGGTATTGTTGAGGGCGGTTTTCGTTTGAAAATATGTAACGACCCTAAAATCCTAAGGTCATAAGGAGTTGCGGCGGAGCCTAAGATTTTGATGTCGGTAGAGGACATATTTTACTGCTTTCAATTTTTACGCACGTATTTTCCTGCTAATGGATATCCGTACGGTGTTATTATTTTGTAAATTAAGAGATTCCTCTCGAAGCAATACGCGTCACAAGCTAGTGAAGAAAACAATAAAGACAATTCATACTGCTCATTCTCGTAATTTGGAGCACCTTCTGAGATATTGTCATGTGAACTAAAATTACTGCGTGGAAAATACTTTCAAAACTTTCAGTTACGCGTCGCTCTTATTAATAACTTTAAGGGGCTTCATTTTCAGGTGCAATAATACTATTCCGATTGATATGCGAGCCTCTCTGGTTTATTCTTACAGTTGTGTGCAGTGCACATCATCGTACGTCGGCATGACGTTACGGAATTTTTACATGAGAATGGCAGAGCATAAGGGTAAAAGGGTCCGTACTGGAACCCAATTAGCACACCCCCGCAGTACGCAATCACGCCGAAAAATTTAACATACCGATATGTATATTCTCAACCGACTTCAATATTTTAGACTTCGCCGTAACTCCTTATGACCTTAGGATTTTAGCGTTGTTACATATTTTTAAACGAAAACCGGCCCTCAACATTACCTACTGGTTCATACCCGTTGCGAATAGTAAAGACATCAATCTTTGAAAAAACATTTCTTGGTCATTTTTTTATTTTCGTGATATCTTTTAATGACTCCTTTCCTTATTTTGTTTTGTATCTTTTATTTCAGACAAAAGAATTTGTCCTTTTTTGAACTGATAATGGAGAGGCACTCCGAAACGTTTTCCTATTAAATATGATTAATTTACTTGAAATTTTCCTCGTTTTTAAGTTCCTCGTATGCATCACGTAATCCTGATTAGTTTTCTTCCACTGATGCTCGAAAAGTTAACTAGTGTAATAAACTTCAATTTCTAAACAGTTTTAGGCAGGTTGGACAGGATGTTTACCTTGAGTGGACGCTACGTAAAACGCTTAGGATGAGTAGACGAATGCGTATCTTGAGAGCCTCTGTTGGCTCGCACCATCGCCATGGTGTTGTATTCTCACGATATAACTGCCCTACATCTTTAAATATAAAGAAATCGCTACGAGGAATACTGAAATGCTACGTCTGGCCAACGAATTTCATCTCCTCGAAAAGAACCGCATATAAAGATAAACTCTCGCGGATAAGCACAACTTCGAAGCAACTCCACAATCTGCCTCTCGTGCCATTTCACGAAACATCGCCTACAACATCTTCTACCACCAAACATCGCCAGTCGACGCGACGCCTTACCATCATCACCAGCTTCCCTCCTCTACATCACCACCACGACGCAACCGAGGGATCACAACTTCGAGTTATCAGATACCACTTTCTCATTCCTCTATCACAATGTACTTCTTGTATTTGAAATCCTAATCATCCAGGATATTATTAATTGCTATAGATAGAATGCGGGATCCTAATTAGTGTTCATCACTATCGTGGGCTTTTCACTTATTAGCAATTAACTGCTGTTCTACCACGTCTGTCCCTAACGTGTTTGTTCGCTAACGTAAGAGACGTGCCTTCGGCTCCTCAAGCCGGGGTGGGCAACGGGCAGTCTTACGCGGGCAGTTTAACGCGAGGGTTCGTCAAAAGCAGCCAAGGCACGCTCAATAACTTAGATATTGAAGAGAAACGATACAAAATCATTTAAGCCTATTGGTGTCTTCCTCTGCGGTTCATCGCCTTTGGCGATGGACCCGCTTTGTTTTGAACGATTGTAAAAGTGACAGTTGACTCTAAATTTACTGGAGATTCGACTTGTTCTAATTAGTCGCGAATCGTATCGTAAAAGCAGCCAGCCTCCTCGTACTTACTTCATCACTGGACTGGTTGAACATATTTACAGATAAGTTGAACATATTTACTATGTGTCTAACCAGCTTCTCCCTCAACAGCATTGTGATGTATTTAGATGTCTGCGTCAATAACCAACCTTTGTAATCTTTCGTGTCTTTAATTTCCTTTGTAAGTTAGGAAGAGGTGGCGATGAAAAGAGATGATGGTGAAGAGATGAGGATGATAATATAATGATAAAATGCACATTAATAATAGCCTTCAGCTCTGAACTCACGCTTACCGAAGAACAAAGATAATCGATTAATTATGACGACCGTTATTGATAATTGATTTACTATATATATTGTTTGCCCAAATATCGGGCTGGTGGCAGCTCCAATTATACTTTACCATGATTAATAAAAAGTAGAAAATAGAGAATGTGGCGAATAGAGATGTCACGACAATTAAATAAAGAAAAAAAACATCCATCACGATGACAGCAACGTGCGGAAAGCACGAACAAAACTACGGTGGCGACTCGGTGGGATAATCTACACCGACGATCAAAACACCATGGTACCGCAGGATATCAGCAAATTTTTTGTAGTTCAGCCGTTCAGTGGCATTAGTCAACGAAGCCAGGACAGACCGCATGATTTAAGAGCTACGCGTGGCTCTACCTAGTGCAGGCCTGGTGCCAGGGAAGCGGACTTGTACAGGCCTTGTGCCAGGGTAGCGGACTTGTACAGGCCTGGTGCCAGGGTAGCGGACTTGTACAGGCCTGGTGCTAGGGTAGCAAACTTGTACAGGCCTGGTGCCAGGGTAGCACACTTTCACATAATCAAACTTTCAGTAAATCATCGCCATGCTGTTTTAGCGGGGTGATGATACTTGCTTCGAATACGGAGTAAAAGTAATGTAGCTGAATCCCAACGACAGCTTTCTCAACATTGTCTGTCCCCTGTTAGAAATGTGTAGAAATTTCATGGATTACATACCATCGAAGGTGTGCTTAAGCTATAGTATTTTGCGATAATGTGCAATCATCGTGAACATATTGCATATGTATCGAAGCAATAGGTCCAAGCTCAACGCGTAGCCCGATATGTTGTCACCTCTTTGTGTGCATGAGGCACACCAAGGAAAGTACAAAGGAATGTAGGAATCACACCGAGATTACAAGTGCGAGTGGACGGTTCAGGGGGTGAGGTCATCATTTTGTTGGATTCAGATGAGAAGCCGATGAGTGAGATGTGACTTCAGTTTTATAGTTGTGGAATCACCAGATTTGTATTGCGAGTTAAACTTCAGCATTTACGTTTAATGGAATAAGATTTTTGAGTCTCAGTTAGGCATTGATTAATATGGGCATTTAGGTCATACATAACACTCGTGAATCGACAGATTGGTGCCATTATGATCGATTCTAAAGTGTGTCATCCAAATTCAAGATGAGTAAATTTAGAGTAACATCTGTTTTTGAATATTGGATAATGACGCCGTACTGTGGCCGAAAAATTACCAAGCTGGAGAATTTGGCTTCCAAAATATTTTTATGTGTAATATATGATACGCAAGTGAAGATATAAAAATGTTTCCAGCGATCTGACGACGAAAACAAAGGCGAGGAGCAATTAAGATTGTGCATACAATTCAACTGAAAAATACGACAAAGCTTTAGTTAGCAGCTAAATGTTTCATTGGCTTTTATCGATTTGAAATCTAGACAAGTGGAAGCCCTAATAAATAAATTTGTAATAAAAGAGCAATATTATTTAAAAATGAACTTAAATCATTTCATTCATTTGCGTAACATAAAAATGCGCATTGGAATTAAATGAGAGCTGTCGTTTTAATATTTTTTTGGTAAATTTTAAAGTTACGAAGGTAAATATTGCAAGTAAGACATAGTGGATTTTTTGGAAAGTAAGAGAATTGGAAGGTCGCCCATCTTGCCTTCGGGAGAGATGACAATTAAGCAGAGATAACGAGAGGGCGGCCCCGTGTGCAGCAACGCATTCATATCGCGTTTTTATGAAATGTTATTTATTTCCTTGCTAGATATGCGTGTCCAGATAATTTTGCGAGTTAATCACTGCAGATGAGAACATTTTTCAAGATTCATCAGGCACTGATCTCAAGTGAAAAAATTAAGCTCATTTATTTTGAAAAAAAGCACAGAAAGGTATAAGGATTGTACGAGAGCAACATTTCATTTCCAAGACTCTTATAGAACTATGATATGGACGATAGTAAATATCCCGTTCGCTGGCAGGAGACAAAGAACGTAATAAAACTTGTTCCTAAAGGATGATCTCATTGATAGTTCTTAAAGACTTGAAAGAAAATCAGGTCGCAAAAAAATTGCCGGAAAAAACAAACATAGATTTTGACCCTCGTTACAGTTTTCAAACATCGTAAACAACATGTTCATCA
Organism: Platorchestia sp. MABIK; assembly: GCA_014220935.1. Lineage (NCBI taxonomy): Eukaryota > Metazoa > Arthropoda > Malacostraca > Amphipoda > Talitridae > Platorchestia > Platorchestia sp. MABIK. The sequence goes on from JACJUY010000400.1 coordinate 45,333, forward strand.
AAAATTCCTTTCTTACACTTCGTGATAAGTGTCATTTGTAGCTCAGTCTAGACTATTATGTTAATGTTACACAATATTCGTACAATACCGAAACGCAGCAGACAGAATTACCCAATGCATATTTCTCACTTTCTGTAAAATATGTCTTAAAAAAAACTAATAAGTTTAATTTATCGCTCACTCACTTCGATTAGTTTACACGTTATGGTAAAATATCTTTTAGTGAAAGGTCTTTTTTATTAAAAATGCGAGTAAACTATGTTAACTCCAAGACATATACAGCATGAGACGTGCGTTCGATTTTTGCTAATTTTGATGCTAAAAATTTTTCCAATGACAATGTTTTTGTTAGAGAAGCGGCCCTTTTATAGTCCTTTAAAGTCTTCTGTGCAGAGTTTATTTGCGAAAAAATACACAATTTATTTCAATTTTGTATTTCGAAAATCGATTTTTTTCAGGTTATATTTTACGGAATAAATATAAAATTTTCAAAACAAATCTAACAGTGAGTGGAAGTTTTCAAGCGTATACGAGCCCATTTTTAGCCCATTTGTGAAATCACACATTTACTACGTTCCAACTTCTTTTTAATTTTATGATAATATACTTTTCTGCAGCCTTTCATCATTTCCTACACATCATTTGGGCAACATCATGAGCCCCAATACTATAGTTCTAACACACGAGCTCTGCATACCAGCGGTGCTGAGTATCCTAGCAGCAAACCTCGCACCAACACTCGCTCGCTGCTGTTTCCCATCTGCCATCTGCTGCCATGCAGACAACAGAAACCTTTCAGTCAAGTAAAGGTGGCATGTGTTTCATCAGTACTTTCTTGTCAATCAGATATGAGAATATCAGAATTATTCTTTCTTTCATAGAACTTGAGCCTTTTTATGTTTCTAATCCAATCTTACCCTCTCTCAGATATTTTAGCTTAATTCTCCATTTATGTTTGATTTTCTTCTTATTCATACTCTAAAAGTCATTCTCAGTTTTCTTATTTTATTGGGATGAAATGTTTCGACCTTGATGGGCTGCAGCGTTCTCTCCCCTCTTAATAAGTCTTATACTTTTCTCGTAGGTGATTGGTAAAGCGAACTGTGACTTTGTGTTTTCTCAGTTAAATTCTAATGTCGCATCCCACAGAAGCTGCTGCTTACTCCGGTATTGAGACCAGATACGATCTCATTCTGGCTCGCATGATGCTGACAGCACGAAGATGGTCGATCAGAAGGAGGTCTCGTAAAAACAAGAAGCATCTCTGCATTAAATAACTCGTCTGTCAAGCTCAACTGCTGTTTACATCACAACTGCAGACATAGTGTACTCAATAAATTGTGGGGTTTGTACTTGTATTGATTCTTAAGATGAAGTTTATTTTAGCTATATTTGGAAACTGCCCATGTACAGCTTCGATGCCTGTAGTTTGGCATTGAAGCTTGTCATTATTTTGAACATATGTAGATGACTCGACATTTAGAGTTGATTTAAAGAATAAAAACTTTACGAACATTATAGCCATATTTTCATATTGTTTTATACTGGCTCATACTTTAAGCATAAATTTTGGCAAAAAAGTTTTGGTGATAATTTTGATAAGGAAAAGCCCACAGCGAGAATTTTTCACTAAACTCATTTGATAGAGTTGAACAAAGGTGCGTTAAGACCCGTACTGCTAATCCAGAGTGCATTTCAAATTTTCCTCTTTTGTAATCCCAGTTCCTTCTAAAGATTCCCTTATGTCTCCATATCTCCGATGGAAAACACAAACAGCATCTCGCTAATGAAAAACCATCCGAAAAGTTCTTTTGACGCCTCAAACTACCGGGCCAGCCTTTTGCTGGTGATATATTGACATTTCGCGTTAGAGGAGATTAAGGAGTTCCAACGACGAACTTCTGCTACCTCGCCTCTAAAACGTTCAGTAATGAAATGCTATCCGTTAGATTTAGGTGTGTAGAATTACATTTTCCTTATCCGTACTGTAATTGAGGACTACCAGCTGAAGGGCAGCAGTGCGTTCATAACGCTCAAACATTCATTACTGTCTTAAAGATCATCTTTGTTTCGCTCTGGATTGTGTGATGTGGACTCTGGCTCGCTGCCAGCACTCGACTCGAGTCGTGCGTAAGCCTCTTTAACTCTTGAAACAGTTTGAAAGACATAAAATTTTCTCTACTAGCTGCACTTATTGTAAAATAACCGGTTTAACCAGCTTAATCTTCCTTTCACATAACGTCCTTATTGTACACTGTCCTTGTTCCGCACCTACGTAGGTAAAATTTCTTTATATACCCTAGTAACAACATGCAAATATTTCAGGCCTAATTTATAGCGTATGAAAATGTAAACAGAGAGCTAGGTACTCATGCCCATTGAATTGTTAGCAGCAGTGATGACAACAGGTATCCCAAGCTTATTTAAACTGTTGTAATTTTATTTAAAAACTATTGTCACGATTGACTATTGATAAATGATAAATTTCAGAGTTGCTGATAAACTATAGTCAAGGTATTTATTTTAGCAGTTATAAATTTATATATTAGATCTATGGTCACGTTTTTACAAAAAACACGGTTAACAAAATGAAAATTACACAGCTTAGCGCTTAGAATTATCGAGAAATAGACTTTCGACCAAGCCATCATGCGAAAGCTTCCTAGCTCACTACTCGCCTCAACAAAACCGCAAATTGGATCCATACAAAAATACATGCGTTTTGTGGGGAAGAACATAGCTTCATATCTCGCCTAAGGGCAAATGCCAATGAGTATATCAAACCTTAGCTCAACTGCCAGTCCATCAGTTGTGCTACATCCTGATGCAGCTCAAGAAGATATCTTGTAATGTAATACTGTATACTGTGCATCCACACTGCGTTGCAGTCTGCTGGACTCAAATGCAGTCAACTTCGCAATTTGCCATGCAGGCGTCCGCGACTGGTGCTGCAAAACTGCGGCACCTAGCATTTCCCTTGCCTTCAAACGAATAAACGTTTAAATTAACTCAGTGACCTCATTACTTAAGCGGAACAGCAAAGTATCGGCTAGGCAATATCTGAACCTTTCAAAGATCACGCGCTGAACATCGCAAGAAGCGGCGGCAACGCTGTATCAATAGAGCACGTAGGCCGTCGTCAGGATAGGTCAGGCATGGCCCCGGGCACACGGTATTCTCAACAGCAGCGAGGTCACCTCAGAACTGGAGCACTGCTCTTGATTAGAGTGTGCTCAGATTTTAAATGAATTATTGCAGTACGTCGGTGAGGGGACCTCAGAATTGAAGTGCTGCTCTGGAATACGTCAAGGACGACAGCTAAACTCTATTTATTAAGGATTGAGGATTTTAAATGAATTCAAACAGAGCGATCTGACAAAGTGAAACTGTTGTTTTGTGGCAACGGTTTTGATGTTTTTGGGTGGTTAAATTACTTATGAACTGATGTTCTGACTCTAAAGAGAAAAAATTCAAAACAGCGGACGATCTTCCTTGAAGTGGTTTACAGCACTCAAGTGACAAACCAGAGAAACTGCATTTCTGGAATGGAGCATCAATTGCTGCATGAGCTACTTCGGTCTGATAGGATATGCAAGCAGAAGTGTCACATTGTGTGAACAAATTCCTTAATTCTTTCATATAGTCTACGTCATGGGAAAAATTGAGACATTGAAGCATTGTAATTTTCGACATGAAAAAAAATTATTTCACCAAAGAATGTTACGGGAATTCGACAGTGAATCGAAGCAATCCCTTAGCTTGAGTAGATTCGATTCTCAATGCAGTCTCGTGCGTTAGAATCTACAAAACAATCTCGCCGTATCGAAACCTTTTAGCCTAGTGCCCCTGCAACTTTTTTTACTGATAAGTCTAGCAAAAACGATCAAAACTAACATACATCAACGATACATAGAGCTATAAATCGAAATTTCTCAGCGAACTTTTGCTACAAGATTAGAAGTAGGAGAAGATCCATTTAATGATACCGAACCTACTTATCAACTCCCTTCCTTCTCTCCAGATGTGAAATGAAATGAAAATCATTTCTAAAACCCTTGAACTAAATTATAGTGAAAATTTGTTCATTTCCACGGCAGGGATTTATCGTTTCAGCAGAATAATGGATCGGGGATTAGCGAGACTTGATCTGGATCGAAAAACCAGAAGATGATTGCTAGAGAAGATTTTAAGCTTCCTAGGATGATTTTTTCTGGAGGGCCGTATAATACACACTCGTGCTGCAGAAGCAGATGCTGCGACGCGATAGCCTTCATGCGGCGCTTTGGAGCAGCAAGATGCTCTAATTTAGAGCGGCGGAAGCCGAGGCTTATGAGTTAGATCATCGATAACAAGGCACTAAAGTGCTTACATAAATCATACTTTGACTGCGATTGATTACCCAATAATGATGGCTACTCCTGATAATTAAACACCAAATGCACTTATTCATGTAACGATAGCTTGGCTTCACGTCAAAAGAAATCCTTCGCCGAGTGTGTCTAAAATGATTTATTGTGTATAATTGCTCCACTTTTCAATCACGTAATATAATTCCCTGATTCAAATAATTCAAAATGAAATTTTTTATCGCAGCCTACTAACGCCCTACATTACACCTCGCTGTACAGCAGTCTCAAGTTGAAATTATCATTCAGCAATGATTCTTTGGAAGGATTGGGGCAGTCCAACTAATCTTATCGCAAAAGGAAACTCATGTATGTCTGGAAAACTCAGTAAGCCGATACTCTGTATTTATGCTATCAGTACTGCTCCATAAACATGAACCCAAGAGCAACGAAAGTATATTTGTTTCGAGCATCGGAAAAACCGGCCTAAATAATAGGACCCCCGCGTGAAACAGTACACCTCAGCTCGAAGCATTGTGTTGCGCGCAGAAGCCTCGCACCGAGGTGAGGTGGCATTGAGTCAGGCGCATTAGCCATGCAGACGCAGTGGTCAGCCTGAAGGAAGCGCTCCAGTATATCACAGTATGCTAATCATATGGCAATCGATGGAAGCCAAGGGTAGCCCGGCTACCTGCTCACTTAACATTTCCAGACCAACTCGACTGATCGAACTCTAGAAGCGGACAATTTTAAGTACGCTTTACTCGAGACAACGTTCAGACTATTTGATAGTTTGCATACGATTTGTGATTACGAGCGTAACTTTAATTCCCGGACATGTCTTACCATAAAAGGAGACGAAATTAATCTATTCATACAATTATGCATTCACATGGTTGAGGTTCTAATCAATTTTTTTCACCCGTGTAGTCTTTATGCGGGGAAACCTGTCTTGTATAACCCATTCGAGTACAATAATTGTAGCATTTTTATACCGACCAATATGTTGCAGACACACTGTAATCATGGCTTGAATAAAACAACAAAGTAAAGATAGAATCTAGGTCAAAATGTTGGAAAATTGAAGAGCAATTTCCTTGACCCAAGTAGCTGCAATGCAGATAATTTAAAAGATAACGGAATTTTTTCGTAAACCGCTTCGAGTGTCGGCCATCGATGCTATCGGCATGGCTGCCATTTCTTTACGAGCCAACAAAGTGAAAACTCTCAAGACAGATGGAGGCGTTCGATGCAGTCTGGTTCTGCGTACGAACGTATTTAAGAGCATGCAGGTGTTACGGTCAACATTTCGCTGAGATTTGCCCGTTTTTTCTTCCACCATGTCGCCAATCGGATATAGCTTTTAGTTCATTTGCAATATGCCTTCCTCAATGCCTCAATAATGTGATAAACATAAATTTTACTTGAAAATTTTGCAATACAAACTACGAATCATTTGCGCACACATTCACAAAATGTGTGCCATCCGCTTTCAATGGATTAAAAAAATATTCATATCATATTGCCAGAAAACGTTATCAAGTCTCTCGTGTCCAGAGAAACTTGACCCAATCTGTTGAAGTGAGACTGGTCGGTCCCATGTTCCCTTGCTATAACCTAACTTGAGCAAATGGCTTAAATTTCGCTCCATTGAGCTTAACTCTTTCTAGAAAGGTTAATTGAGGGAAGAATATTTTAAGGGCATTTGGAAGCTTTGTGAGCGAGTATCATCCCACACAGTAGTTAAATCTGCCTCCACCCACAGAGAGGTCAGAGATCTGCTCTGGATTTGCCTCCAAACGACCTGAATCGCTTCTCTCTAACGCCGATGCATGATTGCGCCTCTGAATACTAGCTTCCTTCGCCCTCAAACTTCCTGAAGCACCCACATTTGTAGCGACATTTGAGACAATGCTATCTATGGTAGCAGCTTGTGACTTTAAAGTGAATGACAAAAAAGGTTATAGCTTCACTTGCTGAACTGGATGAGTCAGTGGTCGATACTGAGGAATGAAAATGAGCTGTAAACTTCCAATAGATGGTTCAATTTATTCAGAAAGACGCCTGAAATTAGCATGAAACTTTTAGCTCCTACTAATCTTTATGAAATTAAATAATATGGATGACATGTATCGTCCGAAATTACAGTTATCATTGGCTTACACCTTCATCACTTCGAATATAGTTGTGGAATATAATTCCTAGCATGTCGATGTTATTAAAATCCCTAATATTCTTCAATGAGCAATTAATGAAATATTTAATCTCCTCTGTATTTAGAGTAAAAAAGTTATGAAATCAATTTAGACGCTGCCCTTTACGAATACGAACAGGAGAGCAAGTACAATGCGAAGCAATTCTCTTCGGCTTAAATTGAAATTTTAAAGCAAATGTTGGGCGTCAGCAATGTCCTCATAATCAAAAGGTTGCTTCAAGAAAAGACACTGTCAAAATAGCATTCTAAAAATTAACAAGGCTGGGCAGTATACTAAAATAATATCTGAGAAAAAACATGTATCTTCAGCAGCTGAAATGGGACCAGTGTAATACTGATCTTTAAATCAGTGCACTACAGACAAAGTTGTGAACCCATGAATCAATGAAACTAGTTCTCAACAGTGCACCGCTGCTTTCTGCATGGTGGTCTAGCAAAAACTTATTGGAATTATCGCACGCAGTAACTACTGGTAGAACAAAAAGTTTCAAATGCATCAATAATAATTAATTTCTGGCGTGCGCTTTAGTTCAACGAAGGCTCTCTCTCCTCTTTGACGTGCTAGAGAAGTAACTGCTCTCAAAAGAAGTAACACTTGCCTACCTGAGTTGCCAGACAGCATTGGAGAATGAGCCCAAATAAAGCTTATTTATACGAACATCTCGTGATACATTTTCCTCTCCCCTTCTTCTTTTTCAAAAAAAATTGTCTTCTCAATGCAAAGTGCCAAAATGGTTTATCTCTGACTCACCTACTTCAGAACTCAACAACTTTTAATTTCTCAGCTGGAATTGCGAGGTAATTGCAGGTACGGGACGAGACGAAATCTGCGCAGAGTCATGTGCAGTTCGTACCACTCCAGAACGCACCGAGTTAATTGTTGTGGTGAGCAGCGAACGCATGTTAGCGCAAGAGATGCAAAGTTACTGATAACCATCAGCTGACTACAGCGCCGGCGAGAGACTCGCTGAGGCTGCTCATCAAAAAGTTAATTAGGGCCTTGGTAAAAATGACACTTTTGTACCCGATTTCATTTGCGCCTACAAGAGAAGACATTTGCAGCGCGGAGGGTGCGGGGCGCCCAACTGAAGGTCCCTGAACTCTACGTACTTTTTCGTCTCGCTTCTCTCACGAGTTTGCTTCTGTAAATTGTCGGCTGGACCTGAATGTTCCCCTCTGGTCTAATGATTTCGTTGGAAATGTTCTTTCTCACTTCTGAATGTGGAAGGGTTGTAGTTATAAAAAATTGACTTGAAAGGGTTCGAAGAATATTCTGCATTCATGATCTCAATTTTATTTTGCAAAATTTAATTAAATCTCGTTTTTAAGGATATCAATGATCAATTTAGTCCAGTATACAATGTAATGTAGATGCATGCGTACATCAGGGCTGCGACTACCCTCTGACTGGCCTACAAGCGAAGTGCGACTGGGCTGCGACTGGGTGGCAATTTAAACTGCTTCTGGACTGTAACTGAACCAAGACTGGGCTGCAGCTGAAGTGGGACTAAGCTGCAACCATGGTAGACTGTAACTGAGTTACGACTGGGCTGCAACTGGACCCCTATTTGCCACCTGCCTAGCTGATTTCGCATTGCACTCTGTCGTTGGGGTCGTTCAGAAAGACTGTTAAACATGTATCACCTCTTCCCAAGAACTAAGAATTTTTTGCAGTTTACAGAGTTTAGGTAAAACAGGGATTTCACAGCTGAAATTACCATACACATTCATTTTATATTTTAATGAAACAAGATTTTAGCAGTTTGGAAAATTTTTAAGAGTATTACGCCGCCCATAATCTCCTCTGTGTGTGATGTGTTATCCTGGAGCAAGAAAATATTTGTTTCTTTGTGTAGGCTTTTGTACCAGCTGAAGTGCAGCCACGGCCTTATATAGCTAATTCAGTTGCACTTAAAACCGTATCAAAATACTCGAATTTCAAGACAAGAACGCTTTCAGAACGTCTTCTTGACACTCGGAAGTGACCGCTTTGGTTGTCCTTACTGTCATGCAATTTCAAATTTGAAACAATTTTTACTTAATAAAGCTACTACATGGAACTGAAGAACTGGCCACGTGCATTTTATGAAGTCTATTGCTTCATTCCTGCCGCGCCATGCACAGCGCTCTTCATTTAATGGGGCCCTGGTCTGAGGCAATAACAAACGAAAGCAGATGTAGGCTGTCGCAAGGTTGTGCGAGATCTGGGCGCACTCACTCTAGTATTGGGCTAAAACATGGCAAGTTTTTTGTACTCTTGTCGCCGCTGCTGTTGCTGCCCCTAGCTCGCTGCCGAGCGGCTCATCTCGCTCTCGGTAGAGCAACTCAATGCTGCACGCAGCCGAGCGCCGTAGACCGCGCTCTGTCGCTCATTCTTCTGTTGCAAGTTTATCTTGACGCAACACGACAGTAGTCACTGCTAGAGCCGATACCACGTCGTGTCTCCAAGTTCGTTTTTCGATCGACGAGCATAACTGCAGCAACACCGCTCACCTGCTCCTCAACGCCCTCTACGTAGGCTGGCGCCTGTTAAACTAATGAATATAGAAACTCATTATGAGTGAACTGCTCGCAAGCGCCAATTGAGGAAGAGCTATTGGAGGCGGCAGACTGAGTTGCTTCAAGAGCAGCGTAGCGGCTCCGTTTCGAGAAATTTGCGAACGCTTCTTTTAGACAAGGTGAAGCAGAAGAGTTACTGATGGAGGACTGTATTAGGACAGCCATTATAATTGATAGCTTTTCGCTAGTACTAAACATAACTTCGCGAAGTGTTCTCTAAAATCGAAGCCCAAATTGCGTTGTGGAGCTCGTTTAAAATTGCTCGTACCGTAAACTGCATCAAATCCACAACACTCCTACGCTAACAACGATCAATAGCTGGGCCTCTCATGCAACTAAATTCTCTAGTTTAATACTTTATTTGAACTGTCACATAAACACGCAATGAAAACGAAATGATGGCACGATTTATTTAATGATCGTTATTTTCAAAATTTATCTCTAAAATTTATTCTAGTATGAGTTGAATATTGTAACAGTTTATTGAAATTAAAATAAAGGTAAAGGTAATAACTGCATGATTGCTGTGCGTTCCTTGTTTGTGTTTATTTATTAACTTAATCGCTCAACCTGCTGCGATCTGCGGTTATATAGTTAATTAACGTCCGATGATGCTATCTTTGGAAGGCAAGAGTTGAACTTCTATCATGAGATAATAAGCTCACACAATTTTGAACGTTTAATTCTATGTTTCGTCTTTTCAAGCGACAGGAAAAACCTACCTAAAAGCATTGAAATATTAATAAAATTCTAAAATATTTTACCCGCAGGTGCGTCTGGTTGTTATCCTAGTTCGTAGCTTTTTGACTAGTTGGAGCTGACCTTAATTGGTTCATGGTCGCGTTTTTTGTCTCTGATATTTCACTGGTTTGAAGATTTAGGGCCTTGTAAGACTATTGGTGTAACAAGGCTTGCTGTTCATTAAACTTGAACAAATAAATTTCTTTCGACTTTGACTTCTTTCCCAACCTCTTCTCACCATGAACCTTCAACAGCAACAGTGCTGAGGAGCTCTAATTATTACTTCAAATACGCAACACTCTAATTTGGCGATTTCACGAGTTGCAGTAGAAATTACAGTATATTATTGTTGGGCTCAGTTTCAAATATCCCTTTCACGCTCGTTTTTCGCATCAGGAATCGTCGATTTTTCGTACTTGATGTTAATATCCTCATATTGCCCAGAATTTGAGCTTGATATCTTGTTAAGTTTGTACCTCGCATCTGATATCGTCTTGCTGGCGGTTTTCACTCGCCAACAAGAGGATTAACAAGTAAGGTGCTCGTGATGAATATTTGCAAACGCTCCGAACTGAAAGTTAATTCAGTGGCTAACATAACTGTGCCTTAAACACCAAGTGATGATTCAAAAGGAAATTTTTACCTTGGCCTGTCAGCTGACGGAATTGCATTAAAGTTTCATAAATGAGTAGCTGCATAAAATGATATATAGTGCTGAGAGACCAGGGATGTAGAAACTTAGGGATCTCCCCTATTGAATTAATTTAAATATTGTACTCATCATTTTAATTAATGAATCAAATATAAGGGCACAACACGCACTACAAATGACAATGCTTGCTCATGTGTGTTTTTCCAATGGAGACGAAACACCTTAGCCCTTGAAATCGGAAAAACTCTCATCACGATTTAGCTTTCGCTTACGAAAAAGTAAATAGCTTCTTGCTTCACCTTAAGTTTTTATGAACTGATACATCAGAATTACGTAATGTGTTACCGATATATCTTTAGCTTTCACTCTTCAGTATTGATTTTACAAAAAATATCCTGAAGAACCAATGAAATAAACCTCTCTTTAAAGTGACAGTCATCCCAATATGTCGTCCGTTGTACATTTTGTTCTGATGAATGATGCAGAATGCATGCACCCGGCGACCTATCTTGAATTCAGCTGCGAGTGCAGCAAATCTTTCGTTGTCCAGATCAAAGCGTTTAGTTATCGCTCTTCTTTTTGTGTTAATAAACATTAAGAAAAGCTTGTACGCGCTGCCAACGCGAAAAAATTCTGATTCCTAAGTCCATTTGATCAAACCTGAAATGAGTTTCAAAAGTAAGAAATCGCTCAGAAAATTTCGCTTTACATCTCTCAGTGTGAGCAATGTCTGACTCGCCTGCGTGGCACCCTTGCATGATCACTGTTGCACTGCGCCCTTGTAGTGTTGTTCAACACACAAATGAACTTACACAACTAAGGCTCAAACCAATGGTAATTCAATCTGATTGAACGATTTTGTGTCCTAAGAGCTAGGAGTAATTATTCGTCAAATTCAGAATGATTTCCGATTTACCCGTAGACTAAATTGCTCGAATCGTAAAGTGCATCACATTCGCAAAACTCCTACGCTAACAACGATCAATAACTGTGCCTCTGAAGCAACTAAATTCCCTATTTCACTAATTCAGCAAGCAATATTCCAACTCCTTGCCCAAAACTTTGTCAGCCTTAAAAAGTAGCTTGCGAATCGTTTTTAAAAGCGTTGCTCTGACGACCAGAAGCGGAACTGCAAAGCCGTCGTGCGAGAGCTGAGCATGGCAGTTAATCGCGCCGAGATGAGAGTAAACACTTGCCTGAAGATACAGCGCAGTCAGATCTCTAAGGTAATGCCAAAGTTATGGTTTTATAGGCCTTAGCAAAGATATAATTTTGGGTAGGGGCAAAGTTATGAGCGCCAATTATGAGTTCGTGTTCAATAGATTGTTTATTAAGCGCCAGGGATCAGTATGGAGACGCCCGGGGCGAGAGATAAGCATCGAGGCGGTGGTGAGATGCTGGTACGTGCAGGCTGCTGCGCGATCTGCGCCGCTCAAAAACTCTAACGAGTTCGAAAAAATAATAATGTAGCTATTAATAGCAGAGGAGGAACAATTCATATTTTCCAAGGGCTGTTCTGCAGCAAAGAATGCATGTTGGAGCAAGCGACGTGCCTCATCTCGAGCAGAGCTTGCTCAAGTGGGGCATTTAACCGCATACCATCTGATATATCATGGGGCATGTCGCTTCCTGCATGATGAACGTACATACACGCTCAGACCCTATGCATTATTGAAAGTTCTATTTGTTCAAAAATCATCAACTTCAACTTTATTAGAGAATACATTAACGCTACACACGCAACACAACAGTTTGCAAAAATTTAGAAATTGATCTGCCTAAAATAACATGTTCCCACCGTGAAATTGACGAATTTAAACTTCAGAGGGCATCTTGAAAAATTTACATAATAAATCCACTTGAGCTGCCGGGAGATTACTCGTCTATAGCGTTTCATTGCTCGATGAATCTTGCAAAAAACTCTTCACTCATGATTTGCGTTGCTCTTGCTCGACTAATCTTCCTTTTGTCTGTTTTTAAATTCGGCAACTTAGTTTGCAGCTTAGGGATCACACTCCTGTGATGCTAAACCCACGCACTGTAGACATATCAGTGACGCACTGCAGCTGTACACTCGGTACAGTTGTACGTTAGTATACTAAACAGATGTACATTGGTTGTGAGCAGCTATGCGTTCCTAGTCGATAAATGTGAATTTATGTAATTTTGAGGCCATTTAGATAGAAAGAAGGCTCTTGTCCAGTATCATAGTCGTCTCTATCCAGAAAAAAATCGAGTTTAAGAAAATCAGTTCTCGCATTGATAAACCAATGCGTCAGGATTACAACTGCGATTTTGATTGATATGTTTCTAAATTATAAATTAGAACAATCGTTCGTTAAAACATGGTCTCCAAAGTATACGCAAGTTCATGTACAGCTAATTGCTGGGTGAGTGTCTGCAAATGTTAATACATTAATTAGTTGAGACGTTATGGTGTAACAAATTCGTGAATTAAAATATACCTTCTACAGTGTAGAAGTTCTCATTAATACAAGAGGAATAATGTACTACTGACGACGCCCATTGCGTAGATCTGCAAAGAAAGCAGTTAGGTATTGTTATGAAAGTTTCTCGGGTAATGGTACTCGTGGTACTCAAACATTACACTTCTCCCCTCTACTTCAAAATACACGAGCATAATTAGGTTCTTGTAACTGCTGCTCGTGACATCCCTCAACGTCCGTGTGAGGGGAACTTGAACGCAGTGAAAGAGCTTACAGCATGGCAACTCATATCGCACGTGCTTATGTTGTGGAGCGCACAATGTAGGGGCTTGCTCTGTCGGTATTATAATGTAGGTGCTTATGATGTTGGTGCTTATAATATAGGTGTTCATGATGTAGGGGCTTCTGATGTACGTAGGTACTTATTTTGTAGGTGCTTTTTGCGTACATTGTAGGTGCTTATGAAGTAGGGGCTTAAATTGTTGGTGCTTATAACGAGGGTGCTTATATTTTAGGTGCTTATAATGTAGGTGCTTATGATGTATGGACTTATAATGTAGATGCTTGTGATGTAGGTGCTTATAATGTAGGTGCTTATGATGTAGGGACTTATAATGTAGGTGCTTATGATGTAGGTGCATATAATGTAGGTGCTTATAATGTAGATGCTTATGATGTAGGGACTTATAATGGGGATGCGTATAATTAAGGGTTTATAATGGAGATGCGTTTAGTTAAGTGCTTATAAACAAGGTGCTTGTAACAATAATGTTTATCAGGGCTTGAAATGACAGTGTTTGAAATACTGGGCTTATGATATTAGAGCTCGAAACGCAGGCGCCGCTGCACGACCAGGAGGTGGTCAGCTCGCAGGTATTTCAGTCGAACTTCCCACAAACGGAAGAACATACTTTCTCTAGTGGCAGTACCATGACTCAGTGATCATTGTGGCTGTGAGTGTTGACGTATTCTTTTAAAATTTACTTATTCTTTCGCTTAAATGGAAAGTTTGCAATCAATTGAAAATTCTGGAAAAAAAACGGAGATAAGCGCTGAAAAAAGTGAAATATAGACAATTTTACCGCAGTGAGGATGATGGATCTAACTCATGCTATAATCTAGGACTTCGAACATTATCTGAGCCCCTACACACAATTTAATTTGCATTTTTAAAAATTGCATTCCTGTCATGCACGTGTTTCTGGGAGACTAAAACGACTAAACTTAGTTACAAAAATTCAGCACAGAAACACTGTGTGTAAACAAGGAGCATTCTATCTACCTCATCAGCGTTGAGTGCAGACGCTAGGTAAGCAGGTGCGCCGGTCAGGTATAGAGGTGAGAACACTTCTGTCTGGATGTAGTTAGGACAGCACTCTTACTCACGAAGCTGCTTCTGAGTAACTCTCAACTGTGGTTATAATTCGGATAAATGTACACCTTAGTCATCTGACGTTCATAGAATGAATAAAGTGGGGAGCCACGAGAGGACAAACATCTTCGGCAAAAACTTGAGCTTCAAGGCCAAGTTGCAGAGAGGCTTCCGTATGAGCGAACTAGCGACATTAGCTATGTTCTGGTGTGTGTGACAGCAATGACGCTACAGTGTGGTTCAAAAATCCTTTATTTGGGGAATTTAATGAATTTATCCTGCAAAATACGTGACAGCTCATTTCTTTGCCGTAATTGCAATAAAAATAAGTTAATGACAATTTTCTAGTTTAGTTAGTATTAAATGAACTACATAATACGTTCATCTCTCCTGGCTCACAGTTTGAGCTTTGCGCGTGGAAATTTATCAAATAAAATAGTCATCATTATTTTATGCTATTTTTAAATATCTTCATTTATTGTGCTTCGGAAATTTTTCCTCTTCCTCTCTCTTAGTGAAGATTTAATAAGAAAGTTGATGATGGAAATTGGACAACTTTGTGCACCAGGTGCATGGTAGTTTGCCAGCATGTGACCAGCAGTGGTCGTCCAACTAGTCATTTCCGTCTGTTTAGTAGCTGCACGAACCATTAGTTCATAATATAGCTACTAAAGGATCACCCATTCCCTAAATACCATATTTGGCATACAGCTGGTTGACACTAATATCATTCTACTTTAATTTAGCCCATCCTCGTAGTGACCACATGAAAAATAAAATATAATCATTTCATTTTGTCAAATTTCTCTTTTGAAAGGCTAAACGCTGATCACAAGAATCTACTTTCTGATGTGTCCTGTTTCTTCATTTACTGAGTGTGCTCACACTGCGAGTCAACGCACTTACTCATCACAAATTAAAAGGATTTTCACGCTTACTGAGATGTACTGAGTTTCACCGCACTAAATTAATTCTTCTAGAATTTCATCATTCGGGCACAAGATAGTTGAGAACAATCCTTTTTGAGCTCAGGAAAATTTCAATTCTGGTGTTTTCTCCTAAATCTTGGCTTTGCTGGACGCATCTTGCAAACTGGATATAATCCGACAGCCAATCTTCTAGTAAATGACAGATATTCTCATCAATTGCTTTAATTCATTCATCAAGCATTCAAAATCATTGTGCTTGAATTCAGGTTTACTTTCAAAAAATGAGCAAAGGTATACAGTTGAGTGTGGCTGCTGCTCATTCACCCTTAGTCGTGAAGTTTCTTCGTGTAAATGTCGAGAAAAATTACTAATTCATGCGAGCCTGTTTATTAAGTCATTTTTAAACAAATTCAGCTACGAAAAAACTTAAGTCAATATTACTAGCAACTAAATTGTTTTCATAGCAGATTTATGTCGCTTCAGCCTCTCAGATAACTACAGTATTTGTACGAACTCAAACTGAAGTCTCTAAACTACGTGTAACATTGTCAGGTCATTTGATATCATCTCAAGCTATTATTACTCCACTTTTTACAGCGGTTTGTCATATTTTGAAACTCTACTTAAGGTCGAGGCCATCTATTGAGCAACTCCAGTTCAATTTATGACAGCTTTTATGAGGAAATATTTTATGCCAGTAAACAACGGTGCGCACTGAAAAGCTAGCACATTGCAAAACACTTCTCGAACCCTAGACAGCTCTTAACTTTTTTCTAGAAGGTAAATTGAGAACTCGGCATAGACAGGCTTCTAATTTCAGGAATGACGTATTGTTCTGGAGGATTCTCTCTCTGACACACTCGGAGCGTGAATTTAACACAAAGTACTAGATCGCATCGTTGAGATCCCTACATCTCTAGATTTAGAACTCATAGATTCAGTTAAATGTGGTGGAAATGTTCCTATTTAGCGCCCACTGGACCTGGGCTGTGTTCAAGGTCATATAGCTTTGAATCTTTCATTGACTCTATTCAGTAGCGTATTCATTGTAACCTACATCGTCGTTGTAAATTTTCTGCTCCTCATTCCGACCTCATTCCTAACCCTCGCCATATTTCTCAAACGGCCGGTAGGAATATCTATGATAAGGTTCATGGAAAATAGCAGTCTTAGATGTAAATTTGAAACGAAGGCAACACGCACTGCATACGAACGTGTTCGTACGTTATACTTACTACTTGCAATTGTTAATAATTTCAATAATTTTTCGGTGCATTTCACCGGCTCCACGCAATCATTCTTGTGCGCAACTCTGCTTGTTTAATATGTTTCCCGGTCCCGATATTGAGTCCTTAAGTTCCGTTATCTTTGGGTTTTTTACTCAATTTATCCAGCATAAAAGGAGCTAAATCGAAGTGTTTTATCAACTATTGTGGTCCATTGTACATTTCAATACGCGACATTAAGTTGATCAATCTCAACGTGTTTTCCATGTATTCACTACATCTCATATAAGAAATTGCACGGACACATCGTCAGTGCAGAGTTGTGAAACAGTGCAAATATGTGTAGCATACCAAATTTTTTGTCGTAATAGTGACAATCATTGACTCGTTTGGGGATAGCTTTTTAATTAATAGTCGCGCTCTAAAGAAAGCCATTCACATCTTTATGAATATTTTCAACCAAAAAGTCATTCATCGTCCCTTTTATAGAAATTTTCGTCTAGCGGTGTCATCAAACTTCTCACACTTGACGGTGGTTTACGATTCCCGACACAGTCACTGCTCTGACGAATACAAGTAACTCATACGCTTCTCCAAAATTGCATAAGTGCGAGTGAAATTACAGTTCATGTGTGTTCAGGAGCCAGAATGTTCTACCAACTCATAAGTGTGGGGATGAAATATTATTGTATCAAATACGCGAATTCGAAGGCGAATAATTTCCTTGAATGAGGAATCTCACGTGATTCAAACAGGGCAGGAATGCAATCCAAGTTTAGTCCGAATTATTGCTTGCTTAAATAGAGGCTTCTGTCGGGCAGCACTCGGTGGTTGGGTTTACCGACGCCATTTCGATCGCATCAGTACTGTAGTAGAAGTACGCAAAAACTTTTCCCTTCTACCTGCATGGTAGAAGAATGCCATTTTCTGTACTCTCCATAATTCTAGGTTCTTAATAATCTCCGGGTCTCGTAATTAATTGTGGGTATTTCGCGGTTTAATCAAACTGGTCATGATAGTAATGAGTGCTGGAAAATCGCTGGCAGTAAGTTAATCGAATCGATGGACCCATGGCATACGATTAAGATCAGAGGGCACTGCTTATGGAGCAGCAGCGCCACCGACTCGGAGCAAATTATCGAGCGGGCGCGCTTCGGTCCCTGTAATCTAGACGAGTTTAAGTCAATTATGAGTGAATGTTACCCTCTAGAACGGCGGCGCGCTCTGAGAGCCATCCTTGCCCCAGGGGCGCGAAGCGAGCGCCTATGAAGCGCCGCTGAGGTCCAACGACATAATTACATCAACTTCGCAGTAATACAACGTAAATAAAATCCCTTCGAGTTTTGCGAAAAACTCTCGTTAACTCTGAAAGGTCATCATACAACATAGTTGGGTTTAACCCTTTCGGTAATATAATTCAAATGGTTTGGGTAAAAACTTCCAGGGGAAAAGTTATCATTACCCTGAATTGTCAGTGAAATAGTCCCAGTGGGTGCTTTTAGTTTAATTAAGCAAGTGCCTAGTTCTTAATTTTAGTTTCACAATTTTTTGAATCTTTGGACCTCTATGTATGCCGACGGAAATTTTTTGACGTTGATAATGAAGTTTTTGAATTTACGAAGAAATCATTCATAAGTTTTGGCCCGAATTTATCAAAATAAACGAAGGTCAGAAAAAATTTGCTCAAGTTAAATGGAAAGGGAATTGAATGTGTTACACGGACCCTGTGGCACGAACTTAGAGGTAACCAATGGTAATTCCCGGGTGCAGGCTTCTGGAAATGTTTAAAAACCAATTCCATGAATGCTTGTAATTTCCTTAATTTTGTTATTTACCCCAAAATATTCCCTCACTAGTTAAATTACTTTAAAATTAGGTTAGATTCCCTAAACTGGAAGCACTAGCCAACTTGGCACTGGAGTAGCCGTCGGTACCGAAAGGGTTAACCCTGTTGTTTGGGCTGTGGCAGATCACT
Source organism: Platorchestia sp. MABIK (assembly GCA_014220935.1). Taxonomy (NCBI): domain Eukaryota; kingdom Metazoa; phylum Arthropoda; class Malacostraca; order Amphipoda; family Talitridae; genus Platorchestia; species Platorchestia sp. MABIK. The sequence continues at coordinate 63,795 of JACJUY010000400.1, forward strand.
GTTCCATTAAGTAAAGATAACTGGCCGTAGGCAATTTTGCTGAGAAGTTTTCACGAAGCATGTTGTCCCATGCACTGCTGCATTACGATGCTTTACTGGTATAGAACTACATTCCGACGTTGTTGTTAGCTCGCAAATTTGTTGGTCGTACTGAGAATATTACTATTTATTATCGAATCTCACAAGAGCTTCCCTCTAAGCTGTTTAAAATAGACGCAAAGAATCATGGTGAGCGAAAGAGAAGTAACGCCTCGAGTTTTAGTATCATTTTAATTTATTACATGCTGAAGTTACGAGTTTGACGCACAAATATCGTAAAATTAAAATCTTAACTTGAGTAAAAAATTACTGTAAAGTTAGATTTGTGATAAGGTAGTAAATTCAAGCACTCCTGTCACTGTCCTCGAAAATCTGGCACGGTGCCCTGTGAAGTCTAGTACATTAAATGTCATCCATTAGTTTGGCACGCGAAGTAATTCAGCTCTACAGCTGGGGTGAGGGCGCCACTCTGTCTGCAGCGAGAGTGAGAAGACAGCGTTTGAGATGAGCCCCTGGAACATATTTGTACTCGGCTACTTCTCATCACAATCACTTTTCCTGCTCACAATTCCAGTTACACTTACTTCCCTTGAGCCAAAATGACGTTTTCCCAACCACCTTATCATTCTTCACCATATTTAAAGTAATTTTTGAGACATGCAAGAAATGTTTAGTTTTCAAATAGTCTTACGTACAAAAAAAAACTTAAGAAGCGGAGAAAGCGACGGGGTCAAATAAGAATATTTGTTACTGTTTATGTTGGTGAAGAAATGATCGAGCAGACACCATCAATAATGGTGTAAACTGCGATGGTTTGGTCTCTCATTGATAGACATGATGATCAATTGCATTTACTTTGTGAACGTAACAGGGACATAGTTCTATCATCATTTATACATTCGGAAGCACTGGAGAGCTGAACGTTGAAGATTCCACTGAACATCTTCCAGAAGTGTTTCCATACTGAAGTATTGGCCAAAAATAATCTACCCTTCGATTGAAACTTCAGCAATCTAAGTTACTAGAAGTAAAATACCAAGTAGTACTTACGAGTAGTAAAGAACACAAATAAAGTATGTCGATTGAAAACAAAGACTACATCGAAATATTCAATTTTTAGGCGAAAAATTAGTGCAAACACAGCAGTACTTCGGAAATTATATTACATCATGTGCTCTGCTATCTATAGTGCGGAAATTATATTACATCATGTGCTCTGCTATCTATAGTGCGGATGAAGGAATATTCTGTGAGCAAAATTTACTCACCACGAATCGTTCATCGGAAAACCCCGACAACATTGTACGATCAATTATTCCATTCTTTCCTCATTATGGAGCTTAATTATTAGTACTAGATTATAGCTAGTGACACGAATGCAGGTAGGATGCTATAAATGAACTGTTCTTCAGTTAAATTAATTTACAAGTTAAGTGAACATATTTTCGCCTGTTTGAGGCTTTCGATGAATGCATCGCCAATTTTTAAGTCTCTCAATGGACTCACTTGAACCCTCATGACTTGAATGCACAACAGGACGTATAATTTGCAAGCTCCCTCGCCCAGCAGCTGTTGGATTCAGTAATATTTATCCAGCGATGCTCACAAAATCTGGGAAGACACTCCGAGCTCTGAAACCTTTCACGCCCACCAAAATGCAACAAAATATACGCATATAATGGGGTCTCGAATTTTATTCTCTGTGTAAAAGTCAGCTTACAAGAATCACCAGACAACTCTTCTTCCATTATGTTCCATAAACTTGTATTTTAGAAATTAAAAGGCGTGAAATTAGGTGCACGTATAATTGTCATTTTATCGCGCCCATAAACAGAGCTCGCTTCCATGCCATTGTACGATCGTACTCCATTTCTGACTCGAGTTTCTCATGAAACTTTTTTGTCTCCCATGTTTAATTCATGACAAAATCCGTCGTACACTTACCTTTATTGTTTACTGTTAAGAAATTAATGTCATGTGTAGAAAAGATCAACATTTGTCAATGAATTTAAAGAACTCGAATATACTGTGCACATTTATTTCATGCTTGTATTATACATGAACACTGGGTAAAAATTTGTAATTAGAGCTTTATTCTAAAAGCTCCTCGGTGAAGTTAAACATTACATATTTGTCTAGCCATGAGCGGAGTGTTTTATTTTCCTTCGTTACTAAAATCTGATCCGCTCTGGCGTACATCTTATCGAACCTTTGAACTTGTGGTAACTCATTTGTGAAGCAATTCTTTGATGTGATGTACTTGAGAGTTTAACATGATAAAAGGTCCACACGGTGGAGTAGCTTTCAGATTAGGACCCTAATTTTCACGTAGATGCTGCTCTCCTCATTAGCGTTTTTGTTTCTGGTAATGTTTAGCTTGTAAGCCCATTATGGGCCATTATCAAACAACCATGAAATTCAAGCGTTGACATAGAATAACATAGGTAAAAATTTGCATAAAATTGAAATGAAGTGTGTGCTGATAAAATTTTCCGATTTAATTAACTAGTTGAAAAGGTGTCTAAAATATTCCACGGTGATGAACTCTGTAAGAACTGCATGCGGAGCTTTGGAATATCGTCTTGGAGAAGCTGAGATTAAATTTTGGTAAGGGAACGAGAATAAGAGAAGAACTCAAAAAAGAAGTGTACGTGCCCGTAATAATGATAATGAGAAAGTAATTTCTTCCGAACACATCTGCAAGAAAGAAGCGATTGGAGTGCATCCGTAACTTCACTTTCCCTTCCGATGCATCACCCACACGTGTTGAGGGTCTATTTTGTGTTGGAGAGTTCACGGTGTCCATAATGAATGGGCCGTGGAGTTCAGGTGACAGAGAAAAACTCGCACAATGCCACACAGACACCAGGCGACAAAAACCTACTCTGATTTCCTGGCTTGGTTTAAAATCCCCCTTAAGAACTCCTCTGATCTTCATTACTGCAGTAGTGAAATTATACCAGCAAGTTTCATCGGCCGTCTTTTTTTTTGACATCGAGATTAAAATTACGTGTCCTGTTGCTACAAGATCTCCCTCCAAAGCCGACGGTATGTCCGGGAGTGATAAGGCATTATTTGAAGGCGTTACACCTAGTCCTGTGAACACTGAGTTTTGACTAATAAACCTTACAAAATATGTAAGTAAATTTCTTTTAAATAAAAATACTTGCTTTGTTCTTCATGAGAATTTGGTTATTCTAAAACAGTACACAGTGGTCAAGTACTGCAGCAATATTTTACCAGCAATTTCCGTTGCGACTGACAAGCTCATGTCCACCAAAAAAAGTAATTCCATACGATGACCCATTTAAAATTATAAATTCATTTTTACCAGTAGTTACGAGTCCTCTTGTCAGTCCAAACGAGTTCAGGCTCATATTCACGTTTCTAAATATATCTGTGTAGTTAAAATATAAAGAGGATTGATTTCTCTCCCTACTTTGTCACAATATCCTAAATTTACAATGCTTAGACAAATGATATCTTTTTAGCTCGTTTCCAACACTTATTTTTCATATCATTAAAGCACTCTGACTCTGTTCATTCCTTTCATCTGGTGAGGAAGTAAAAGCTGTTTCGATTTGTAATAAAAATAAATAACCACCTTCATATTCATACTGCACATCTGAATCTCTTTTAATCTTAAATTAGTACTGCATGAAGAATCAATCGCACGAATTCCAATTGCTTCGTTCAAAAGCGAAGATTATCATTTGATGTCATAAAGAAAGCTTACGGCTTGGCATTATGCAATTTTGACGCTAACTTTGAAGAAACAGTTTCTGGAAGTACATGGACATTCTTTAGACCTCAAATTAGCTGCTATCTAAATTCGCACGATTGTTAACAAATGAAACACAAGTTAAGCTCATATCCTCACATTGTATCGTGTAATTATCAAGTACAGGAAAATGTTTCTGAGGATGGACATGGCTACAACTAATTAAAGAGAGAAGCAAAGGTCTGTATGGTTGAACACAGCCAAATTGCACTCTCTACGCTGTCTTACACAGCATTTCATTAGCTAAGAACTGATGCAACTTTTATCAGAGTACGAGCACAGCGTGGGGAAGTCGCACTTGTGTGAAATAAACCACTCACTGCCACAGTCACCTCCATTCTCACATTCTCGACGGTTCGTAAAATTTTTGATGTTCAATCAAATATGAAGCGCCGATTCTATTCGTCATGCTGCTTGAGCTGGACGACATCAATCACATCGGCTGAGTTCCTGGTAAGCCTGAACTCTATCATCAGACCGCAAAAACAAATAGTAAATAAGAGCAGAGTAAATTTTTCATTGGGGTTCGAAAAGGTCGTCTCTATGTGGAGGAACCCGGCAAGTTCTTTTGATGAATCGCGTACGGACGATTTGTTCCAAAACGAGGCGGGATCTCGCCGGAGCGTACGAGTATATGATAATGCGACCGCAGCGCCAGGCTTTTTACTGGCAAGCTTGAAAATATGAGGCATGGTAGCAGTGCAGCATATAATAGCTGCTCAGATTAAGATTGTCGGCGTGATAAGCAGGATAATTTCTGAGGAGTGGTGCGGTTTGGGACTGTTTGAGATGCCTGAGAAGAGTAGGGCTGGGGGAGTTGCCATCGCTGGGTGAGATATGGCAAGAGAGCCCAGGCTCAGGCCAGCACCTGCCTTTCCGAAATCCTGCTATTTACTTGAGCACTAACTTATGTATTTGTACGAGGTTTGTTTTTTCTCATCTCATGAGCGTGGCAAGCGCGTGGTAAGTTATCAGGAAAAAAAAACTCAATGCCTCACTTTCGCCGGTCTATACTGGCTGACGAAAAAGGCTCTCTCTTGTTAAATGTGTGTCAGCACTTCGTAGTTTAATATCTTGTTTTTTTATACGTTATTGACTATTCATATGGTTGGTTAGGTTACTTTACGTTGGGTAAAAGGCGTACTTTAACTCAGAAAACAAACCTCCTTGTTTGTTACCTGACAGCATTTTGTGATTTAATTTTCTAATTGTAAATACATGGTTCATTAATTGTCTAATTCTGTCTCTAAATATATCTTTAATATAATCTAAAGATCGAACCTAACTCAACCTAACCCAAACAATAATTTTGGATTGTCAACTATACAAACAAATTTAGGGAACTATATTACAAAGTGGTGGCATATAAAGCACCAAAAAAATAAGACAAAGAGAGACATTGGCACCTCCGCCTTAAGCAATGCGATTCTACACTAGCATGATCAGAAGTTTTCGTGAATTCCGTTTCCCCGGTGCACTACCGGCTGTGCCAGAGTAGCCTTTCTGTCTTGCCTAAAGTGGTCTCTCACAAGGCATTGAGCTGTGGTATGGCCCACAGGTATTCAACTGAGAATAATCTACTTTCCCATGAGTGAGTTCTTAACTTTGAGAGTCGCTTCCATTTCGCCTTCATTCCAGTAAGGAAGATTTTGCGAGTGTTTCCTAAGAAGTTTTAATGCTTTGGTAGAATATGCCGGGTTCCAGCATTGCAGCACGCCTCTACACCGACTTCAACATTTAGCGTTATCTTATGATTGTAGTATTTTTGGGTCTTCCCAAACCTCAAATTAGCTGCTATCAGGTAAAAAATCTGGTGTGATGTTCATTTGCTCCTCGTTAACTTTTCTTAGGTATAAAACCTTTTTCAAAGAGATATCCCACATTTTATTTACGTTCAGTTAATCTTCTCTTAAAAAACTAATGCATTAAACTCATCACTTTTAAATCTAAATACCTACTCAAAATAATGCCTGATTGTCCTCTATACAAGGAGTTTTATTCTTGAACTACTCGTTATTATTAAATTTTATTATTGAAGTACCAGTACTTTCTTAAGTGAATAAAGACCTTAATTTCAACGTCTGAAAGTCGGACAGTTTTGGGTATTGATTTGGGTATACATAGATTCGCTCACCTATTAATCAGTAGTGAAGGTATTTTGGCATTAAGGTATTTCATTATGATTTTACCTGAAATATTGATACTTTGTTATGAACAATATAGATTTATCTAATTATAGTACTCTTCATTCGCGAAATGTCACTGCTTCTACTCGGGGCAGTCGTTCTTTAGAGCTTTTGGCGTGGAAGGCGTCCGGGAGCTGCTCAGGGGAAGTGAAGGGTAGGTGATGGTTAGTTAACGCTGCGGTATTGATGATTTCCTTTATATATTAATTTGATGACCATAGAATAGCGTCAGGCTTTGGAAGGCTTGCTTTTTATGCAGCTGAGTTGCTGTTTTGAACGAGATATTCCTTGGTTTTTGCTAAGCTCGCTCCGGAAGAGGCGCTCGAAGATTGGTCTCACACTCCATTAGATTTTGAACCGTCTCGCTTTAGCTCCACCATTATTTTCTCCGACCAAACTACACGGTAGAGGAAAGGGTTTACTCAGATATTGAAATTCCTGAAGAACTGAATAGAGGACGAGGACTCTCTTATTAGTCCAATTTACCCTACCGCTCAGATTGCAGTTATTTTATTCCTAATGTAGCCAAATACCTCAGACAGTCTGTCGTGTGAACATATATTAGTGCCATTCGCTTCACAATTTTCTTCAAGAAATCACTCAACACTTTTATTCCATGCACGATCCCTGGGTTTTGTATAGATGTGCGCAAGACTTTTCTTATCAAGTAATTCTTGACGTTTGTCAGGTAGATCTTAGGGGTTCAATATTTAATTAAACGCAAAAGGTATACAAGGCAGAGGAAAACTCAAAAAAGGTAACTTTATTCATCGAAAAATTTATGAATACTTCACAATAATTTTAGATTTCATGGCTTCAACGAGGACATAAAGAATGTGTTTCGGTTAGTTAATCGTCGTATTGTCAAATAAAGTGCTCTCTTCGGTATATAAAATGTAGATTTTTACTTATTTTAAAAAATAATTGTTCTTCATGTTGTAACCTAGAAAAAAATAGTGGTCACAAAAATGACAGGAGGACGAATCATTTTCCACTGAATCATTCAAAACCGTGGGAAATTGACCCTTTTTTACCTGATTTTTTACCTGATACAGTAGAGTTCCTGACAACCGGACTAACATGAATACCGGATACCTGACAACCGGACTAACATGAATACCGGATACCTGACAACCGGACTAACATGAATACCGGACACCTGACAACCGGACTAACATGAACACCGGACATGCAGTGAATTTTATTACCATTAATATTACCATATAACCATTAATATTACATTAATATAACCATGTTACCATGAATATTAAATTAATATTACCATGAAGATTATATTAATATTACCATGAATATTATTTTATATTACCATCAATATTATTACCAGTATGTTTTCAAGGAGGCAATGAACAATAACGCAGATGAATTATTACAATTAAGGTTACATTACTTACAGTAAAAGGAAGCTCATATTTATTACAGTCGCAGAAACATAAATTCAACATGTGTTATTCCTTGGTTTAGTCTAACCACAAACATGATGTTTCGTTTTTGAATGTGAGATTGTAATTCCTACAAATGTTCCTATTCTTGCAATGCTTTACAAACTTTACCCCCATTGAAGTAATTTACGTTTCAATAAAATATCAATTTTCCTATCTTCATGCGGATGATTCGACAACCGGAATAACTTGACATCCGGACCTGTATGAGTCCGGATGTCAGGAATTCTACTGTAATAGTCTGATTTTAATAACACAATTTTTCAAGAAAACACGTTTAATAGCAACATTATTCTATTGGGAGATAAATTAGATGAGGAACATCAAAGAATTTTGAATAACGATGGTCCCATTCTGCTTCATGATTTCACGCGCACTTCGCACACACTCGTTAAGAACACTTCAAACATTGCATGGCATGGCTGTATTGTGTGCCTTTCTCAGTATATATTGAGCTCAAATGTTCCTCCAGGTGTAATTAATACTGTTTTTTCGCTTGTACAAACACTTTAGGCTTTTTACACCTGATGAACCACTTTTAATTAAAAATTTCGAAATAATTTAATCGATCTACTTCATGGGAGGATGAACAATACAAAAGGACCTTTAACCTGAAATGATCAAATTTCTGATTTCCAGTCCATTTTGTAAATCAATTCCTTAAACTCGTCTACAAAATTCTGGACGCCTACACTAAGCCGTGTAGGCTAGAAAGACTGGCGAAGGAGCGGGAGAGAGCAGGAAAGTGTTTCAGAGTAACAACGGTGATTGAAGAAATGGTCATGGTTCATTTTTTTCGTATGGTATTTGAAAAATCGGCCACAGAACCCTAACGAAAAAATGTTTCGCAGCTCAAATGCTTCAAGGTGAAAAACGAGCAGCTCGAGAGAATTCTGTTTGCCTCAGGTGACGCTGTTGTGATTTCAAATTTTGGACGAGATGATGGTATTTTTTTTTTCGTCAGACTGGATCTGTCTTCACTCACATAAGAGAAACGCAGACCTGGATGTTTCTCGTATATCACGGACTTCGCAACGACGCAGACTGCACCGTGAAGATGATCGTCCGTTGACTTCTTACATTCCTCATGAATTTTGATGCGCTATTCTTTCACCTAAACATGTGTGTATGGAAGACAAAGTTTCTTTTAAGGTGTTTTTAATACAATTTCAAGGAAAAAATATTAGACGGTAGTTACAAGTTCAGGATTCGTAACAGTTTCTGTGAGACAATAATTGTCTAAAGTAAAAGAACGAAGTGTGGAACTCAGAAATTAAGTAGTGAATTCATATGGTGAAGACGACAGGCATGATAAGATCAAGAGATTTGTTATAACTAAATCAACCGTGAGTGCAATAATAAAGAAATCCGATGGAGAAAGTCATGTCTTCAACAAGGTGGGACGTGAGAGAAAAATTATTTATTCTGAAAAAACAGAAGGGAAAATGATGATATATGCTAATAATAACCCTCGTGTCTCAACGAAGAACTTTGTGGAAGCGTTCGCTGATCCTAACATCACTATGCCTCGTAAGTCAGTTGGTAGAGTTATGAAGGCATGTCGTCCGAGAAAAAAACTGTTTCTGTAGCCCATGCATCTCAGAGCATGAATTTTATTCGTCAAATGTTTCATGGAAAAACATATTGCGTTCTGGAAACGTGTTACAGTGTCATATGAAACTAAAATCCAACCTTTTACCCATATCATCTCGCATGGGGACAGGAAATCTGGTGAAGCGTATTTTGCGCAGAACACCATTCCAGCGGTAAAGTTTGGAGGTGGAAGCTTGATGCTTTGGAAATTTTTTGTTTCGTCTGGACCTGGAAGACTTATTTAAGGTTAGTGGAGTTATGAAAAAGCCAAAATGTATAGTTATTTTGAACAAAAACTTGAAGAACTCTACCAGAGAGCTCAATTAGGGGCGCTTTGTACAATAAAGTGATCCCGAACATAACTCTAAATTAGCTAAGAATTGGTTTAATCATACCGTTTGCTGGTGCATAGTGCACAAAATTTCACAAATGTATTCATGTTTTGTAAAATGTTATTTAATAAGAAGCTGAAAATAAGGGTGAGAAAAATCATACTACAGTAATTCAGACGACCTTTGTGGGAACTTTATGTCCAGAGCTCTTCAGCAATAGGAACTGCAAAGGAAGGAGTACTTGTTGCTGCACATCAAATGAACTGGTGTGGGTGTACTGAAATTAAACTAAAATGAAAGTATAATAATGAGAAAACATAGCAATAACGAAGCTAAAATTTCTAATACTACAGACTACGAAAAAAGTGAGTCCGATGAGCTAATACAAATGTCGTTTGAAATAAACAGATTGCACAGAAAAACCAGAATCGGAACTTGAAATATTTAAACGTGCAGATGTATCATGACTATGAATTTGGCGACCTGACTTCCTAATGCATATTAAAATACTTACATAAATTTTTAACCCACTAGGGTTGCAACAAAATAAAATTTTGAAATCGGTCAGGTGCACAGAGCAACCAGAGCTGTTTGTATGATCTCTGATGTAACTACGAGGAGGACTCATGACAGGCTTGTTGGTGCGGGAAGACACACCTCGATGCTCTGCAATGCACGAGTGAAAATGACGCCTCGTCTCTAAATGATAGATAGCCCTATGCTGGCTACACTGATACCTATATACCCCATTGCTGAGCAGCACACGTGGGACCGTCACTCTAAACAGGTTTTCTGTAGTGAAACTGTAATGACAGATCCCTTGTAGGTAGTGAACTTGTAGGTAACTTCTTGATCTACTGGTAGGTAGTAAATCTTGAAGTTTTGTGATGACCATTTTTTAATTATACCCCTGGGTTATAAACTATCTTAAAGAAGACAAAGTAAAATCTACTTCAGGGGTAGAAAACAGAGCAGGACGATATTGACATAAGCTAGCAGTTTTCCTTTCCAGCACACGTGTACACACGAGACTATGCAGGTACCCACTATACGACATAAGACTTGGGGTAGAACTTTGTAGCACCAGATGGATCGTTCTAAGAAATTACGAATGCTTCCAAAAAATAAACAGCTTACTGAGCAAATTTTTTCGTCAATGAAATTCTACTGTTCGATTAAAATAGGTTTATTGTATCAATCAAACGACAAATGATTTTGATATTTTTATGATGTTCACTTCTAAAATTGGTAAATGCTAATTTTTGTCGACTTTAAAAAATTTACTGATTTTTAACATTGAGATAGTTTAAAAGTGTAGAAAAATAATAAAAATAGAAATTATTAGTCGCCATTGGTCCTAAAACTTCAGATATCATGAAGATAGTTAATTCTTCCCCTTATCTTATATACAGAAAACTACTTTTACTGGTCTCGGCCTCAACTTTAACTGTGAGTATAATCTCATCAACGTGTGAAATAAGCACGGTGAACAGTATATTTTTCAGATGCTAGAAAATTTGTTCGAACTATTTATTATTTCCTTGGGAGTTACTGTACACTTCCTAAGGAATTTCTTTCTTCGCAATGGGGACCCGCTATACACTCGTGTGTAATATATATACTGAAAAGTTGATAGCTTACATCAAAAGCGGCCTGCAATGCTATCTTCCTCGAAAAAATATGTTCCATTTACGTTCGCCTGAAACTAGTTAAAAATTTAGTAATCAAACTAAATAACGTCATCAACGTCTCACCGACTTTTTTTCTACAAGTTTAATTATAAGCTCTCCCTAGCTTTCCACACTTATGGCGAACTAACCAGGAGAATACATTTTTGTATTTCTCTCAATTTTTTCGTCATTGCCCACCAACAAAGAAACTTTATGCTAGAAGATTTTTTTAAATCTACCGTGTATAATACACTTTATACAGCAACTTAGTTGGAAATTAGCTGTTCTCTTCATTTTTCATTATTTTCTAAAAAATAGCATCACTCGGTTCGGTGATGTTTGACAGAACCCGTACATAATTTACTGGCTTAAATGAAGGCGAAAAACACACCTCAGATCACGTCTCCTATAGCGAACCCGCGCACGGATGATAAGGAATTGAATCGTGTATCTCTGCTACAGCCCAAATCTATTTAATGATGTTTTGAAACTATGGTGGAAGAACTAACGCAATTTTCATTATAGCATAATAAATTTACTGAAATAAGCTGACAGTCAATAAAAAAATACACTATTATTTAATCGAGTGCCTACACCTTGTTATATTTTTTTCATATTACGGTGAGTCACATTGCGAGCATTTACTGGAGACACACATCTATGAAAGTTCTGCAAAATATACGATTAACAGTAAAAATATCACTGAAGAACAAACATGAAATATTTGCCGCTTACACAAATTCACGTACAATTCCACAAAACATGTAGCGATAAAAGTATTTGGATACTGGGTAGAAATCTGCATAACATCCTACGGTTGCATCAATTCATTTAAAAAAAAAAGCAGCTCTCTGATGGTTCAGGTGTGTTTTTACAATATCTTGGCTAGATATCATTAGAATCTTAGCCAATTTTTCTATGCCAGACACGTTCAATTCATTGCAGATTGTCGGTTGTCGTGCACGGATCTGAATTTTTAGTTTTTTGTCATAAATTTCCTATCGGCTTCAAATCCCGTGTGCGATTAAGCCCAATAAGCACCTAAATATTGTTGCTTAAGGACCACGAATAACATTGGCAATGTGCTCAGAATAATTGTCGCGTTGAAACCACCATTTAAGTCCGACATTTAGTTTCTCCGCAGATTCTTACACACCAAAATCCACAATCCCTTTAGTTGTTTTTAACTCTCCTGTACCATTGTGTGCAAAACAAACCCATGCTATTATGCTCCTGCCACCCCGTTTCACGGTCACGTTGGTGTTCTCCAGGGTGTAGGCTGTTCTATCTTCTCTCCAAACACGAGTTCATTATGGTCATAAAGTTCCATTTTATCTTCATCAGACCACAAAATATGCTTACAAAATTATCGCATTAAATACCAGCATGTTCAACTGTTCTAATCCTTCATTCAGTTCCCTTTCTAAAACTCAAATTATCTCGCTTGATTGCCTACTATCTTGATTGTTTTCTTGTAAGGCTGGTTGTCACCGTCTACTACCTGTTTTTAACAATAAAACCACCAAAATTCAGCCCTATTTTCTCAGTAATTACCCAAAGCAAAATTCAGCATCCTACTGCCAGTGATAGCTTAGGAATATGTTTAACACATCAACTGCGCCTGTGCGGGCGCTACGGTCGGTTTGGTAAGGTTGAAAGTGGCAGCATTGAAAATCAGTCTTTTCTGGTTGATTACATTTTTATCCTTTCTAAAATGTGAGAAAAATATAATAGTGCGATGACATTTTAATATGTACACCATAGTCTAATTTAAATAATGGTAGTGAAATTATTTAAATGCTATTCGTTGATCCTGGTACGTTAATGAGTAATTTACCGAGTTCTGCACTTAATTATGTACCAATATAGAGTCAACGCGTTAAAATCCCTCCCGCCTCATAGCGGATACGATTTCCATTTTACGAACATTTCACAGAAAATAAGTCGGATATTTGAGCAACCTGACCCAGGGGTCAGAGGTGGTGTAGTTATGCATTGCTGCTATGTTGAGCCATGTCTGCATCTTGGAGAACATCAGAAAGCATAGCTTTCAATTTTTATGTTTTGCTACTTGAAGCCCGGTACACACGTTAACTAATCAGAACCTCAGCTAAGGATAGGCTCCATTCTTTAAAAGTGAAGGAGACTATCAAAAAACTGAGCTGTAAGAGGAAATTAGAATAAGACCTCTGACCAATTTTGTAAGCTACTGATGATGAATGTGGCTAAAAAAAACTTTGATGCACGGAGAGCTGAAATAACGGAACGTGAGCAAAGAAATTTAAAATTAGAGAGAGAGACTACTGTAAAATGTTTTCATCATATTTAACGAGACCCATATGCTTGTGTTTGCATACACGGATGAAAACAAAGGGACATATTTTTGCCACACATTTTATACATTACAGTTTTTGCTTAATAAACTCGGATTTCGTGCCAAATTTCTTTGGTCAGAATTTGATGTCAAGAAGAAATAACTTCAAAACGTAAATTTACTGTTCATGTTACTTAATTAGGTAGGTGAAGCTTGCAATTGAATTATTTCGATTATTTACAGAAAAAATAGTCAAAAGAAGCGTGAGTGTCAACGTCAATTGAAGTAGAAAGACCAATTAGTTTTCATTTAGAGCTTTCCTTATTGCTAATCACTTAATGCAAAATACTTCAACATTTGTAGATTGTTGGAGGAGAAAAGTTGAGTTAAAGCCTATTATAACAAACCTTATTTTATCAAACCTTATTTTAACATTGAATGAATAGTGGAATTTAAATCTTTTCCTATTTGCTTAGAACGACGTTACGCAGCGTGTGTGTCCGCCGAAGAAAAAAAAACATTTTGCTCTCACTCACTAGAAGTCGGATGTCAGGCTACCCTGCACATGCGTAGCTCCAGCTTTCGTTGAAGTCAAGCAAAAAATATCGAAATGAAATTGCTAATGTTCCAACTCAATAATGCGCGCCCATTTACACTGTAAAAAATACCACATGAGTTAAATTTCTTTTGAAAGATTCACCGCAAACGGTTGAGGAATATCAGTGCCTTCATCCAAAGCCTGTCTTAAACAAACGTTATGTCACACTTGAATCGAAGCCTAAAGTTCTGTTATACATGCTTTTACTTTGAACAAATGAAATCACATTTTATTTAATCGTAACTGACATACGTAAAATTAGGATTTTTTTAGTTCCGAATTATTTCGAAATTTTCCTTTCGGGCCCTCGAAGGCCCAAAGTTAATATATTCATCAATAGTAATTCTCACCTGTCTTTAAAGAGTTTTGTTATATTGCAGTTTAGTTCGGTACCGAGCTGCATTGGAGCAAGAAATCTTTATTGCGCAGCCAGGCGCCTCGGTCAGAAGCAATTTGCCAATCCTTTTAAGTTTCTCCGGCTGCAGACACACTTCCTCGTCGCTGGCTAACTTCGCAGGGAGTTCAATCTTGCTGGTTGACGTTACTCACTTATACGAGGCCTTACATTGTTGAAAGTGAACTGAAAGATTTCATAAAGAAAATTAATTGAGCAATTTTGTGGAAATGATGATGAAAAGCTGCTTTTGATACCAGAGTTGTGTACATGACGTTCTGATTGAATCACGTATTTCAACGAAATTGAGCGGCCTTTGAGGCCATTGAAGAAGCCTTAGAAAGTTTTTATGGATTTGATCTAACTTTGCATTTAAAATTTGATAAGGTGTATGATATATTATATTTTTATATTAGACTATTTTACAAAGTGCTGATATAATTTAATGAATTATGCAACGGCAAACCATAATTCGAGCAAAATCTTCGTTTCTGTTTCGAAGAAAAGTGTGCACTCCGCCCAGAAATGACCTCACGCTGGACTCCAACACCGGGTTCCAATAGCGCGACCTCTGGCGAACAACGAAGAAGAGGTCCCGCCAAATGGCCTGGAAGAAGAAGGTGATGGATTGGCGGGCGGCGCTCCAGCGAGCGGCAGCGCGCGCTGCAGGGCCGGGAGCTGCCCCACAGCGCAGGCCGCCTCCGCTGTCCCGGCGGCCTCCCGACTCCAGCCGATACTTCGTTCTCTCGTCGATATGATGAAGCGCTTCCAAATATAATTAGACCTTCAAAATTGCAAATAAGGGGGAGGGGAAGTAAACACTAAAAATCTGTGTCGTGTAGCACGCAACCATTATTCACTAGTTTCATTAATGCCTTAATTTCAGGCGCCATAAAGAAAGACAAAATGCACCGGAGTTCGGATCTTTTCTAACCTCGCACGCTTCCCAGTGTGAAAACGCTGGCTCGACTTTCTGTTGAGTCGAGACAGTGGGGGGCCTGATGCGCCCCCCGTTGTGCATGCGCTCCCCCTCACGGGATAGTTAGTCATGGTCAGAGAACCTTTTGACTTCTGGTCACGATCACTATAATTGAACATCTCTTTAGGCCACACTGCACTGGCTGCGCACCTTAAACTTCTCATGCAGAATTTAGGGCCACACTTAAGTCTGACAAGAGCGCGGGTAAGAGCGGCTGACTTGCAACAGGAGCGGGCAATCTCATCAAGATCAGTAAAGAGAGATTATAAAAACCTTTGCCTTTAGTTCATCATTTAGCCTCACGGATTCTCGGACAGCCTCGAGCTAAAGACCTTCAGTGAACTCCAAAAGCTCCTGAAGAAATGGCCCCACACGAACCTGTTTACGAGAAGTCAGGCGTGACTCTAAATCGCGAAAATGGCAACGTAAAGAACGTATGCAAGGCAGGGAGACCGAAGTCTGGGTCACCAGCTCACATTTCGACATATTGAAGATAAAGTTCCAAATGTTCACTGTTGAAGCAGTAGCAGGTTTGATTTCTATTCTTTGGCACTTAATCAACACCGAGAGACGCTGTCTTGCACCAACAGCTTCGCCTGAGAAAGTGCAGCGGGTGCGACCCATCGGAATTTATGTAACAAAGTTTTTCCTTGAAAAGTGTTTCATTATTGTGACCATTTATTACGTTCTATCAATAGCAGCGCTCACGACAAGATACTTGAAGCGCGGATGAAGCATCGATTGAAATACGGTTCATTCATTCGCTCACATCTGACACGTTGCACAGCCGTCAGGCTGCTTAGTCTTATATTTTGCCCACAATAATGAGCGTAAATTACTTATTTTAGCTGCATCCAATTAGAATAATAATTTGGCTCGTCAAAGAAGAAGAGCTGAGCGCAGGGCACGAGCGTGCCTGGAATACGCGAGGCAGCGCCGCACGCTCTGATATATTCCAGCCGCCTGCGCCAAGTTTGCAGTCATAGGCTGTAATTCTTCACAATTTTCTTCTCTAGCCAGCGAATCATAGTGTCTCCGGGCTTAAACGTAAAATACGTACAGGGTGGGGCAGAAAAACCTATCCGATTTCAAATCCCTTTTTCTCAGAAGAGGGAGCAGGTAGAGTAGTGGGGTAAAAACCGTTAGAAAGCCGGTTTTATGCCATTTGTCAGTAGTCAACATGCCTTG